>VZRN01002870.1:1895884-1932602 GCA_013397935.1 Dasyornis broadbenti | reverse complement strand
TTTGCAATTCTCCTCACTCTAGTAGTAGTGAGTGCTTCTCCAGACTTACCCTTCAAAAGCCTTTTAATTATTTTGGTCTTTTGGGAGGGGAAGAAAACCATGAGGGTAAGAAGGGCGCTGCTGTGGACCAGCCTTTGTGTCAGCAAGTATTAATTAAAATAGGGCAGATCATCATCTTGTCTCATGCAAAACCATGGTGCTTTCCCTCAAACACTTTTCCAAGACTAAAGGGATGCTAAAACCCCCAGCCTTCAAAGGAGTTCTCCCCATGAATGTCCATGAATCTTGGACACCTGAGGTCCCTCTGGGGTTCTCTGCCTACATTGTTCACTGTTGTCTACACACAACTGTTAACTGGAGCTTTGCAGAAGTGAGGGAAATGTGGAGCTTGCATTATGCAAATAGCCTCAGCTTCTCGCTCGCAGCCCTATGCATCACCATCTGTACCTGGTTGGCAAGGCGATGCCAGACACAGCACTGGTGGTGTTTCTCACCTTTTGAAAAAAGTGTCAAAGGGTCTTTAATTAGGAAAGAAGTAACCAGAATCCACTTGGGCTACAACTCACACGAGACTCTTCACAGAAAGGAAATTAATGTATTTGCTGATGAATTATTCCAAGAGAGGAAACAAACCAAAGGATTCCTGGATGGTTATTTTCCAGAAACTAAGTCAGACCTAATTAGTTGCATAAGTAATTGTCTGATTGCCTAACTATTTAACTCTTAGTGACCTTTTTTGACTCGTAGTGACAAATACATGCATTCCTGTTTTACAGGAGAGGTCCCACTGTGCCTTACAAACTGCAGCTCCAACACTGTGAGTCCTGGGACACAGCACTGGTAGTGCTGTCATACACTGCGGTTTATCTCCAGTAGCAAGAAGAGAGGCAGAATTGTAATTACACATGTTTCCACATGTGATTTGGCTGCCCTTCAAGTGCCCTTCGAGGTGTTTGAGCAATGGTGAGGCTGTTCTGAACACAGGTCATCTGTTTCCTCCTTAATTTCTCATTACTTCACAGCAGGCCCTCCTCAGGGACAAAAGCAAGTCTCTTCTGCTGGCACTGGTGAACATCAAAACAGGACTAGCACCTACAACCAGGGCAGTTGAATTGGGAGGTCTCTTCTGAGGGTCTGAGAATGATGATACTTGCCTGGTTTACACAGGTGAAGAAGGGACAGTGAAACCGAGACCAAAGGCACGACCAAGCTCATGCCTGCGTTAATGGTGTGCTGTAAGAGAGATGCTGAAGGTGAGCACTAGTTATGATGGTATTAAACATGTGGAAAAATATTCTGAGTGTTGCTATGAGGAAAAACAACACCTTTATGGGTAAAAAATAGAGTACTGATGCTTTGAAAGATTTTTCAGTGACTAATGAGTGTTTTGGTTGTGACTGCAGTGTAATCACACGAAAAGATGCCACCGTCCACAGAAGGAAGGAAAAGTGATACTAAAAGTCGTGGTTGTGGGCAGCAGTGGTTGTTGAAGGAAGGAAGAACAAGCAGCCCAGGAGAAAGGTAATGTTGGGTAGCAGGAGAAGTTGAAGTTACTGGAAGAAAACCCTCCAACTTTGATTAAGTTGATGTGGTAGAAAACAGTGCCATGGATATGCCACTTCTAGAAGAAAGCCTAGTTCAACTCAATTTTTTGCTCAGTCCAGGCTCTCAGCTCTGCTGAGAAATGGTATTTCAACACAGGGACAAAACTGAGCAATCCCACAGTTTCTGGTGCCATTGTTAAACTTGGTATTTGGCACAGCCTCCTGCCAGACAGACCCCAGGGCATGCACAGAGACCCCACAGCAGAGTGAATCCTGTCTGACTGCAGGACAGTGCAGGAATGAAAAAAAAAATGGCTTTGGGCTTTACTTCGATGTGGGTTCTGGCAGTCCTTGGAGCATTTGGGGGTCATTTAAAAACTGCCCTAATTTGGCTGCGCTTTTCTAACTTTTATGTCCTCACTTCATCCAAACTGTGTTTCCTCCTTCCTCCTTCCCCAGCCTCCCTCAGGGCACTTAGGGTTGTCTCATGCCACCATGACATCTGTGGCACAAGGCAAAAATGAAGCTGGCAATGAGGGAGAGGAAAATTGGGCATCACTTACATAAAAATTAACTTTTTTTCCCCCAGTGAAGTCCAGGAATGAGCAGAGTCAGGCAGAGGGATCTATTTCCATCACCCTGATTTGTTGAAATTGCCTGGCGAAAACAATGACTGTTTCAAAGCAGAATGTCTTCAGCTTGGCAAAGGGCCAGTTATCCTCACAACAGCACTCAAACAAATAACCAAAAATGAGAACGAGAGAAGCTGGAAGGCAGCGTAGAAAGACTTGTGCACCCCAGAACAGAGAGCCACGAGCAGTCTTCTGGTCTTCCAACAGCTGATTTCTGAAGAAATGTTTCTAAGGGATGTGGATTCTGTTCGTTACATGACTGCAGGTAAAAACAGAGCACTTCCAAGCACAGACAGCAAAAACCATCGTTGTGGAAAGGGTGAAGATGGGGTAAAGTTGAGGCAATTGAAGAGGCAAGAGTATAGATGTCCAAGGGTACATGCCTGTCCACACAACATAGCCAAGAAAAGAAGAAACTGTGAGCATTTAAAGCTAATCAGGCATTTGTAGCTCACAATGAATACACAGAATTCCAATGCAAATGTGACTGGTGATGGTGCAGTGTGTTGCCTGGATGGCCCCTAAAGGAGCCTTTTTCCAGAGACAGCATGTACTCTATAGTAATCTTTTGCTTTTAAACCTCCCTGACTTGAACTTCCTCTAAAGTTTATCTCTCCATAGGATTTTTCCATGCAAATTTCTATTGCTTGCTTCCTGGGAACTATACTTCAGTCAAAACGGCCCTTTTAATGCAGAATTTTAGCATTGGATATTCAAATGACTCAACAGAAGTGTCCATATTGCTCAATTCTACCCTGCAATCTTCCACCCACTCACACATACAGCACGTTCCCATCTGTGCACTGCTCTCATTGTGAACTTGTTAGTTTTTCCTGTTCTTTTTTGGTGGGGGTACAATTTGGTGCAGGTGTCCAGGTTGGGGTAACAAAGACCCAGGTTACGCATGGCAAAGTCTGCGTGAGACAAAAAGTATAATATTTTAGTTACAGCAAGGTTAAACTAAGCACATACCTGATGAGTTGGCCTTGGAAAAATATTTTTATCTCACCCAGCATCATTTCTGTTGGAAAAACAATGCTTTAACAAAAGATTTTCAATGGACTTGGGGAAGTGGAGGAAAAAGGATTCCTCTGCAGTTTCTTAATGTTTGAAATCCATTCCTGAGTACTTTCATCCCTAATTAAAGGTCACCTACTGGTTTGTGAATAACTGTTAATGAAGAGTTTAATTATCCAGATGACAAGTATAAAAATCTTACTCCTGTGCTTGAATATTTTAAAGCAACAAGGCCCAGACTTTCAAATATGTGCTTGTAGCCAAGCACTCAGACAAAAGCTCTCACAGATGAAGAGTATGTATGTGCAATTGCCATTTGCATACACAATGGGAGATTGCATATGCCCTTATTAAAGATGCAAATCTGTGAGGAGCTTTGTGTGTGCTTACTTGACTGTTTGAACCAGACCCACCTTTCTTGGCTGTTCTCTCATTCAGGGAGGGGAAGGGATGGTTAAATTATTCCTTGAGGATAAATCATTTCGCATTATTAACTCTTCTTAACAACAAAGCTGCATAAATTAAGTGTAAGATTATCTGCTGTGTCCTCAGTGGAATGATTAGGAGGGAATCTACAGGAAAGAAATGTGGTCAAATGATTTGAAGACTTGCTAAATGGGATGCAAATCTCATCTTGCATTCTTAACAAGCTCAGACACAGACCTGCCTTCTAATGAGCAAACTCTGCTTGGTATATCTGTGCAATGCCCAGAGCAAAGTTGTAAAGAAAATGAATCATGGTTCATTTTCTCTACTGAGTCAGGTTTTTGCTTTTATTGGTGCATTTGACCAGATGCTCCTAGTGTTCCTATTACCTTTACCCATGGTGGCAATTTTCATGAAGTTGCCAAGCTGAAGTGGCACCATTTTTCATTTCCCATCGCAACACCAGATGAGTGTTTCTTGGGGAGGTTAGGTTTGGGCTGTCCATAAGTTACATGCCTGAAGGAATTATGCTTCTATCAAAAAGATCAAGAAGTTGCTTTTTGTGTCCTCACTGCCAGCATAGTCTCTTTATGTCACTCTGGTGATGGCACCATATAGGCAAAGACAGTCATAACTCCTTAACTGGGCATATTTGGGGGGGGCTGGTGAAGACTAAAATGCAATGAACGCTCACAATGGATGGCTATTCCATCCAAGGCAGACCAACTCCAGGGTTTTTCCTGTGAATCAGAGCTAGGCTTTGATTCAGTTTCCTTGTTACCTGTGGCCTCTCCTACTCACATGTGCATATGTGCACACACAGACACACACCTAATTGTCTGAGCAAAGTACTCAACAAAAGAGAATTTCAAGCCCTGGCTATAAAAATGAGGGAAAGAAAATTACAACATATCACATAAGAAGAGCCATTCATAAGAATTAAGGAGGAAAAATATGCCCGAGTTCTGTCAACAGTTAACATCTTATTTCATTAGAAATGTGAGGTAATACAAGAGATTTGTTAAAACAAAGACAGCTCAGTCTTTCTGTGCTATTTGTTGAAGAGGTTTCAAGCACACCTTTGTGTGCATTGTTAACTCTCCAGGAGGCTGCAGGAGGGTTTTCTCTGCAGAGTCTCTCCTCTGTAGGTCACAGTGACCTGACTGTGGGGGCTGCGCCGCATAAATGCAGCTCTCCAGATAAGCAGCAACATTTATTGCATACTTTGTCAACACATCTCTGGCCGAACACTTGTTCTCGAGGCACTCTGTTTTGATACTGGTTTTATTAAAATTGATTTCAGAAAGGGAAATGTAAAATAGTTTAAAGATTGCAATGTAAACATGTTGTTCAGAGCTGAGAAAACCCACACCAAACACCAGCAGTCTTTTTGTACATTACAAACATGAACAAAATATATCTTGCATTTTTTTTCTTATATTGCTTTCTTCAAATAAAAACAGTACTTAAAAAAATTTATACAGCAAGACTAATGTCTCACACAGGGAAAGACACAGGTCCTACAATGTCCCTTATGATGTGGAAGATTATTAAATTAAAATCAGAAGAACAGCTAAAGCCAAGGAGGTCTAAGGAGTAGAAGAAGGAGATTTTTATCTTGATGACTGCACAGTCAATCTCTCAGCTTTGGAGCAGCCACCAGAGCTTCTAAGCAGCATGTGTGGGCAAGATGGCATGTCCTTCTGCTAGGGATGAGGCAAGGTGTCCAATTATGCAGGTTCTACTTGCTCCTCAAGTTACCAAGTCTTGTTTCCTCTGGAGGAAGAGCTGTGGGCTAGGTGGCTTAATCCCTTGGGTCCTGGTCTGACTCTGGCTACAAGACACAATCCTGCAAAGTCTCTTTTCAGGGATGTTAATTTGAAAAACATATTTAACTGTGTCCCGATTCTGCAAATGTCTAGGCAATGGGTTTGCATGAAGTAGATAGTCTGTATCAGGCTCATGTGCCTGATGTACATGTGAAAGAATTTACAAGACTCTCTATGCTTTCCTGAATTGCCAGGTCTTATTCTTGGTAAATGGACAGAGCTCAGGCAAAAAAGCATGATGTGACACGCTGCAAGATTATTCGCTATTTATCATCAAAAGTGGGGTAGTATTTGCCAAAGAACATCTCTCATTTTTAGCCAAATAATAGATTCAGAAGACTTTTTAAAATATAACTAGAGTATTTGTCATTTTGGAACATTATCATTCAGTCACTTCCACCATGATGGGTTTTAATGGCTGCATGCCAGTACACTGCATATGACATAAAGCATTTGTGAAAAAAAAATATTCCTCTGAGTAGTCAGATGATCTTCTCAGAGATGAACTGTCTTTCCTGATTTTCTCTTTCATTCTTCCTTTTTCTGGATCTTGCAGGAAGTGTTACTTGTGTTGAGTAATGAAATTTCCTCCACCAAAACACACTATCTTTGATCTCCCCTGTTTTATGCACCTAGGGAGCTGATAGTTCCTTCCCTGGCTAGGACTGAATGAATAATCACCTCCTGTTGTTATTCACATAAGATTCAGATGCTCAAATGTGAAGCTGATGACAGGGGAAATTATGGATAGAAGCATTAAGATTTGCTACTGAAATTTTATGAGTTGTAGGTAGGAAATATTCAAAGCACCTCCCATGTAACCATGAAGACTCCAAGCTTTTATAATCTCATGGGGCAGAACCATGAGCTGTTTGAGATGGGAATGAAGCCCAGACGTCTCTCCTGCTGTTTTCTTTATGCTCCAGTATCCACACACAGACAAACAATCAACATGAGAAAACCCTACCCATCCCTGAATATTTGTTGCAATTTGGAATGACTAACCATCAAAAGTTTGATATTCAAATCATATAAGAAGTCTGTACATTCATTGAGATGTTATTAAAATACCCTGTAAAATCAGGAAATCTTGATTAATTTCTTTTTCTTTCTTCTTTTTCTCTCTCCTTNTTTCTTTTTTTTTTTTTTTTTTTCTTCTCTTTTTTTTTTTTTTTTTTTTTTTTTTTTTTAAGTCGTTATTTCAATATATGCAGCTTGTGATTTATTTCAGCTCTTCCAATCTGGACCAGCACGTGATAATGTGCACGTGAATGATCTTTTTTTAGAAAGGAAAGGGAAATCCTAAAAGGATTATACAAATAATTAGGATTTCACATGAACTTTTGCTCAGGGATTCAAAAGTCGCCTCTAGCTCCATTGTCCTTTGTGCAGCCCAGACAGTGTAATACACAAATACTGTTGTATGGCAAACCTCCTCACATATCCTCGTGGGGCAGCCCATTGACCCATGCTGGCATATCCAAGGCTCCCAGACACAAGAGAATTCAACTTTGCAATAACAACTTTAGAGAACACTCCTTTTATTATGAGGGGTTTCTCCTGCCCTTGTTCTTGCTCTTTCGTACCTTGAAAGCAAACTTCAAGCCAACTCCTCTGTACAAACTCAGATGAAACAGATTTCTCTGAGCCTGCCAATCTAAACACACACAAATATCACCCGAAGTGACACTTTTGTGCAGAGTGAGGCAGGTCCACGCAGTGTGGAACAGCAAAGATCTGGCATAGCTGGCAATGCCTCCTGCCTCCCTGCTGTGCTCAACAGAAATGGAAACGAGATATTCTCATTCCTAGAAAGTCTGTGCTGGAGGGGGGCTTAAATTGGCCTTCTGTCTCTTGCAACCACAGGAGATACGATTAATGGAAAAAGCTAATTATCTGTCATTATTATAACACAATTCACAGGAAAAGAAATTAATTCTACATATTTTTTCCAATTGTATATAACCACTACTTAGTTCTCAATAAGCAGCTAACATCTCCCTAGAATGAAGGGAATCTCTGCCTGCGTGGTGGGAGATACTGGTTTATGATATTTATTTCTTGAGACAGATCTACATGAACACCTTGGCACTTTGTTCTTCAAGAACTGATGCAGATGATATGTCATCTCTGATGGTTGTTCATTGAACAAAAATAGGAAAGAGGAAATAACTTTTTTCTCATAAAACATAAGTTTGCTTGTAATGCTGAAGTCACTACACAAATTCACATATTTGCAAGTGATTAGCACACTGCCTCAGACACAAATTCATGCAAGTGTTTCAGTTTAAGTGGCTCAGGGGAACCAATGAATAAATAGTGCCATCACTGTTTTTTGATGTAGGAGGGCAATGGCCATTTCTTGTGTGGAAAGTATGAGTAGATGAGGAGATCTCTGTCCTGTAAATCTGGGCTTGCATTTCACAGCAACCAAACTTGCTCAAGAGAATGAAGAAATCCCTGCGGAAAGTCTTTGTGAAAATGGCATAGAGGAAAGGGTTTGCGCAGGAGTTGATGGGGTAGAACAAAACCAGAAGGATCTTGGAATTGGACACTGTGATAAGAGGAACCTTGAGTGAGGCTGATATTGCGAAGAAAGATATTGGTGCCATGCAGAGGAAGTCAGTGAAGATCAGTATGGCCATGCGCTTGGCTATCTTGGTGTCGCTGTTGGAGGAGATGATGTTGGGGTTTCGTACAGTAAAGTAGATGCAGATGTAGCAGACACAAATAACGACAAATGCAAGTACATTCAGCACTAAGAGAAATATAACGTAAGCCTGAGCAAACGATGTTTCTATATCCATGGGCAGACAGATGCTGACCTTCATGTAGCTGCTGACCCCAAAGATGGGAAGGAGTGCAACTGCAAAAGCAAACATCCAGCCAAAAATCATGACAATCACGGCATGGCGCAAGCGCACCTTGCGGTGCAGCTGCATGGCATAGGTGATGGTGTGCCACCGCTCCAGGGTGATCACTGTCAGAGTGTAGACTGAGAGTTCACTTGCAAACACTGTGAAAAAACCTGCAGCGTTGCATCCTGCCCCAGTCTGCCAGTCTATGGCGTAGTTGTAGTACTGGCTTTTGGTCTGGATGTCTACGGAGGCAATAAACAGCAGATAGAGCCCTATGCAGAGATCTGCAAAGGCGAGATTGCACATTAGAAAGCGAGGAACAGTGAGTTTGTATTGGCTGCTTATTAAAATAATGAGGACAACAGTGTTCCCAGTAATAGCTAAAATGTTGATGAACCATATCAGGACTCTTAGAATGTTGTATCCCATGATATCTTCACATGGGTTGAAAGCATCAGGTTTAGGTGAGCAGGCTACGTTAACTACTTCATTGCATAAACCATAGTCAAATTCATTCTCTGCTGGGTCAAATCCTATGCCGTAGTTGGAAATATAATCTTCAGCTGCAGATCTTCTCTGTAGTTTTCTGCCAGTCTTCTCCTCAAAGTCCTGCTTCACCTGAGATATGCTACATATTGGATGTAATTCAGTCCTGAAATTGTAAAAAGGGTAGAGTTGGTAGCTAAGAGACACAGTATGAAGCAAACAACAAACACAAAATCATCCAGTTTCCATTAACAGCTCAGTTTTTCTGGTTAGCTGATTATATAGATTACCCTAGAGCTTGAAATTAATAGTCCGGCTGGTCCCTATTTATAAAATATTACAAGAGCATATAAATGGTTTGGAAACATCATAAACTGTAAGGGAAAGGAAAACCTCATGTTTGCCTAACACTCGTGATGCAGTTATCCACCTGGATAACACACTCTGTGAGAAGCCTCCTGTATTTGAACTGAATTTCTCACCTAACCTGTCACTGACAAGCTAATTTGTGCATGGGGGAAATACATGGCGATGAATACCAATGTAAGACTGAGCTTGGAAGAATGAGTCAAGTCAGCTGTGCTCATAAGGAGTCTGTACAACCACAAGAATGCTACTGTCCCTCAGTATTCTTCTCAAATTCCCTTTTTCCTAAAGGTTTTGACCACTACTGTCATGTAACTCTGTCAGGGCACATAGCAACTCCAGTTTGTGCTCTACATCATATTAGTGATTAGCCAGTAACACAAGTAAATAGCACAAACAAGTTCACGCAGGATTCCAGATAATCTCTAGAAGGCAGATGCCAACAGAAACCCAGGGCACAGCAGACCATTTTGCTTAAAAACTGCTTTCCAAAAGGAATGGATTAGAAATCAAGTGAAGTGAAGCAAAGTCAAACCAAACCAAACCAAACCAAACCAAACCAAACCAAACCAAACCAAACCAAACCAAACCAAACCAAACCAAACCAAACCAAACCAAACCAAACCAAACCAAACCAAACCAAACCAAACCAAATGTTTTAATGGAAACAGTAGCTGATTTTGCTTCTGTCAGAAAGTACTTTTTAAGCATTTTGAGAATTTTTAGTAGCACTAAATACTAGAATTTTTGACAGTTTTGTGTTTGGCTTTATTTTATAGAGTATTAGCCATGTGCCTTTCTCCATGCCTACACCTACAGAAGAAACAAATATTTTGGCTGAGATGAAAGAGAGATGATCAGCTCCAAGAAGATTGTAAATATCAAGAAATATCAAGTATAAACATGAAATGAAGGAAGTGTTTACAACAGCTCCTAGGCTGCCTTAGAATTTGGCTGTCCCATAAACTTGCATCCACAGTTTTGGATGCAGACCCAATCTGAGTTACAGAATAAACAGCTGAAAATGTGTTGTAAAATCAACCCAGTTCAGCTCTGCCTACACTCAGATACAACCCAGACTGCAATTTAGGTGTGTTATTTTGAGGACAGGACCTCAGCTTATCTTCCACCTGACTCTGAATGCAGTTGAGAGAAGAACTCTCTAGGCAAATAAAGTTAAAATTTTGAACAATTGGTAGCAGCCTAAAAGGGAGAATTCTTCTTTGTAACCTAATTTCACCCTTTGACTTTCTGCACTCACTACATCTTCCAAAAATTGAGTTTAAAGGGTCTACTAGAAATGAAAACTAATGAAGATCCAGCACCAGAAGGTGAGGGACATTTCCTATGAGATTCTGAACATCCTCTACTATTATCAATATTTTTTATCTTGCCTGTCAACTGAGTCAGAAAACTGATTTTCTGTGAGGTCAAATATGCAGTATGAAGGTCACAGTAGCAATAACAAGGCATTACATTTTGCTCTCCTGTGTTCTACTCGCATAAGGATGAGTGAAGGGTCCAGAGTATTGATCAATATATCAACAGTTCTCTGGCTGAAAGGGAATATAGGCTCCCAAGGAGCAATAATAGGAGAAAAAGTCCCTCATTTTTTAGTGCAACAGGCACTTGGGGGCACTGAAAGCTACTGCAATTGGTGGTTCTTTGAAAATGAACTCAAGGAAATGTTTTTATCCAATCATTTCTCAACATGAGGTAAAAATAAGCTTTTCCCAAAATTATGGAGGCACTGCCTTGACCTAAATATAGTCCCTGGCAAGACTGCTATGTAAGGACAACTAAATATTTCTGATTATTACAATTCATTAATTCTTGGCTTATTTCATAGGCAGGGGTCCCAAATAAAACCAGGGTCCCAAGGAATAAGCTGTTTGGTCCAAGGAAGGGTGACAAGGATTGTCCTGGCTAGTTCCCTGTATTGTGAGCAGGTGAGATGAAACTCCCAAGGGAAAGAAGAGCCACTCTCTGATACTGACTCCTTGCCATATCTTTGCCCTGTGTTGCTCACCCTTTGGGCTGTGCAGTGCTCTCAGTGCAACAAGTTAAAACACTGTTTGCCAAGGGATGTGCTGCTGAGACCGTGGGTGTCATAATACAGTTCATTTATTCCCTCTCTTTGTAAAATTTTCTTACTGTTTAACATCATTTTTCTCAAGTAAACTGGAAAAATAAACTGGAGAAAGGGCAACTTAGAGAACAAAATTGAAATTGGCAGAGTGCTCTGACAAAAATAAACAAAAATTACTACCTTTGTACAAGTTGTTATTTTATGCGCCTCTTCTGGATCTGGTGACAGCAGGAACTTGTGTGCTAAGAAACACGCTCAGCAGAATAAATAGTCTTGACCTGTGTTCTGTAATAAGTCCTATCTCAAACCAGTCATCCTCACCAAAAAGTGCCGTTAAGTGAGTAGTGAGTATGCTCTTTTGAGACGAGGCCCAAACACTACTCCTGATTCTGCCACATCTATTGAAAAAGCAGGATTTCAAGTGGCAGCTCCTCCAAAGAGTAATGATCAAGTGTAAGGACAGAGTCATAACAACACCATTCTTTTAGGCAGAAGGTGATCTTTATGTCAAACAAAGCCAAAATCTTGCTGAAGTTCATAATGGTCTATGTCAAGTTGAGGGTTTTAACATCCGGCCTCTGCCCTATCTACACTTCAAGGATATTATTTTCCAGTCACAGAAAAACGTGAGGGGAGTTCAACATACTGTTCTAGACTTGTCTTAAGAATGCAGCTTACCTTCTTTTAGACCAGCATCACAATATTCTGGTGGGATCAAACTACAGATCAATATTTAGCATATAGTCCTTATTGGAATGGGAAAAACATCACAACTGTCTTATGTTTTAATTTGTGTCTCAGACTGGCAGAGGTGTGCTTGATGTGGCATCCTCCAAAATTTAGGAACCACTGTTGCTGTAACAGGTTTAAGCTTTCTATTATCACAACAACACCTGTTCACTGCTGCAGATGTTTTTGGAGAGGTGATTGAGTATCATCCCCTATGGAAACTTATTTTATCTAGGGTTTTGAGTGCTGCAAAAGTCTTGAAAAGGGGAAATCAAACATGAACAGGCAGCCAGATAGGGGCCACACATCCCTGTCTTGATTCTTTCCCAGAGTTCCCATGTGAACACCAGCTGCTGCTGTTATCCTTAAAAATTCTGGGGGTGATGAGGCATCATTTTTATACTCCCTGGATGACCTGGAAGTATTCTGTAAGCCAAACAGCCCCAGGAAATGATCATCTCCTGGGAAGGTGCACGACAAGCCAGGTCACACAAGGGTTCCCAGCATGACGAGTAATGCCTGCTGCTGTGAGCCAAGCACAACTCTTACCAAAGAAATATAATACCTTGTGTGATCAAGCACTATGCAAACTATTAATAACTTTTAAACAGCCTGAGCAGCCTTCAGTGCACACGCAGCTTGTGCCAGCTGTCATCAAAACTGCTTTGAAATGGAAGTGGGTGTAGCTATTGTATGTGTGACTAATCTCTGCTGAAGTGTATGGTAATACTTTCAGTCTTCAAACCAAACACATGCATCCACTTTCTTTCTTTAATCTGGAGTAAAGATCTCGGTTTCCCACCAATTTCAGTACAAGAGATATGACTATGAAAGAAATGACAATTTTTAATTATGTTAAAAAACAGCTGACAGGAAGGGTTCATCTAAATAATAGGTTCTCATAATTTTGTGTTTATGCTTAATATTTGGTAGAAAATACATCTGGTAACTATTAAAGGTATGGATAAATACATTCAATTTTGTTCTGTTGACCAGGGTGGTACAGTTGTGATCAGATTTGCTGCAGAAGCAACCCCACCACCACATGGTGCTCCAGCCCAGCTGGAGCTTCCGCGCTGGGGTTACATGAGCTCTGCACAGCTTTCTTGGCATTTCTTTGCAAAATTACACTTACCCAGGCTGTGGAAAGGGCTGTGTTATGTTCTTCATGGCTTCTTGATAGCCAGGGAAAGGCTTCCAAAAGAGTGGCTATACTAAGGGGAAAGTGAATTCTGTGGACTTCAATTCCCTGGAGTGAATGTATGGCATGGAAGTTACTCAAAGCCCAAGAAAGGTGACTAGATACTGAGCTTACAGGGTCAGGACTATTTCCTCCTGTAGCTTTCCTTCAATAGCAACCCTTACTTTGCTTTTGGAAAGTCCAGTTGCCTAATTTAAGGGGTGGATTCTGGGATTTGAATCCTGATTAGGCCCAAGCAGCCCAGAAGCCAAGTACCTTCAAAAATATGAATCACAATGATGTCAGTGTTCTTTTGCAGATTCAAGACTAAACATGCTTTCACTGGACTCATTGAAATATAACACTTTGCAACCAGTACTGGAAGGACAGGACCCATTTCTGCTTAGAAGCTACCAGGCACTGTATCTGCGTAAGACTGCACAAGTGTGTGAAAACGTCTCCTGCTGATAAAATGTTCTATTGAAAAGTTAGCATTTTGGATCAAAAATGGGTGATGGAGGATGGATTCTGCCAGATACTTCTGTTATCACTCCAGTCTCTGGCATCACACTCACTCTTTACACAGTCTTGAGACCACATGTAGGTGACATTTATTAGCTATCAGCACAAGCAAACTCAGTTTTGCAAAATCTTCCATTGTCTGGTGGCAATACAATGCTAAAAATAAAATAAATGGCTATTAAGAATATTAAAATAGAAGCTACTAATAGTGTATGCTTTCTCTGCATGGTTTTACTTTTCTTTGAAGTTTTATGCCACTTCTGAAGATGATGTCTTGAATTGTGACAATGATTCATTTTTTTTTCTGCCATGGCAAAGTCCAAGTCTTTCAGGACATCCAGGTAATTTCAAACAATAACAGGGGTTTCTGTACGTACCAGTTCCTCATGTTTTCCAGTGGTACAAGTTCAGGAGGTTCATTAACTACTAAATGAGACTGTATGACTGAGGTGAAAATACTCAGCGAGAAACACTGATACCTGACGTCTCACTGCAACTTGCTAATGGGAAATTTAAAAAAGCATGGAAAATTACTTCTGGAGTCTAAAAAGACACCTTAGCCTCCCACCCCGCTCTGTTGATTTGTATGAAATGGATCTGCTCAGGAATCATGTCCCAAACCACTGCGAATGTGAACTCAACAGATAATGTATCTGTGATGCTTGGCTGGACAGTGCTCCAACATCAATGAAGCTTTCTGAGAGAAGAGCTTGGGATCACTCAGTGGTCCTGTTGCCCCCCTGGACTGACGAACAAATATTGACCAGCTTCTCTGCAAACACAGCTTTCCCTCCAGTTACTTTCTGAAAAAGTTACCAAATGTTTTTTGTTTAATGTCTTCAGTGTTGCTCCAGGCTGATCCAGGACAGCAGGCCCCTGCAAAAGATGGACTTAGGACAGGTGGGGGCAGAGTTGCAGCTGGGGAAAGTGCTGATGCTATCAAAATTTAATAATTTCCTGTAATGGTGAGTCAGTGCACTGTGTAGCATGAATAAACCTGCATGCATTGTGTATTTATTTATTTCCATCCATTTACTTACCTGCACTAAAGGGACCTTTTCTATCCACATTTTGGGGAATTTTATTTAATTCACTATCAACTGCTGAAAAGCACCAGAAAGAAAAACAAATCACTTACTTTTGTCTTTTCCAGTTTGTAAATGCACAGCAATGGCTAGGATAGGTGAAGTTTGCCTCAATCAAAGATCTAAATTTGCTTAAATCAGGAAGCTTTTTTAAATTGTATGTAGACCTTGCTCTTAGCTTCTTAATGAGTTCTAATCCATGACTTGGCAGGAAACTGATTTTCGTGCTTGAAATATCCCTTTAAGAAAACATATGAAAATCTTGGTGAAAAGGAAATTTACTTCTGCTCAACAATGGATATGTGTTTTAAATTGTCCTACTTATTCTCAGTGTAGTGATGGGAAACAGATCAGCTGGAAATCTGCATAGAAAAGACGTTCCAGTGCTAAATTAGGTGTTCCTCCAGCAAACTGAGATAACACCCATTGCAAACAGCAAACAAGTGATGTTAGTCTGTGAGTATAAAAGAAAAAAATCCCATAATGTTCTGGATAAAAATTAGCAGGAGTATAAACTATTACTGCCATCTGATGCTGGGTTTAGTAAATATCCAGTAAATGCAGTAATCATCCCAGAATACTGTTAAAGGATAAAAATGGCTGATGAAATCACAATAGAAGTTTGCTATATGAACATCACATCATGGGAAGGCTGCTGTGGAAAAGGCAATAAATGCAAAGAGAGAAGCTCATGTGTGGGTACAGGTTGGGGATATCAGATTTTGTACTCATTAGGAAGAAAAACAGATTAAAGAAAGACAGGGGTGGCACTGTTCAGACAGAATCATAGGAACGAAAAAAATCGCAATGAAATATTCTCAGAGGTTTAGAAAACAAATATAGCACAGACTGAAGCAAAGAGAGGGGCAAGATTACAGGAAGTTAGAAGAGATGTATTTATGTGGAAGGCAATTACTGTGGGACAGGCTATCAGAGGCAATGATGGAATCAGCAGCCATGAACATACTAAAGAGAGCATTAGAGGGGCTTTTACAAGGAAACACATTCTGCAAACACTTAATCTTGACTTGTCCCATGCAAGTGAAGAAAGGGAAGAATGATAGGAGATACTTGGGAACCCATTCCCATAGCTCCAGACTGCAACAGCTGGGGCAAAACATCTCCACATTTCCCTCACTGGGTTACAAACCATGTCCCTCAGATCATGACAGCCTGAGATCAACTTCTTTCCCTGAAGAGCAAAGATAAAAATGAACTGCACAAAATTACCCTTCCTCCCTTAACCCCTGTGCTCTTACAGCCTGAGACTGATCCAGGATGCAGTGTTTGCTGAGGCTGTTCTGGTTTATATTCTCCAAGAAAATAAAAGACTTCTCCTAAAAGATTTCTCTCTCAAGGATTTGGACTGACAATATTTGTAGTTTTCTCCATGTCCGTTCGAAGGTACAGTTTCCTGTTCATCTGTGACAGTGTGATTTCATGACGTTATTTGATCTCTATCATCCAACATGCACAAGTTGTTTTTATTGTCGTATTAACATAGGAGAGTGGTGCCGTGTTAGGGGTAGCTCCAGGTTTTAGCAGCATGTAATAGAGTTTAGACAGTTGCTATGTACCATACACACATTTGCACCTCTCTTCTCTGGTCTGAGAAACAAAATTAATACCAGGAAAGTGCTCTGCCTGAATGCCAGCAAAGCCCAAAAAGTTCACGGGCAGCTGATAAAGCAGTTTGTAAAACTGCTAAAGGTGATCTCTGTGTCTGTGCTGTGCCCACAGTTGAGGCTTTATGTCCAGGCTCTAATGGAATGTATCACCTTCAACAACTGGACAATGGACTGTGGTAGCAGAGGAGCAAACACAAACTCTACTCCACTGCCCTGACCTGGGACTGTGACTTTTAATGGAAGACAGACTGGTGTATCCACAAGTGCTATGAACTTCTTCAGGGCAGGCTCAGAGAAGCCATACCTTTCACAGAAAAAGTCCTGAGGTCCTGGACCTGTTTCTACAGGAGCTAAAACCAGCAGCCGATGAGAATTTTTAGGCTATTGATTTCTGCCCTGGACACTTGAAGAGGTAATTAGGTTGCAATGAGCAACCTCAATTTTCACATGTGCTGACTACTGCCCTCAGTGCACTGCCTAATGAAAACTGTCACCCAGAGTATATGCTCATGAGTCAAAAACTAAACAGCAGGTTTGTGCTTAAATCTACAGACAGCATCACTCAAGGCATCATTAAGAGAATGTGAAACTTCACAGTTCTGAAAGAGAGCACAGAAAATGTCTTCTTTAGCTTGTTACCTAAAAATCATTACTGAGTCCAAACTGGTATTACACTGTGTGGAAATAAGCAAATATGAATAGGAATAGCACTTAGACTTAAAAATATCTAAAAGTTTACTGAATCTCTCATCATGTCTAAATAATTTCATAGATATTAAATCTTTTTTCCACAATTTTTTTTTTCTTCTTATATAAAAAACTTTTCTTTTAATGCTCATTATCACACATAAGCTGAAGTGTGTTAGGGAAAGTGCTTTGCATACCCCTGTAGGTTTTTTGGTAATTCTGTGAGGGATAGCTATAGATACACCACCAACAAGCCCCCAGACAGCAAACAGACACTATGCAGGTGGTTTAGTAAATTACTCCACTGGGTTACCACACACACACACACCTCAGTGCAGAGATTCTTTGGGATGCTGGTCTCTAGTTAGAGGCTTGGTAAATTAAAGAAGCATGACAAACAAGATTATAAAGTTGCAGTAGGAAATCAAACCAGAAGGCATCAGTGACTGAAATATGTGTTCTTGTGTTATCATTACTTGGCTGCAAGTCATCAGCCTTTGCAGCAGCCGGTGCAGGAACAGCAAAATGAATCTGCCTTCTCATCCAGTCACTTCCCTTTCCCACTGGGAGTTTCTGTTGGATTAGCAAAAATACAGTCCAGCTGATGAGGTCTGAAAGGCACCTACAGAAATGGTGAAAAACAGCTCCTGGAGCAGAAATCAGAGCAGGGTAGGTGGATTGGAGAGAACAATTTTCTCTGCGCTTGTATCTAAACTGATCTCTGGCTGCGCTTCAGACACTCAGCTGCTGAGCTGGGCATCTACTGGAGCTCTCCTGTAACCTCCATATGTGGGATTCCCAATGAAGACAAATTGCAAGGGTGGGATGGGCCACAGCCATAACTCGCCCTGCATCGAGTCGGGACACAGCCAGAGAACTAAGGTCACCAGCAAAATCTGGTGTAAAGCCACTACAGCTCTGAGAGCAATGGCAGACAATTAAATGAAACAATGCAGCTGAAAATTGAAGCTATGAAACTCCAAGTTGAAAACTGAGTGTTTTTCTGTATAGAAGGAATATGTGTAGTTGTGGGATTTATTAGCTATTTGATTTACTGGCCTACTGTCAATGCTGAAATCCTTTAACTCAAAATTTGATGTCTTTCCCAAAGAGAGATTCTAATTCAGCCAAGAGCTGTAAATCTGAGAGAGGAATTGATTTGTGAAACTCTGTAGCCCGTACAAGGCCTGTGATTGGTGCTGTCTATTTGTGTTTGTGTTTCTTTCACATTACTTTAATATGATGAATTATATAATAGAAGTTGACATTAATTGACTCCATAACACTGGTTCAGGAAGGTCAAGAGTTAAACCACCCTGATGTTCATTCTATTAAAACATTGCAGTCTGCAACATGGATTTGATTGCAGCAACAGTGAAAGTATGATTTGACCCAGCAAAGATATGATTATGGGTCAATCATTTCCACAAGTGAAAGCACATCCCTGGTGTACACTACAGTGATGGATGAGTAAGAAGGCTCTTTTTTCATGATCTCATCTGGGATAAAAAGGTAATTTCCCATCCACGGAAGAGTGCATGTATTGGTAATGGAACAGAAAACTTTTTACACAAATAACTCAGTGCTAGAAATTGAACTATCAAATGAATCTCAACTACAGGCAAATCAATTTGATAAACCTCCAGAATATGATTGTATCATGCAAAGCTTGCAAAGAAAAGGCATTTACTTTTCACTACAGGAACCAGTGATTTCCCAAAGAAACACCTATGATATTACTGATAAAAAGATTCTCCAGTGGCAGTCTTGTCCAAAAAAAAAAGATGTTTTGAAGAAACAATGGAAGTGGAGTGGAATGCAGTAACCCAGACCATAGTTCTTTATATCATAGGTGCACTGACCATCACAAAGTGCAAAAAGAGGCCTTCAGAAGAGCTCTGGACTGAACTTGAAGTTAATCAGATATTCTTCTCCCTCCTTTTCAGGTTTGTAACCACTCTAGCATCTGTGTAAAATCTTCCAACTGCTCCAATGACCCCTCTCACTTGTTCTGGGTGACTTTAGTCCTCTCTGGACAACCAGGATAGATGTGAAAAGAGCAATGTTCTGATGAATCGGTGAGACAGAAAAAGAATCCCACGTGTCTCTTGCAGCTCTTACATGTGGTGGCTTGTGCTAAGAAACACAAGCAGCTGTGAACACTCACATACATTTTCAGACCCATGGCAAACTGTGGCTTGAGGTAACGGGGACTGAGATCCATGAGCATCCTAATGCTCAGTTTTCTGCTGCTGAATTCTCGATTCCCAGCTCATCACCCACCAAAGACATCCTGCTGTAACCTATCCCAATCCCCATCCCCGTAGGAGACAAATTTTGCTTCAGAATTAAGCTGCACAGATGCAGGGGCAGACCTGCAGTGGTAGGTAATTCAGATTTAAGCACTGAGAACCACCCAACCAGTCTTGATTTTGCTCAAACAGAAAAACATTTTTTTCAATCAGAAAGCATTTTTTCCTAGAGAAAAAGCCAAAACAGAATGACTACTCTCTTGCACAGTTTAATAAACTGTGGAGAGGAACCTGGATCTAAATCTCTCAATACTCTCAAAAACTTGAGGACAAAGCAAAAATAGGTTCTAGACTGAAATTTCAGTTACGACTTTCTTTTTTTTTTATTCAGAACCAGACCTCTGGTCTTGAACTCTGAGGTCTGCAAGATGTTGAAATCCAGACTGGCATTCATATGTTCTTCTCTGATCTTTTCTAAGGAGTCAATACTGAGAAAAATGTTATCCAAATATTACTTACAAAACAATGGGTCCATTGGCTCCCTGGAAGACCTCATTTGGTAATTTTTCTAGGTTGTGATTATCACTGAGATTTCTGAAAAACACAATATTTATGGTGAAACAATCTGAGATTATAAAAAAATTATCTTGCAGCAGTTACTATCTTCTAGTGATAATTTTTCAGAATTCCAAACAACAGAAATAGTTACAGCTCATCCAGGTATGTTCCATTAAATGCATGATTCTCAATATCCTGAATCCCATTTTTATTCAGCCATCTGCAATAGAGAAAAGGAAAACAGAGTTGTGTTCTTATTTAGGCTTCATTACTACAATGTATGCAATTCAAAGCAGCGAATCCCAAACAAAATTGTTAAATGAACATTGAAATACTGAAATATCTATGAATCCTAGCCTGTAAGACCCCGATAGCTGGGAGAAGGCTTTGGAAAGGGCAGACATGAATAGGGTGGACGAGTGCTACCACCAGAGATGGCAGCTGGAGTTAGTTCCTGAAGTAAGGGCAGAGCAAGATGCTGGTGCTGCTCATGGCTCCATTGGGAAGGCAGCAGAGGAGACAGGGAGACCAAGGTCTTTCCTGTTGGTGCTGTCAGTGCAGCTTAGTTTTACTCTTGGCAAGATGATTTCGAAACGCTGGGCCACGGCTTCATCTTTGCCAGTTATTAGAGAAAAAAGCCTGCTGTGTGCCATGGGCTCACACCTGCAGCCATGCAGGTGGAGGAGGGGGGCTGATAGTCACTGAGCCAAGGCAGGAGGGCAGGAGGGGACAGCCAAACTGCCCAGAAAGCAGGTGATTTCTCCTACGCTGCTGCCTTGACAAATTACACTCCCTGTCTGCTCTGCTGCCCAGCCCCAGCTCCCCAGGCTCCTTTCCCCAGGAGGAGACACAGGCAGTGTACCTGGCAATTGAAGCTCCTGGGGCTCTCTGCCAAGTTTTTACTCTGGTGCATTACCTAATTAACGTTTAATGTCCTTCCCTCTGTCCCTTCATAGTCCTAAAAATTTACATTTAGGTCAGTTATATTTATCATCTTTACGGTGCAATCTTTCATCTTGCCTTAAACATCACTTTGTAGCTCACACCCTCTCCAACAGGCAATGACAGGTCTGATTGATGGCAAAAACGGCCTGATTTAATTAAACTGTCAGCAAACCTGGACTCTTTTCTAATTCTCTTTGAAAGCTGAGCATGCAAGTGACCCACTTATCTGAGGTCTGAGGTGGTGAGCTAAGGTCAGCACAGAAATCAGTCATGGGTCTGGCTGAAAGGATTGCACTTTTGACCATGACAGGCAGATGCACAGAGCTCTGTGTCTATAATGTCTGTCAGACTGGATCAGGAGAACTGTCACCAACCCCTTCACTTGCCAGCACTATTAGACATGAGTGAGCAGGCACAGAGGAGAGACAGGTCCCTGCTTACAGCATTTGAAACATTTATTATATTACATTGATCTTATAAATTTGTAGCTGCCAGGCTGATAGATATGCTTTTAATCACACTATTAACACTTACTGCATTCTCTCACTGAACACTATGTTAATGCAATGAGATACTAAGGCTGTAAAACAGAGTCACTGTAGCCACACAGTGTGGGCTATAGACTCCTGTCATGTGGCTAAGAGCAGGAGTAGTAAAAAGCACCAAAAAAAAAAAAAAAATTTAGAAATCCCAAGACCTCATTATAGTACATATAGATAAATTCCTGTTGAGGCAAATTCTTCCCTCACTTCAAACAGCATCCTTACTGACTCCACTAACTCTTACATCAGCAACAAATGACAATGGACGTGGAGATCCAGTGCCTGGATGGGCTGGCTTTTTCTTACCATTTCGTGGCTAAAGCAGGTTTTTAAAACACGCTTTAAAATTCACCCAGTGCAATAGGTTATTGCCCCTGAGGTACCATTTACACCCTATTTCAGGACTGGAAAGATCTATCTTAAAGCCTAAGAGGCATGCAGACCCAGAAGCAAGGTGAATTTCTTCCATAAATTTCTAGCACTTCATTACCAAGTATCTCCTCAGTTCCCACCTGTGCTGATCCCATGTATAGCATAAGATCAGATGCAATCCAAATTACTGGCTTAAATATGCTTGGAGGCTGCCACAGCTAAACCTATTAAAATGGTTTCTCCCTAAAAAGTGGGGGTTTAATGGGTTCTGGGTGATTTAATCATCTTGATATTCCTGGTTTCACTAAATGATGTTGATGTAACTATAACTTTCTGTTGCATTGCTGTGATACCAGTTTTGTATAGAAAACCAGCAAACTCATGTCTAAAATGAGCTAAATTCACTACAGCACAAGGAAAGCCTAATCAGGGACTCTCCAAGGGCACATGCAGGGCCTCTGTCCCGAATTGCACTAGGGAGAACTAGAGCAAAGCCAGGTCATGGTCTGACCAGGGTGGTTGTGGCCAGGTGTGTTCACACAGCTCTTGCTGCTTCTGCATACACTGGTGAGTGCGGGGGACCTGTGACAACGGGGCAGCTGCAGGAGGCAAGCCAAAGCAGCTGGAAGTGGACATGATGCCTCACCAGGACAAGTTGGCTAGCAAACCAGCAGCCTGAAGTCCCCAGAGAGGTATCCTTCAATATCCAGGGAATAATCATATCACAGAATCATAGGAAAGTTTGGGCTGGAAGGGACTTTAAAGATCACCCAGTGCCAAATTCCCTGCCATGGACAGCAACATCGTTCACTAGACCAGCTTGCCCAAAGCTCCATCCAGCCTGGCCTTGAGCACTTCTAGGGAAAAGGTATCCACAACTTCTCCGGGCAGCCTGTTCAAATGCTCACCCCTCTCACAGTAAACAATTTCTTCCTGGTATAAGCAATGAAACATCCTGGGGGGAGAGGAGGAAGCCAATTTCATGCTGCTCAAATGCCACAGAGTGATCAAAACACAGCAAAAATCTGTGATATTTATCTCACCCTTTGGTGGTATGATGAAAACAAACATAGTATTTGTTGTGAAGCACTTTGAAAATGCAAAGCCCTACCCAAGCAGCAAATATTATCATCATAGGAAAAAAGATAAACCAATGCGCTTGCGATATAATTACTTGAATATATATTTGAGAAAAGTCTGTGTGGATGTGTGTGTGTGTGTGTGTGTGTGTGTTTAAAACTTCAGAACTTGAAGCAGACAGAGGTTGTGCATAACTGATGGAAGAAAAGGAGAGATAAAGCTAAATGACTTGTTACTGGCCTCTCCTCATTATTGATGGTCTGACCTTGCTCCCCTCAGAATCGATGTGAGCCCAGTCAGTCAATTCAAACCTTGCTTTTCTCTCTCAGAGTGCCAGGTAAACCACACAGACACGGTGGGAATTCTTTCCAGTCTGGCCACTGGCTAAGTGAAAGGAAGGCAGCTTGTTAGCAAGCAAACAGTATGTTTTGATATACAGAGAGAAAGGATCAAAGAAGCCAGCTAAATACATGACTGATCAAATCAAATGTAGAGTCATCTAACCACGCAGCTCGAAACCACATTGTGAACCTGCCTGTACCAATGCATTAACATTGTGTACAAATAAAGCACATTTCCACAACATCTACATACATTCTGCTCAAGTAATAAATGCCTTTTGAGGGATGTGTCTGACTGTAAATATTTATGAGTCGTGCCATCCTTTTGAACACAATTTGTATCACAGGGAACTGTTGCTGTAGGTGTTTAACCTTGGCATCGGTAATTACTAAATTTCATCTCTCATGTACTTCTAAAATAAAGAGCAGGTCTAGAAAACAACAGAAAACCCCAAAAGCACTCATTTTTTTCATGGCAGGGAAACAGAATACAGAGATCTCAGTGGCAAGGAGAAATGTAAACTCTCAAATTGAATTTGGAAATATATAAAAAAGTGCCCAAATCCTGGTATTCTTGACCCTGTTCTGGAAAAGAAATGAGATAACAAGGAGAATAATGAATTTACTATGTCTACTCACAGAATCACACTTTCAGAACTCAGGCCCATGAATGAATTTCTTTCAATTGTACGTATATTGATATTGTCTTGAATATCTCTGAAAAATAAAATACAATAGAAACTACACCTTTTTGTACTTCTGTGAGTCTTTCATTACAATATACTGCTTCAAACACAGTATTTTTCCCTTATATTCAGTCTGAGGAAGTACTATAGACAGAGGGTAATAACATAAGTTTCCAAGACAATTTTTTCCTGCAGAGCACAAACGTTCCTGATAAAAAAGGCTGGAGCAAAACATTTCCAACACCCCCATACTTTCCTCCCAAATAGGCTGAAGACATTAAAATGCATAAAAGCTCTGGTCTGTAACCCTGAGGTGGGTGAAATAGCTCCTCCAGCAAACATACTCTCCAGAAAATGCAGTTGGAGGGGCTGCAAAGCCACCCCTTCTCCCAGCCTCCCAAACAGAAGGAGGAAAGCCATTAGCCTTTTTGGCCTGATTCAGCAGGGTATCCACCAGCCCATGAATCATTCCCTAGCTGATGTCAACAGGGTTGCTTACAAGCTTTGTATGTGCTTAAGAACTTAAATGCAGGACCCCGTCAGTGCAGTTTGTTGAATGGACAAGTAGGAGTTTCCGTCTTTCCTCAGCTGTGACTGATACAAAAAAAGGAGAAATATTCTGTTGCTGGCTCAAAATAGGCCTCAAAGAAGTTAAATAGTGCCATTCATAATTTAGATTGGGGATATGGCTGTTTCCATGCTGTTTCTGTTGGAAAGCATGGAGCAAAATTAATTATCTGCAAAGCTTGAAATTAAGCACGGTTCCAAATTATCTCATGCTGACAGCTCCATACAGCCAGAACTCTGCACTGAGTGACACACAGAGGTTTCATTCTGAAAACTGAGGTCAGCAGAGGCAGGAATAGAGAGGGAACATGATCCCCCTGCAAGTGAACTGTATCCCTTTACTAAAGATCTGCCCTTTATAAACATCAAGACCTCTCTTTGGGACTTAAATATTGGCATAAACCAAGCCAAGGGGAATTTTCTTATTGACCTCAGAGGGACCAAAGGTTGAACCGAGGACTAGTTTGGGACTCAGCCAGTATCAAGGTGTATTTATTCTTAAAGGAAACTGAGGAGTTGCAGCTAAAAAATTAAAACCTCTTGCTCCACAGGACACAGTAATTCCAGTCTAGTTAAGACTGATGATAAACACAAAGGTGTATAGGTGAAGGTCTCTCCAGTGCTATAGCTTTGCATTTCCTTGATGGTTTTAAGGAGCAATGAAGTGAAGTTCTCAGAATTACATATCTAGTCTGTATTTCTGAAATTGATATCTTATATGTGTTTTGCTATATTCAGGCATCCCCCCCCTATGTTTTGTATGCACTTTTATTTATGTTAATGGCCATTACTAAGATAATGGCAGGATTCATGCTTCTGCAGGTTGAAATCTTCTAATCAAAGATCTGAAGATGCAGAACTTTGTGTGTGATTTAACAATAAATCTTGTCCAAAAGAATGGTATCGTTATAGTAAGAACTGACTTAAAAATGTATGTCAAAATATTTTTCAGTGAAAAAGAAATCAAGTTTTTCTAATGTGTATTTTTTCTACAGAAGAAGAAGTGCTTTAGGAAAAAAATAGCCTGTTTTCACAGAAAATTTTGCACAGATGTTTTTTTTCACATTGGCACTGGAATTTTCCATAGAAAAAGATTTTCATTCTCTGGACAGTTTTACTTCCAAGGGAAAACAAAAAAGAGTAGGTAGATAATTCCCTGAGGGTTTTTTTTTTCCTTTGTTTTTTGTTTGTTTTGTTTTGGGTTTTTTTGGTTTTATCTTTTTACTTCTTTCCTCTGTGATGTGGTCACTTCTGATGGAACACAGCTCTGAGATCAGTGACTCTTCCCATGCAGGCCAGAAAATTGTCACCAGATGGCAACAAATTTCCACTGCCACCATCCTGGTTTGGATTCCAACACGAGAAAGAGAAGTCAAAGGCTGTTATCTCTCCTCTGTGCCGTCTAGCCACATGCTCACAGTGTAGTTAAAGGAAGAGTGGTCTGTAAAGTGCAAGTTCCAACACTTTGTAGAAGGGACTTCTGGTGAGAACGGAGACCTTCTGAGCCACATTATCATCAATGCCTGCAAATTTACAACCCAACATGCCACCGTGGAGCTAATAAATCAACCCAAGGGGAATTATGTCTTGAAAGGTTTTGCTGGAGCAGAAGAGCACTCAAAGACAGCTTTCAGAAAGTGAAAAGCATACATTCAAACTTACAGCAAAACTTTCTGGAAAGAGTGAACCTTGTGGACAGCAGGTAAAAACCGAAGGCCAGTGTTTGATATTAACCTAAGGAGAAGATGAAGATTATTTGCTCTGCCCCAGGAAAGAAGAAAGTAATTAACAAGGAAGAAAGAACATTGGACTTAAAATGGTTGTCAAAAAAGGCAGAGTTTAGCCACAGAAGTGAGGTTTGCCAGTAAAACCTTGACCTTGTAATTTAAAAAGATTTTTCTCCAAAATACAAGCTGAATTCTGCCCCACAGAGGTAGAGGGAGAAACCCTACCTTGGACGATTACACAGTATTTCCTGATGATCTCAGGAAATTGTCCATATTCATTTCTCAACAATATTCTAAGAAATCAACTGCACTGATGCGGAATAAGTATTTTCATAGTAGCTGTTTTAAGACAAAGGTATCAACTCATCACAATTTTAACCTTCTATTCTAATAGAAGATAAATTAATTTCATGGGAAATTAATTGATGAAATTAGGAGAGAATTAGGACATTTTATTCCCCAGTACCTTTGATAGTGAGGAGCCAAAACCATGGGAATATTTCAGCAGTCTGAGCAACTGCAAATGGACCCGAGCCTCTGTTCTTAAACACCTCCACCCTCCCACTGCGCTGAGCATCACTGGCCTCTGCCACTGTGGTTCCTGTCCATGAAACACCACCCCAGAACTGCTGACTCTGAAGGACAACCTTGTACTCAGGAGGTCGCAGGTATCGACCAAGATGGACCATGTCTAAGTTAGTAAAATTTTTTCACCCAGGGCAGTAGCAAGGACAGATCAAATGCGATGTTGCCATGCAGGTGACTGGTGGCTGCTGATGGCTAGAAGTAGGGCTGAGAGCTGGAGGGAGGAGCTGAACTGGGCTGGGCTCTGACCATTTGGGAGTTTTTTCCAGACACCAAAAAGTCTCATGTTTATCCCACCAAAGAGAAAATTTGGGTTCTTGTAAGTTTGACTATATCTTTGTGTTTTTAATATATGAGATAATAATAATGATTTTAATATATGAGAAGGTATATAAAAAGATAACCTGTCACTGAGACTATTGGTTTATTAAGGAACATTATTAATAGTATTTGGAAGGTATTTTTTATCCTGTCATTTAGAATAATATTATTTCTTTACTAGATGTGACTTTTTTTTTTCTTTTTCTTTTTTTTTTTTTAACAGAATCATTCCTGAATAGTTGAATTGTGATCAAAGGACTGGTTGAGACTGGAAAAAGGTAACATTGTTCATATGATGTTTTTTTATGAACCTAGATGATTTCAGGAGAGTTGCAGTCTTTCAGGTTTCATAATTTGAACTGAAATTGAACGCCTCCATGTGACAACAAAATCCTACATTTGGGAACTCAGGGTGACACGTAAGTCCATAAAATAATAATTCACTTGCATAAGTACTGCTCTGAGCTCCCTGAGATGGTATCTGGGTATCCTCAGATGCTGAAAAGCCAACTTTGATATGTCTCATCTTATAACAGAAAGCAATGCTTCATATGCAGGGAAAAATTAAAGTAGTATTAGTGAATATTCAAGAAGCCAATTTGGGAAAGTTGCTGAAATGTCATGACTGTTTCATCTCGGGAGTCAGAATGATCTGACATTGCGTTAACTCAAAAATAACAGCTGTCACATGTGACCAAGAAAGCTCCACAAAAATGCCTTTGAAAAACTATTACATATAGTTAAATAGAAAGCATGATTAATGAAGCAGGTGGGTTACACAAGGCCCTTCTTACTTAAAATATTTCTGCACTTATACTTTGTACAAGGAGTTCGCCGAAAAAATTAAGAAGCAATAGGAGAAGAACCTGTAATTCCCCCTTACAATAATTTAAAACACACTCTTTGAGTTACTGGAGAGATACAGGGTTTTAGTTGAAAGCTGCCTTTAATTTTAAATGAGTCATATGCTAAAAATTCATGCAATCCTTTTTTACAATCCCCCTTTAAAACACAAATTATGGCATACATTTCCCTTAGTATAAAAATGAAGGAGGAGAGTGCTGCCCACTAGTGCGTGGCTTCTGCAGGACAGAGAAGACATAAGATTTCCTTTCTACAGTCCTTTCCCTAGAAAATCTCAGTCCTCATGATGCGGCAGTGAAAGGTGTCAGGACTCTAACATATGCTATTCAAACACCTCTCCCAAGGGCAACTTCCAGCATATCAAAATTCCACATTGGTTATTAGGACTTTCACCACACATGAGAGAAAAAACATCCCCAATGCCTTGGGTTAGTTCTGATCTTTCCACTAATTCCGAAGTGTTCAGGGCTCAATTTTCACTGGTGTCAACTGAGCAGCACGAGATGAAGAGGAAAGCATCTTTGTCAGATCATTACATATTGAAGTAAATCTACAGGTGGCACAAGGCACTGATTGCACAGAGGCACAGAATGGTGATTAGGAGCAGGAGAGGATGTTCTTTTAATTAAATGCAGAAAAAGAACTGAAAAAATATTTAGCTAGACTGCAGCCTAGATCTTCCCTCTCTTTTTATTCAACCAGCAAATCTCCAGAGGCCTTAAAGTGGATAATCTTTTTAGAATGTAGATAATCCAATTTACTGAATATCTTTCCTGCAGGACAGCTTTGTCAATATATTTACCATACAATGTACACATCCTTAGTAGCCTCACTTTAAACAAATGTCCTCTTTAATCTGTGTTATAACTGAGTCCCCCCTTGCCATGCATAAACAGCTTGGTGAGAACCTGTTTTTTGTGTTTTTTTTCAGATGGCTCATGGCTGCTTTCCAAGACATTAATTGTCTTTCTGAAAAGGCTTACTGGAGTCAGCACTTAAGAAAACAGCACCACCATCAGCAGAGAAGAAAAAAAAACCAAAACCTTTCAGAATCTAATTCCTGGAAGATTCTGGCTGCTTATCTCCAGATATAGCAACACGTCTGCTCTTTTTGGTGCCAAATTGTAGGAGCTATTCTGACAAATCTGGGAACACAGTTTACCTCATCAATTTACTGTGGTTATTTGCTAAACTGCAAACTCAAGGTAGGCAGAGATAAATACATCACTCAGGACACATTATCTTTGTGTCCCTTAATCACACTTGTTACTTTATGTTGGGTGTGAGCCTGATTCCAGTGAGACATTTCTCCCATTCATGTATCCCAGGCTTCTTAAATCTGCAACACTCACTCCTAGGGAAAGGTCTTTAACTGTGAGGCTGCTTTGCTGAAGGACAGAGAGGAGTATCACTTCTTTTTATTGAAGAATAACTCCAAGCAAAGGGTCAGGAATTCCATGGACTTTGCTGCACCTGTAGCAAATGCAGATTTAGGTTTAGGAAGCACCAGGCAGGTACAAGCAGCTGCAAGACTTTGGAGCTGGGCTCTGCTCCTTTTGCACGCAAAACACGTGGTTTTGGGACCTACATTTCCCCTCCCCTCCAACAATGCAGCTGTATGCCCTCAAAATTGACCTGAAAGGAGTGTTGCATTTAAATCTTTGTATTGTAGGCTGAGATTGCTTAATAAAGGGCATTGACACCCCTCCAAAAATGAACCAAAGGACACGCATTACATACGAGAACTAATTTTGGAAAGAAAATGGGTTTGAAAAGCCATCACTACATTATTAAAGATACTATGCCACAGATCTCCCTAATGAGAGCCAGATAAATAATCTTGTGCCCATGAAAAGGTCAGTAAGTTACCATTTTGAAGCAGTCTGTCTCTCTGGCATATACCCAAGAAGACCAATTAGCAATTCTCTTCACTGCTTCTGAAAGACTGGTGAGTGAGTTAAGGTTGCCTGTTTCTAGAACGGTTAGGTTATTCAGCATTGCATTTTCTCAACATTTTGCTCTCCTTTGCATTTTTGCCATACTGGTAATGATCATGCAGGAGACAAAGGAAGTGGGTTGAGGAGGAAATGTATTTGTATCCAAGCTGACAGAGGTAAAAGCATATTAATATTCACCAGCTGGTGGCTGTAATGAGCCCATGAAGCTGATGAGGGGACTGAGAAGGCTAGCCAGAGCTTCTTGCCTGCCCATAAACAAGACCTAGTGGCTATACAACTATTTTTGTAGAAACACACAGAAAGCCTTGCAAACAATGTGTTGCAAAGGTCGTTAAACTAACAGGTTGTAGTACCTGGGCTCAGTTTTGGACATTTAGACTGATTTTTTTTCTTTTCTCTGTGTTTTCTAAATGAAAACCATCAGTAATTTTTATTTTTTTTTTCTGAAAGATTTTCAGAATTTCAAATTGTGTTTTAACAGTCCTGTTACAGCCACAGAACTGTGTAGGGAATCAGACTATGTGTCTTGTGCCCTGCCAGACTCTCCCCATAGCTGGGAGCTTCAGAACCTCAATGATCCAGGAATGGGCAGGTACCCAAGTCTCCGTGCTTTGAGATGCTGGTTGCAGCTTGGTCTCTCTGCACCTTCTCACAACCAGACAGAATCTCCTAATCTGTTATGTGACAAGGTATTGATGAAACAATGTGCTATTCCTTCCTAACTTACAGCAATTAATATGAAAATTAGGCAGTGATGTAAAGGTTTACAAGTTTCCAAGTTTTACAAGTTTCTTTTCACGGCTTTAAATTTTTTATAATTTCTGTAATAGCTGTTGATACCCTTTCTATCCACACAGATGCTTAACCCTTTTATAAATTATTTTAAACTATAACCCCACATGTTTACAACCTTTTGCTTCTGTTTTATATAAAATCCCTGAACAACTACCACAAACCACCCCTAACTGAACTGAAAAACCATAAATACATTAACCTCTTCAAATTCTTGCCTTATATTTTCAGTATTGCCCCTTCCTTGCATGTCATAGGAAGGTGAATATGAGGACTGGGTTACCTTTACCAGATGCTGTTTTACAGCCTTCCATCAAGGTTCCTGCTTTCTCATTAAACTATCCTATCCTTTCAAAGAGCAAAACTTTCTGCCTTTTCAGTTTCTAAAAGGGCGAGCACCAGTCAGTGAAACCAGAAGATGGAGAAAATGGCATCTTTTCTACGGAAATATGCCTGGAGAGAACACAAAGGTGTGGCTGCATGTAGACAGAGGATCTGGGCATGATGTAACTCAGCATCACGCCTGGCTCATTGCACGTAGAAGGCTCCAACAGGGACTTTGGGTCCTGTTCCTGGTCCCTGGGGTGGGAAATGATGTAGCTGCACTGAAGCCACCAGTGTTACACTGATTTATACCACCAGCACAGCTTCCTCAACCCTTGTCATCAGCACAAACCCCACATTCATCTGTTCAGAAGCTCTGAGCCACGATACCTGCGCCTTTTGTACCATCTATAGTCAGACTGGAGGGTTTTACCTCCTAAAATGAAGGCACAGAGGGGATGCAGCATAAATCCACTAGTGGAGTAAACACTGAAGATGGATTTTATGAACATAAATTAGAGAAGAGTTTTGGCACAAGAATGAATGTGAATTAAGTGGTGGTGAATAAAACTAGAGGAAATCTTCTAGTCACCAAATCATTGAGTTTCTGGAAAAGCTTCTCCTGGAAAAAAGAGGAAAGTAGGGAACATAGAAGAGCATCAAGAACGTCAATAAAACATCTAATTAATGGGATGTATGAAGTGGATCCAGGAAGAAATAGGATACATTAGCTGGAGAGTCTCTTCCAGCCCTGGACGCCCATAAAATGCATTTCCCTCTGATATCAGCTAGCAAGTAAAACTATCTAAAGAGGAGAGGGGAATGGTTAGGTAGATAAGCAATCCTCTGTATTTTTAATCTGTTTCTTCTACAGGTCATAATATGGCTGCAGCATGAGAATTTTTATACAGGTAGAAGCCCTGAATGTTTGAGTCAACATGCATGGGAGTGTGGAATGAGAATATTCAGAAGAGGCAACATTCACTGGTACCAAGGGAAAAACTTACATTATTTCAGATACTTAAAGTGTGAATTTACCTCTACTGATGATTTCTGTGTCCCAAATTTAAACCAGCACTGAAATTAGTGTTCTTTAGTGTGTTTACATTTCTTTTTCTTCTATTTCATATGAGAGAAATGTACTCTCCTTCTTTCTACCCATTTGTACATCTGACAACTGTACTACCCATGGCAGCTTTTTCTGAGGGTTTTACATGGAATAAAAAACTGCTGTAGTTTTGTTGTTAGGTGGCCAGAGCCACTCAAAGACAGCAGTCACAGCTGAATGACTCAGGTTTGAAATGGGAGGAAAAAGGCACATGATTTCTCCTCAGACAATGCAAACTTACAGCTTTATTTCCCTACTGTCAAGAGAAAATCTGTGTTTCAGTTATACACACACAAAAATTAAAGTTTACCAAGGTGCATGATGAATTTCACAAAGCGGGAATCAGTCAAAGTATTGGGAAGAGTGAAAATCCTACTCCAAATCTAGCCACATATTCCAGTTCAATGAAGGTTTAAACGTAACAGCTTCTGCAGTGCTAAATACACCTTATCTCCTAAAGTCCAAGTCTTAAATCTCAAATCTCAAAGTACAAATTCAAAGCAATGCCCCTTGGCATTTTTGAGCCCAGAACCTGTCAGATACTGGTGATTTTCAGAAACTTTAAACAGTCCTTAGCTTACTGGGAGCTATGCTTATCAGACCACTGACCTGATTTTGTACTGTCTATAAGAATTATCTAACCAGACAATTAAACACTTACTTTTATGTACTGAAATGTAGAAATTATGGCCCAGCTTCTTGGATGAGTAAGGAAAACAAGGCTTCTTGTATAGGTAAGGTTTCTTGTGTCAGTTAGGGAAATCAGATGGAGTTTATGTGCTCAGGTGGATGGACATACAAAAGTTGAGCTGGGATCCTGCTGTGTGAGTAAGCTGGTATCCTGCTCACCAAAGAGCACCACTTGAGCAGTATAAACTGTGACCATGAAAAAAAATTAGTGTTAAATGGAATTCATTGGGATTTTAATGCAGAGGAGAGGTTATTAGTCATGTTAAAATCATGCGCTAAAAGCTGTGAAAATATATTTAAGTAACTAGTTTATTTTAAGGATGCATTCAATTACCACTGAATTTTGATGCCAACCCCACGAAAGCAGATGTGGCAACCACAGTAGTGCAAATGATATTCTCGATGAGGCTGGCTGAGGAAACAAAGCTGTACATCAATATGGTTGTATTTTAGGGATTTAATCATCTCACATCAAGCATTAATGTCAACCACTGCTGTAGAACTGCTTTTGCTAAAGAAAAAAATGTGAATGCTTAAGACCATGTGTATGATGTATAATAGAAGGCAGCACCATAGCAAAGACAGATGAGAAAGATTTTTTTGTCCCCAAGCTCCCAGGATGAATTTCAACTTAAACCTGTTTCTATAGATGTAAGAAAGGTCCAGCTCCTCTTCTCATCACTCATTTTCAACCTGTTGGTTATAAAGGCCTGAGGAACTTGTGTGCGGGACTCCTCCATGGAAGCTTTTATCTTCAGCTTTTCTGAGGACTGTGCAGGCATGAAAATGTGGATTGACAATGTGCAACTGGTAGTGAGGAGAGGGCATTATCCTGTCTTATCACTGAAAGCCCTCAGCACCAGCTGGGCACAAACACAGCTGTGTAATTCAAAGTGACTACAGGACTTGTAAAGAGCAAAAGATCTTACAAATATCTGAGGCTTGGAAGGTGTTGGAAGGCATCTTTATCGATGTACACGAGGTTGTTGGCTTTCTCAATTCTTCTGCAAAGAGGAAATGAAACATCAAAGAAAAATATATCAATACATTGATTTTAAAATTGTGTTTGTCCCATGACATAGTGGAACAATATGCTGAGATTTCAGCAGAAGATCTGCATGATTTCATGGAGCAGCCTACCATAGACTGGTAGACCCCACCAGCTTTTGATGCTGGCAGTGATCTGAGGATAAATTTTAGGCTGAGCAGAAAAAGAAAGGGATAGCTAGATAAGAAGATGGAAAAGACAAATGTTCCTATATGGCTACAAATTCTTCAGTTCATACCTGAACCAAACTGCAAAACCTTTGATACTTGCCTATAATGAATCTTTATAATTGTCTCCTTTGCATTTAGATTGCTCATTACTTACATTTCATGTAGTTTGGGAAGGTTGGAAAACACATTTGCTTCTATGACCTCCAAGGCATCATTCTGTGAGATCTCTCTGAAAAATAAGTTAAAAGTCAAGATATTTCAAGTTATGGTGAAGCAGAAAATGGACAAGTGAAAATTTCACAATGAACTTCTTCCTAGATTACTGATGAGTTTTAAAAACAAGGTGGATATCAGCTAAGAAAACAGAAACACTGATGAGTACTGTCAGGAACAGACATCTGAGGCTGAAGTTTGTATCTGTAGCATCAGCCCTGCACCTCCTGCTGTCACCATTCCCTGTGCATTAGAAGTCACGGCCTATCCATCATGGGCTACTGGACCTCTGACATTACTAATTACTGATAGAAATTTAATGAAACCTTTTAACTCCGTGAAGAAAAGAAGGGGTGAAGGTGACTGAAAATAAAGGCAGCTAAAAAGTTCCCAGGTAATAAGACACAACTGCAGCAACAGGCCACTGCTGTCTTGATCCAATGGGAAGTACAGAGATTAAAATAAAGCCACCAGCAGATGCGCCCTTGTTAACAGCAGCTGGAGACCATAGACGTGAAGAAGTCTTCCACACCTTGGAGAAAACACTATTTGACATAGTCTGTACACAGTTAATGCCCACTTTCAGTCAGAGAACTGCAGAATATAAATGGCCAGTTTACTGCTATCCCACCAGAATGCATCTCCTGCCAGTCCAGAGCACATATTTCTTTGTTTCCTTAATCTGTGGGATGGCAAAGACAGGGCTCAGGCTCTGGTGTAATTTAGAACTCAGGAGTTCTCCTAGTGAATCAAGTGGGCATTACTGCAGTGTCCCCTGTCCCAATCACATCACTTATCCTGGCACTGACCAGGAAGGTCGAGGTAAAAGACAGCTATGCCAAGAGATTCCTCATTGCTACTTTTTTGGAAATGGTGCCAAAACGTTATTTTCCCAGGCTGACGTCAGTTGTAGGAAGTAAAATTCGTGACACAGATGTAGTTCAGAGATAGTGTCATGGCCTATTGCATTTTAATCATAAGGTAACTGTGCACATCTTTGGAATAAAACCTTGGATAAATAGATTACAAGGTGGACAACACCTGTTCCTGGATCCCTTGTTCTTTTGAAATGATGATGGTTGCAGATAGATTCAAATAGACCTGAGGTAAAACAAGAGATTGTAATGTCAGGTGCATAGTCAAAAAATAATCACAAAAATTAACCTGAGGAATATAAATGTATTTCACTCTCTTCTAAGTAACAGCTGAACCATATCTGACAGATTACCTGCCCATTCAAGAAAACAAAAGCCTTGCAAATGAAGATACATTGTTCATCCGACCATTTCAGTTTAAAAAAAATGCCTTAGTGGTCTAATAGTTTAATAAGAAGCTTTCCTTCCTGTTTCCTCAAGTTTTTTTTTTTAATGGAAGAAATCCAACTCTCCTCTGCTTCATGAGCTCTAAACTGATGTGAGAATAAGAAAATAAAAGGACATGACAACTGACAATAAGTGCTTGGCAGGGTGCATTGAGAACTGGCTTTGTTTAGCAGTGCTGAACAATCAGCTCACATTGTGAGTGTGTTCCTCTTTATTACTTAATTTTCAGCAGCAACAAAATGTTTCAACTGAGACATTGCCATTGCAAGGGATGCTTCAAAGACTTTTTATTATCTTCCTGTTTTCTTTAAAAGTAGTTATAAGATGTAAGTAGAAATATCCAGTAGAATAGAGTAGAATAGAAGCAAACATCCCCTATGATGTATTTATACGACAGTATAAAATTCACTTGCCTAACTACAGTCTAGAAGATTTAACAACATGGGAGGTGTCTCACACTTTTAAGGTTTGGTTTTCCTCCTGCTCTTTTTGGGTGGTCAGATGTATATTTGCCATTCCCACAATCTAAAAATCAGTTGTCTAGAAAAAAGAAAATCTTCAGAAAAAACCAGCACTTTTAATACCAACAAATACATTTAGCCAGAAGATATTTCATGCCACTAAGAGGTTCAGGGAAAGAATATTGCAGATTTGTTGGCCTTACACAGGGGAAAAAAAGGTTATTAGGAAACCATAATACAGTAGTGACCTCACCCAGCAGATAGAGCTGCTGAGGGTAATAATTTTTTATGATCCAATCTGCTATCTAACTTTGGAACAACTTGGATGACACAGCTTTTTTAATGGATTGCTTAAAAATGAATGTTTCTGCATCAGAAGAGTGTTTTGGCTTTCTAAGAGTGTGATAGTTTATAGGCTTTGTTTCGACTCAAGAAATGGAAGATACAGATCTGATGAAGGTAGGGCACAAGCAGGCCATGGCACTTTGGAAGGCTTGAAGAATGCATGGTGAAGGAAAGGAATGAAGAGAGCTAGGAAGATAGGGATCTCTAAACTGTTTTTGCAAGATAAATTTTTAAAATACTATGGTTTTTTAGAGATTAAGTTTTAAACAGAATTAAGTAACACTTGTATGAAGGAGCTTTCAGAGATGTGGGAAATGACTTGGCTTTCATTCTAACATTCCCATACATAGGTACAAAGGCGACAATCTT
>VZRN01002870.1:1858877-1888102 GCA_013397935.1 Dasyornis broadbenti | reverse complement strand
GGGTGGATACCTGGAGGAAGCTGTGGTCCAGCGGGAGTCCCAGTGGAGAGAGAGGCCTTGCATCCGAGATGGAATGGGGTGCCCCACACTGGAGTGGGTTGATGTCTGGAGGAGACTGTGGTGCAGCAGAAGTCCCAGTGGATAGAGAGGCCGAGATGGAACAGCCTGGCCTTGGAGGTCTGCACCCCATGGACGAGGGACCCCACACTGCAGCAGTTTTGGGAGGACTGTCTGCCCATGGGGGGAGCTCACCTTGAGGCAAGTTCGGGCAAGCTGCTGCTTGTGAGATTGGGACCCACGGCTACACAGAGGAAAAGACTCCTCTCCCTGAGCAGTGGAAGAAGATCTTGGTGATGAACTGACCTACCCTGCCCCCACCATGCCTCGTCCCCCTGTGCTGCTGCTGGGAAGGAGGGAGGGGTGTGAGCAGAGAAACAGTGTCTTTGAAGGTTTTATTTTACTTCTCATTTACTCCTCTGACTCTGTTAGCAATAAATCACTTTGCAGCTTTAAGTTCAGCCTGTTTTGCCCTCAGTGCATCTTCTCCCGGTTCCTTATCTCAACTCATGAGCCCTCTGTGTGTTAATTATTTTTCTCTCCTCTGCCCAACTGTGGCAGGGGAGGGCAAATGAGTAGATATTGTGGGTGCCTGGCATTTGGCCAAGGTGAAACCACCACATTTAGATTTAGCTGATCCTAATGAATTCAAACATACTTCTATATTTTGATTTTTTTTGTATGGGTTTTTTTTGGGGAATATGTGTTTGTGTGAGTGTTTGGTTTTATTGTTTTTTTCTTTCAACTGCCACACACTTCTAATCAATTTGATAACTTATTTTCAGTTAAACAAATGAACCTCTGTGAGAAGGCAAGTCCCAAGAAGCCATACAGAGAATATTTATTTATGAGACCTGTTAAAAGAGATTAATTCTACAAAATGACTCCATTTCTGTTCATTTTTGTCTTTATGTGCTGCTAAAGTCAATTTAAGGACATTCATCCATTGAAGACTGAGAGGGGCAGAGAGACTCCTCTGGAGTTCAGGTTATGACCTAAACTTGGGACATCACTATCTCCCATCTAGACCTCTGACTCCCCTAGACACATTTTGCCTCATCATTCCAAGTGTCCTGAAGGGTTGCACCAGGATGCATGCTCTTATACCCTCCTCCTTAAAGACGTGCAGATAGAGACCTTTTAGGAGAACTCAGATTTGTCCGTGACACGACTACTTAGGAAGGTGCCAAAGGAGGAGAAGGAAGGCCCCCTTTATACAGGGGAGAACCCACTTGATTTGCTTTCAGGTCTGATGTGACTGGCAAAATCTTCCATTTTTCCACAGATGAGGCACAGCACAGCCAAAGCAATCAAACCTTCCCACAGTGTCCCACAAAGGAGTGTGGACACCGACTGGGAACCCGGCTCTGCTGCAGAGCCATTTCAAAGTCTGGCCAAAAGAGGAGGCTGCTGCTGGAAACCAGCTGTAGCAGCCTTAGCTTGTAATGAATCACCATCTCCTTAGCGCACAGGCTGAGATCACCTTCTCATGGTATGCAAGCCATCAGCCTACCCATGTGAAAATAAAACATTCATCACACACGTGAGGACTGGATATGAACAAATGACCTAGAAATCTGGGGGGTTCCAAGTCCTATTGCTCTCTGCCTGAGTCATTCTCCTGTCACATGAAACGTTGTGACATATTTTGTGGGGGCTGTTGGGTGGGGGTGGAGAACAACCCAAAGCCTGCTTTGTCTTTTAGTCCTAAAATTACGTATAACTCATTCAACAGACAAATAAAAGAAAAAGATGACCACAAAAGAGGAAAATGTGGTAGCTAGAGAAAAATTTCCTTGTTGTATATTGGGTCTTCATTTGAATTCCAGCATATATCTGAATGAATTATATTTTTTAATTTGTTTAACTATGCTAATAGGCACCATGCACTAGTGGTTTTAGCAGTATTGTCTCTTTATATGTATGACTCAAGAATTGCCATAGCAACTCGCTTCCTAATTAGCCTTCATTTACCAACAATCAATACGATTAGACAAGGTCAGCGCTGGAGTAAGAGCTGGAGTAAGCTTTACAGTTTTTGAAAAAGGCTACTGAGAGTGAATAATGGCAAGGAGGAGCAGGCTCCTAGATGGTCTTGCCCAAAGAATGGCCATTGCTCTGCCATTACTCATTCTCCTGCGAACCACAGGAGCCGTGGCAAATAAGAGCTTTGCCACTTGAGTGCAGAGAGTTTTCAGCCTGCTAACAGATTCGCAAAATATAGGGAACAGAAACATCTTTATATCTGCAGATCAAAAGATAACTTACTGTCACATTGCTGGGACTGATGTTGACTGCACACCACCAAAGGCAAGAACAAATATCTCCTAGATTTTATCAAGATGAAATCCATCTGTGTGTGGGGGAAAGGTCCCTGGAACCTAAAGACTCTCCAGTTCACAGGAAGGTGCTTCCTGGGAGTTAAGCCTGTGCAGTGTTTAGCTGAGATCCCATCAGGAAGCCCTCCCTCTGGAGACCTGAGTGATTGCCCACTGCTGACACAATTCCTCCCTCATTTTTACAGCCTGTTTCAGTCGTTAACATGTTATCTGTTACCCTGAAAGCACAGTGCCTGGCAGCACAGTAGGATGGAAATATAATGTATTATTCAGAGCTACTCTGGGTCCTGGGAATACAAAACAGGATCCTTGATACTGACAGATGAAGGCTCATGAAAAGCCACTTTACTTGTTAGTGTGTTTAAGTCTGCTACCAAGAAACACAGGCAAAACGGAGCTTATTTTTAAATAAACAGTTTGTGTTGTCAATTACGCCTGGGCACATGGCTGTCACAGATGAACTGTAATCCATTTACTTTCCTCTGTAGAAATTCATTGCGGCTTGGCTCTGTCCCCTGTTCCTCCCTGGAGGTTACTCCTCTGCTGCAAATGTGCCACCAGCCTCAGCTCATAGCACTGGGTCCCCAAACAGAGTGTCAGGATCAGGGAATGGAGGAGCCAGGACATGGCACATGGTGAAAATGTAAGTACAAAACAGTCTGGACAGCGCCTATTGATGGCACTTCAAGTCATGAGTTTTGAGGCAGTATGTCTTGACCTTCCTCTGCACAGGATGTCCCAAAGAAGGATGAAGGGGTTTTAAGCTCAAAAAAAGCACCTTTTATTAGAATATCAACTAGGATAATTAACTTTAAAGCAGAAAAACCTTATAGGATATTGGAAGAGAACTGAGGAGATTTTATATCTTCTCTACCCTGACATCCAGTCCCTCTGGAGGTTTGTAGTTCATAGAATCATAGAATAGTATGGGTTGGAAGGGACTTTTCAAGGTCATCCATTTCACCTTCCCTGCAGGACATCTACTAGTCCAGGTTACTCAGAGCCCAGTCCAATCTGACCTTGAATGTTCCCAGGGATGGGGCACCCACCACCTCTCTGGGCAACATGTTCCAGTGGTTCAGCACCCTAACAGTAAAAATCTTCTTACTTATGTGTAATCTAAATCGACCCTCTTTGAGTTTAAAATCATTGCTCCTTGTCCTGTTGCAACAGGCCCTGCTAAAAGGTTTGTCTCCATCTTTTGTAGAGTCCATCTCTAAACACTGAATGGCCAAGTTCCTCAATGGCTTATTCCTAGTGGCTGTAAGCTCTGCTCAGATCTCTTGCAAATCCTGTTCACCACCCCTGGGGCTGCTTCCTGCTCTCCAGGGCAGTCCTTGAGTGCCACATATCCATCGCTGATCTGTAAAGCTCCGGCCACTTGCTGCTCCTCAAAGCTGCTCCTCTCCAAATGGGCCCCTTATCCTGCAAAGGAAATACCCAACACCCCTTCCTCCAGGGAGCTCTGCTGCTGCCTGCTCTCCTAAAGAGCCACATCTAATTGGAAACAGAAATAATAAATATGCATGTCCTTTCCACTGTATCGTGCTCACCTCTTCTCACAGCACAGATGGGAAAAGCTGAAATCTTAAAAATCCAGCATAAGAAGACTTAAAAATGTGGAAAATAAAGATGAAAAACAGATCACCACAAAAACCTCATTCCAAACAAAAGATAAGATTTACAAAGGGATTAGACCTGTCTAATGAGCACCTTCACTTCATAATTACACTAGAAAGGATAAATATTTCCAGATAAAGATGTAAATCTTTGTGCTCTTAAGCAGACAAGCAAGACACAAATAAACAATTCTTCCAAATAACAAAAACTGATTCAATTCTGTCCCCACATGAAATTCTGCATTATTCCTGCTTTTAGTGAAGAAACTTCTAAGCACAAGACAACATGGAGAGACTATTCCTGGTCTGAGAAGCCCCCTATTTATGATGTCCATTTCTTCTCCTCAAAGGAGGAAATACGAGGTAGACAAAATATATTCTCCATGCAGATGGACTATTCCACAGCTATTCCAGAAATGTTCTCTTGAACATCCTCCTTCAGCAAGTGGCATCAGCAACTCTCAGAGGTGAGATTCTGGACTAGGAAGGTCAAAAGCATGTCCATGTCCCCAGCTCCCAGTCTTCTGCTGACTACACTGGGAAACTTGCAGACACCAAGAGTTCTCCAGATTTCTGCATTTCTCTCACAATCATTTGTAATTTCCATCTGTGGTGTTGGCTCCCCAAGCATTCAAAACATTTTCTGGCTTAGTATCCATCTACCATTCTAAATCCTAGCAATTTAAATCTTTCCCAGACTCCTCTCTATGTATATAACGCAAATATGCGTGCATTTAAGTATGTAAGTATATATATTCTGCCATGTGGTGAGTAGTTGAGTCACAAAAGTTACACCATTCTTACTTATTTTTAAAGAATCACACATATATGGAAGTCTTCATCCAAAGCAGGTTCCTACTCTAGAAATCAAAACAAATATCCACAGTGTTTTGCGTGCAAATTGTTCTTGGCTTGGTCACAAAACAAACAATGGGCAAAATTAATCTCTGGTTTTACACCTGGGATGAATTAGGGCCAGCAGAGCCTTCAATAGAAAAATCAAAATGCAGCTCACTAATAATGATAAAATACTCAGTCGCCTCTCCACTGAGCAAAGCAGCCATCAAACTAATGATTAAATCCACATCAATCATTTAGCATAATAAAAATAAAGGCTGTGCAATATAATGTCAGAGAAACAACATCTCCTGCTTAGAAAATAAATGTCTTGACTTCATCTCAACATTTGTTTTCCATAAACGCTGAGGGTTATATCAGCATTTGTATAGCAATGGGGAACACTCCTTCATTGCAACATGTCAATTCCACTAATATTATTCCTAAAATAAACAGAAAAGCTGGATAAAATTAATATGGAAAGGTGTTCCTGAAATCCTCCTGAAATTGAATTGCCATTTCTGATCTGGTGCCAGACTTCTTCTTTCTACTAACAATATTTAGTAGTGGCAACAATAAATATTGAAGCAAATCCCGTTTAGAACAAATAAGGCACAATTTCAAGGAGGTCACACCTTTTGCACTCACTCACTGGTACAGCTATAATACACTCAACAAGATTAATAGAAAGAAATCCTATAAAAACCTATTTTTATAATTTAAAAAATGCTTACTTTTTTCTTTTTCTAAAAACTTAATTTTGTATTTACAGTTCTCTCTGTTTTCAAGTCAATACATTCCAGTTCTGAATTCTATCCAGAAATCTGGGAGTTAATATGTAACTAACACACAAAAGGGAATTTTTTTTTTACAAGTTGTTTAGGGATATTGGAATGAATACACTGATTTTATCAAGAAAAAGATGATTGTTTAATTCACGACAATATTCTGACACATCACACGAGAAAAACCATATTTTGCCATGTATGAGCAATGAATTATATTTGAAAATGTAAAATGTATACAGAACCAGCAATTCTGAGTTCTTAGTTTTGTGATATACGCACACAAATTTAATAAATGCACCACTCAGTCACCTTAAGAATTATTTTGTTAATTAGTAGATATATATTTTTATATTTACAAAGTCACTTAGATGGTCATTTATTCTACCTTGAAAGCACATGGACCTCGTAATAAAGTACAACTGAAAACTTCCTTTATTTTAAAACAGAGTGAATCTTCTGGAGGAAAGAGATGGAAACTAAAGAAGTGACAGATTTTGGGGAAAAAGTTTTGACTCTGCCAGTATGCATCCTTCCCCTTGAAACAAAAAGCCCATCCAAAAGCACCTGAGATTAACCTCAAAAAGCTGGCCAGAAAGCAGACATAGCAGCCTCCTCAGCATGCAGTGAACATACCCATGGAAGAAAAGATAGATTATGGGATTGATTCTGTACCACAGGATGACCATCAATTCTGAGGCTCCTTGCTAGGTTTGCCCGTCACAGTAATCAGCTTCATGCCTCTAATGCAAGGACCTGGAGTGGGGCTGCCTTGCAAAACTTAATGATCCAGAGGAAGGAAATAGCTCCATGTGATGCTGAACCTCCAGCCTGTCTGGCACAACTTCTTGCTCTACTGGTGGCAGGGGAAGCCCAGCAAATGGTCTAAGAGCAGGGCAAGCCAACTGAGAAATGATCTTACTAACTGAAAAAAAAATCTTGATAATTCATAACACTTTCAATTGCAGAGGTGGGGTTTTTGTTTTGTTTTTTTTTTTTTGACCACTGGGCTGAGACCTTCTTTAAGAACTGTACATTTCAGCCTCAAATCTCATTCTGGATGAATGAGATCTGATTTAAACTTCAGAGCCTACATTTATATATGCAAAAAGGCTATCTTAATTTAGCAAGCACTTAGTTTTATCTGTTTTGTTTGCATGGAGGAAGGCAGAAGAACATTGGATCAAAGTTTCCTCCTAAAAAAGAGTGGGAACTCACACAAGCATTTGCCCATGTTTCATGTTTTATGAATTCAGGTAATCTGAACAGTAAGTCACTGGGGAGAGGCATTAAAGCATTTAGCATAGATTCAGACAAGTGGGTTCCCTTTTTGTCTCTCTCTCTCTGTCTAGACAGCTGTAAAACAGGGACCTGAAATGATGTGCAAGATGATTCTCCCATTAAATACTTCAGTCTTTAATGCTGTCTTCACACCAATGCAGTTAACAAATAAAGATTCCGCTATCAGTTCATTACCACAAAGCTCATTCTTGCTCAACAAAAGCAAGTAATGACAAAATGCATTTTCATTTTTTTTTCCTTTCTAAATTTATTTTATCAAAGAAAGCAAGCATCACGATACTAAACCACAAAGAAAGAATTATGGAATACTTCTTTCTTGTACTCTTATGTGTTTCAATTAAAATATGCAAATATTAGTGTATTTTTCTGGGACTTCTTGAATAGAAAATTTAGAAAGTGTTGATATGGACACTATTAATTGATTTTACATTTCCTAGCTTCTTCTTCTAAGGGTTTTACTTTATTTGTAATTTTGTTCCATCCAAGCATTAGTAAAAGACTGAGATCAGATTATCTTTCCCTGAAATGTAGCAAAACTGTAATTAAATCTCTGCTCTTTGACATTGGCAGTGAGTAACTGACATGGATAATAAATTTCTACTTCAGTTTTTGCAATTGTGCAAGGGATGACAACAATAACTGCAAGCGGAAGATCTCTTCCACAGATAAGCTCTGGCAGGTAAAAGCAGAATACCAAGTGATGATGCAGCAAAAGGTTTATAGAATTTAATAAAACCATCTAGTCTTTGTTCATTGCTTATTATGTTCTGAACACAAGGTGTAGCTTCTGCTTGCTTGATATTATGGTGAGAATAATCTGAATTGAGAAGACCAGGCTTCCTATATATTCACACCAAAGCTGGCTGTCCAGGGGATGATATTTCCAAAGGCTGCAGGAGGGTCATCTGAAGGAATGATGCACCCTGGAGAAGGAAAATACCCCAGCAGCTCACGGCCATAGGGAGAGGGCATAAGGCACTGCTCCACCTGGCTCTTCCACCACCATGGGATACAGGACCCCCGAGAGAAGCTCCCATGGCTCTTCACCTTGCTAACCCCATTTGGGGGAACCCATCTCAAAGGGCAGAGTGGGCAAATGAAAACTGACACCCTGTGATTGCTCCCTGCCCAACCACCTGCCTGCTGACTTGTCCAGGGCTGCAGGCAAAGCCCCATGTCAAAGTAATGGCCTCATTGAAACATTTATTCTTTGAGATAACAGCCTGAATTTTTAATTTCTTTGCCTATGTTGGTTACTTGCCTAAATGTTTTCGAACAGTAGTCCCCTGTTCCCTGAGAGAAAATGGATAGACTAATTTAAATGCATTAAGTAGCATACTTATTTTCACGGCCTGCCTTAAGATGCAGAATGTTACACATAAGTTCCTATAACGTAAATTAGAATTTAGTATCCATAGAGTTGCACCTTGAGAATATACCCTGGGGTATTTGCGACCAAAGGATGACTTTTACCTTATTCAGTATGTATTTTGGTACACAGAATGGTCTGTGTACCACTTTTACCTGAGGGATGTAAATAAATACTTTTATAAGCATGCACTATTTAACTTATATATCACAGCAGATCTTAAAATTCCATATTTTTCCTCTTGCAAAAAAATAAATAGCAGGTTTATCCAAATGATGCAACAAAAGGTAGAAAGCAATTCCTCCCTAGATAAAATTTCCAAATATCTTGGCTACACTGAATCATAATAATTTTCTCAAAATATCTTCAATGAACTTATTTAAGCCCAGTCTTTTGCATATCAAATGAGGCAGTACACAATACACTGCACAAGAAAAACTGGAGAAGCTGTGAAATGCTGAACAGCTTTCCTGGTAGCAGAAGACACAGACTGCTCGTCCTTAGGTGATCCTGTGGTTCCTGCCTCCTTCTTTCCCTCTCATCTCTTTGGGCTCTATGCTGACAAGTGTTACCGAGCCACGTGCTCAATGAAACTGATTTCAGGAGCACATGGGATGGGTTAGCCACTTGCTAGCCCAGGCAGCTTGATGGCTGCTGAAGAAGGTCTGGATGGAGAATACATCTATTTGCCAGGTTAGAATTTGCTAAAGAAAGTGAAGACTTCCCACTCTGTCAAATTTTCTAGGTGAGTTTTTTACAATTAAGCCAAGAACTCTGGTTCTTCCTCAGCCACAGTAAGCGAGACACCCCTTGATTCAAAATTCTGTCTTCTGGTCTCCACTGTCCTCAAGTTACTCCTCTGAGTTTAGAGAAAACACAAAAGGTAATTCAGTATGATCTAACTGAGTCGAAGGAAATTGTGACTTGCCTTTTAGCTTACAGGGGCAAACAGGAGAGATTTTAGCATCATCCATCAGGTGAGTTGTTGTCTATGAAGTAAGCTGGTGCTTGTGTATCTAGGTCACAGAGCAGCTGCATTTGTCCTTAGGAACTATCACTGGATCCACAGTCTCAACAAAAACAAAACCAGAAAATCTTGAACACACTAAGTAATTGAGTAAATACATGATTCAGGGCTATTTTTCTCTACAAACTTCTGAGGAAGCAGTAGATAGCTGCTGTCTTCTATAGAGAGGAAACTTTAATTTCCAGGAGTGTCAGCTCTGGTGGATTCCCTCAACCCTAAAAGCTTTAGCTTTCCATGGTCTCCAGTGCTCATTAAGGGTTTAGCTCATCAAGCTCTGTTATCCAAACCATGTCAATGTTCTTAAAATGTGTCTTTGCCAGCATCTGTTAAAGAAATGCCTCTCTCCAATTATTCAAAAATAAAAACAGGGCCAGTAATTGTGGGTTTTTTGCCTCTGTGACATCTTCTAGTTTGAGAAGTACTTCATCATCACAGCTGAGCTTCCTTAGACTGCACACAGGTTGGATTTGAGAGCAAATGATGAACTAAAGCATTACATTTTAGCTTAAACCCTTCAAAAAGAACAAATAACCAATAATGAATTTTCAAGGGAATTGTGACTCAGGGTACAGGCATGAAACTTCTTTGGCTTGCACAGGGTAATGCAATCAGAACAAATTTCCTATAAATATGATGCCCAAATCAGGGTTAGATCAACACTCACAAATCTGCTTTGCCACCTTGTAGCAACAGGAGGAAACTCAGCAAGAGAAAAAGAGAGATTTAGTGTTGCTTCTACCTGTCTCTACTCCAAATTAAGCACTTTCTGTGCAGGTTGAAGATGACATAGCTGCTGCAGAGCATGTCAAATTGATTTTCCCAGGTATGTGCCTGCATGGGACTGCTTTTTAATTTAGTAACTGGACGGTTAATTAGTTCTGGGAGTCTAAACAGGCTGGGTAAGCAGGAGTCCAGAAGAACTGCCATATTCCAGTTGGATAATACTTAGGAGTAGACTAAACACGTGGGAAGAATTACCAATCTGCTTTCCTGAACAGCTGTCTGCTAAATTAACATGAAGCTAGAGTTGTGCAGAGGTCAGAGAGCTGCTGGCAACAAGATGGCAAGGCTGTTCCTCAGACTTGTGGGTTTCTGAAAGAGTTTTCTGTAGGAAAATTAAAGTTGCATGTTTACTAAGAGAAGTCTCTGATAATTAGAGCCTGTCAGTTTATTTCCTAACTTTAAACATTTTATCTAAGAAGAAAAGATCTTTCTCCCTGGGTCCCTCAAGGATCATCAAGACCTCCATGATCACCCAGTCCCAACATTTGACCAAACACCACCCTGTCAACTAAACCAAAGCACTGTCAGGTCCAGTCATTCCTTGAACACCTTCAGGGGTGGTGCCTCCACCAGTTCCATGGGCAGCTGGTTCTGATCCAACCTTGACCTCCCCAGGCACAGCTTGAGGCCATTTCCCTTGTCCTATTTGCCTGGGAGAAGAGTCTGACTCCCACCTGGCTACAACCTCCTTTCAGGAGATGCTCTGAGGATAACCAGTCTTTCTGTTAAAGACTGAGGCAAAGAAGGCATTAAGTACCTCAGCATTTTCCTCATCCTTGGTGACAAGGTTTCCACCTGGGTCCACGAAAAGAATGAGATTTTCCTTGGCTCTTTTTTTGTCGTTAATATATTTATAAAAACACTGTTTATTACCTTTCACAGCAGTGGCCAGATTGAGTTCTAACTGAGCTTTTGCCTTTCTAATTTTCTCTCTACATGACCTAACGGCATCCTTGTATTCTTCCTGAGTTGCCTGAGTTGCCTGACCTTTCCAAAGGTCATATACTCTAATTTTTCCTGGGGTTCCTGCTAAGCTCTGTGTTCAGCCAGGTTGGTCTTATTCCCTGACAGCTCATCTTTCAGCACATAAGGATAGCCTGCTCCAGTGCCTTTAAGATCTCCTTGAAGTATGTCCAGCCTTTCTGAACCTCTTTGTTATTAAGGACTCTTTCCCAAGGTACTCCCTGAACCAGTGTCCTAAACTGGCCAAAGTCTGCTATGCCCAAGATGGCCTCTGACCATCATGTTTCAAACTTGTAATCAGCTGTTTCATCTCCTATGGATGATTCCAAAGGCCACAATTTCCCTCCAAATTCTGGGCTTTAAAACCTACCCTGTTCTCAGAAACACATGTAGGAATGATGTATTACTGATAAAAATCACAAGTACAGCTTTGCTGGACTGCAGAAGATGCTGTTTTTCTTCAGTAACACATTCAGGAAATATTGTCACTCTTCATTTTTAGTCTACTCAGTTCAAAGGGAGCACATACGTACACTACATTGAAGTGTCTCATTTGTATACATCAGGCTATCCACATTTTACCATATGGAGGTATCACATTATTAATAGCTCTTTTCCTTAAATAGGCTACAGTTTGCTTAATCTTTCTTTCTGTGCATGATCTTGCAAGAGTAAAAAGGCTTTCATACAAAGGCTGTGTTTTTAAATGCAAATCTATTATTTGATTACCCACTTTTTTTGTCCCTACATTATCATGAATATTTCCGATGAATGTTTTATGGGTTAGGTTTAGGATTTGTGAGATATTTCAAATTTTATCTGTTTGCTATATCATCTGCAAATACCACAGTTTTGTTGGTGTTGATTGGTCTCATTTACATATTTATCACATGTTAATTTTCAAGGATGTTTTGCTATAAACAGACTGTCCCCATTTCTTCTCCATGGACTACTTGTAGATGGATGTATTTTCAAACTGAGCCCATTTCCATATATAATTTTTTTGGTTAACAATAAACCACCACTTAGAGACATCCTATTCAATGCCTTCATACATATCTGACATATGGTTTCTGTGTAATTAAAAGGTAACAGAAGCAATTCATAATGCACTTTGCAATCCACTTTACAGTCCAAAGTGCTCAATGATTTTCCATAAGGACCTTCTTGCTAAATTCCTTATTCATGCAAGTGTACAAGGAAGAAGAGTAGAAATGATGCAGAGAATGTCCTTTGGAGTTTTGCCATTATACATACAGCACTGAAAAAGGTACTGCATTTTAAGTATATTTCCCCACTTCCACTTAGATTCCTCTTGGGTGAACAGCCTGTTTGTGATCCTCTCCTGTCAGAGTGCAAATGCTTTTCTGTTTCTAAGCAAAATGTTCTGATTTGCCCATATATGAAATATTTCAGGAAAATCATACACAAGGCAGAATAGTTCAGACTGGACAGTGAGGGTTATAATTTCTGGTGCTAGCACCAGCTAGGTCATAGATTTTTTGTTGCTAAAGAGAAGTAGGAAATATATTACTACGGGTTTTCCCTTCTAGTGGTGGAGCTGCAATACATCCGCAATAGCATACTAATTAATGTAAGATACATCTGTTCATCAAAGGTGCTCATAATTCTAGCTCCAGGCTGATGACTAAAATTCACAGAAATTAGCTGCTTATACTCTTCGTGTACTAAGATTTTTGAATCTATCACCTGTAAGAAACTTCTCTCACACATCCTGCCAGCTGACTCTGAACATGCACAAAACAATCCTATTTATTCATTAGTGCAAAGAGAACTGGCTGACCTATTATTAACAGGAGCTCTTTCCTCCCTAATCTTTCCACTGTTTCATTTCCAAACTCTCAAAATAATCAGTTTCCTGTGATCTGCTATGGCACTGTATTTATTAACTGCAATGACACTCCATGCTCAACCAGCCATTTTGACTGAAGACTGCCCGCTTGCTGATATGAAAATGTATTTATGACAACATTGTTCTGGAGCATAGTGTCAATAAAAAAAACATTTTTTTTTTTTTTTTTTTAACAGAAGGATGAAATGATATGAAGCTCAGTGACAGGGGCTTGCTCACAGGCTGTAAAAGGAGCTGCAATCAGAAAGTGCTGTTTGGAGTAAAACAGTTGTTTCCCAGTAAATATTGACACAATACGTACATTTTCTCTAGGTCAACAAGTCCTGCGAAAGCCCCTTTTGGAATGACTCTCATCTTGGTGAGGACAAATCTCCTGGAAAAAGAGAGAATGGGGTGATTAGTTACTATTCACAACACAGGACTGTGCAGTAGCCTTGCCAGCACAGGAGAGGCCATTCTCACAGGCACAAGGATGGTCTCCAGGCTGAAGGCTTTGGCATCCAAACCAACCGTAACATCCAAAATTACAGCACAGCATTGGGTGATCATTGGGGCTACTCAGGGGAAAAAGCATCTATTAGCTGTTGCCATTCCCTTGTTTGCTTCAGGAAGAAACCCAGACTTGCAGCCTCACTGTTTGCTGAGAGGGAACAGCATCCTTCTCACCTCAACTGTTCTTTTGAGTGATGCTCAAGCACAGGATAAAGTAGCCCTGTGGAGCCAGACTGGGATGAGTTGATTACAGAAGGCTGGAAAGTGGTCCATCCATGCCCATGCAGGATAAGCCTTAATCTGCTGCACAGATAATTTAAGGACTCAGCTACTGCCTCCCACCGTTGCAACTTCATGGCTTCTCACAGTCTCTCTTCTAATTAGTTGGGACTTTGGAATACACAACTCTATCACATGTGCACCAGGACAACATTTTTATCACTTCTAAAAGTCACAGAATATGCTTTATGAAGAAAACCCACTTGAAATACCATATAAGCCTTCTTGTTAACCTGGAGTAACCGCCTTTAATCACGATAAACAAAGAGGACTAGAAAGCTTCTGATGGCACTCAGCAAATGATATGTAGGGTTTCTGCTACTCCTTAGAGAAATAAGGTGTTATCTGCATGATTGTTTTCTTTCACATACTTAATCATTGTTAAGAAGTGAGCACAAACAAGTGCATATACTAACATGGTCTGCTTATCACAAGACATCAGAAAATATTGGTTGCACTGAGAGATAGCTGTTAAAACATGTTTGTTTTATTTTAAAAAAAACACCACCCACCCATGTTACATATGTGAACAAGTCACGTACATACATCAGACCCTATGATTTAGTTTCTTAGTCTATTTTTCAATGGAAATAGAAATGAAACTTCTTCTGCATTACCATGGAAGTTTTTTCTGTATTACCATGGAACACATCTGCCACCCCATCCCTAATTTTTGTCATCTCAGAACTAGTGTTGCATGGCTGTTTGGGATCACATTTCAGCTCATATGCTGTCTCATTGTAAGGTCTGTAGGATGACAGATACGGGAACTCAGCCTGCTATGACCTGCTATGCAGTCCTGCAAATTTTAACACAGTACCTCAAAACTAGAGACTACTTTCTTATCATTCACATAAACTATTCATGCAATCCTCATCTATGTTTCATTTCAGATGATTAGCTGAGAATTTTCATGGGAGATTATCATGTTTTAATCAAAGTTTTAGGGGAAAAAAGCTATTATTCTGTCAGAACACCAATGTTACACATTCCCATTTTTAACTTGTAGGTCTTTAGTAGCATCAACCCCTTCATGAGTTAATATTTACATAAGCAGGACAAAGTCAATGCCCTCCTCACCTAGTTCTAGAGATGTCACTGTGATTACACAAGGAGTGAACTTGGTTCCACACTTTTTTAAACATTGAAATGTATGGTATTCTCAGTCCTGAAAGACAATGAAGTCAATTTGGTATTTCATTATTCTTGTACTATCATTAATGTTAATCAGAAAGAGCTTCAACACACTGTCACACAAGAATTACAGTATTGAGATCATTATGCAAATGTTAGAAGGATAAAAGAGCTTCCAGAAAAGGCCTAACCTGGATTAGGCAATTTGTAAAACCTGACTGAAAACAGGGCTGGTGTGATGCATGCGAAGCTGTGCCTGTGCTTTCAGAATGGATGGGTACAATGGATCCTTGCAGAACACCCAGCAGGCTTAGTGCTACAAAGCTGCACCATCAGGAAACCCTTTAACTTTGATCTGCTTTGAAATCTCTCTCAAACTCTGCTTTGTAGAAATGCATGTCTAATTTCTGAGCCCTAGAAAAAGGGCTTTGTCTGAAAAGCCACCTATCATTTTTTCATAGCAATGTGCTAAAATGAATCCTCTCTCTGCAGGTGCAGGTCATCAGGCCACTTGCAATTTTTAGTTAAACACTGGCCTATGCTGTGCTGCACCACAACAAGAAATTACATTCTTATACAGAAACTAATGAAAAGAAGGGAGCTCATTCATAGATGAGGCTACTTATATGAGAAAAACCACATTTACATAGAACTAAAAACCAGATCTTGAGTTTCTTTGTTGAAGACCTTGATATCCTGTGTTAATAAGAGGCCAGAATTCAAGATCCATGTGTCTAATGCCCTGAAGCAGTTGAAATAGAATTGAAGTTTAATAGCTGAAATCTCATATTCCACTTAAAAAAAAAAAAAGGTTAATTGTTTTTAAACATCTCTGAGTAAGCTATATAAAGTCAGACTTAAAGGCATAACTAATAATGGAAATTAGAATCAGCTACTCATTGAATTATCAACTGTATAAGGAATAGATGTCTATTATAACTAGGCAAACTCTCTACTGTCAATAAATCTCACCAATTAGTCTCCAAGAATCAATCTGTACTTAAGATACTAGCTGTTCAGTACCAATTCTTTCAGAGGTACATGTTGAAAATAAATGGAAAGCATTCCTTGGTTTTGTTTCTGGCATGTTTTTAGGGTCAAAGAAATGACTACAGTCCACCTTTGCTCAAGCATGTTTCATGTCAATACAAGCAAGTAAAGAAAAGCTTCCTTTAAAAAACATAGACGTAAGAAAGAGATGCAGTATTTGGTCCTCAAAATTTATGTTGGCACTTGGGCACCAGCAAGGAAATCACTGGAAGGCCTCAACATTCAGTGAATGGTGTGGAATTGAAAACCCAGAGCCAGGTACCCAGCCTAATGCATGAGAACTTCCTAGAAAGGACTGCAGTGTTGGAGCCACCAAAAACTTAACAAATGACAGATCAGGAAGCACGGGAAAAGGAAACAAGCCCCAGATGGTCACATGGTTATCCTGCATTGTGTGAAGGCAATACACAGAGCTGGGAATAGAAAAAATGGCAATATTAACTATTGTTATTCACTATGTAACAAGTATAGATTTAAGTCTGGCCCATTGCTTCAATACATGCCCTGATACCCAGGAAAGGATTCTAAATCCTGACTTCAATACATCTATTGAAAGTGATTCTTGAGGAGTTCATTGGTAGGAACTGAAGCTGTCTGCTCCAGTTGTATAATCACACTTATGCTTTACATATTTCTCTGGACTGAGCATGCAAAATTCCCACAGCTTTTTTTCCATTTTTAATTGTTTTATATGTCTCTTTATTATATAATTTTCATTTGTCTCATGAATGGGTGTGAGCAAACTCCTCTATTATGAGGTTACTAAAAATGTTGCTACTTAAAGCTAGACCTGTCAGGATTCGGGCAGAAATATCTCCTATAGATTTGTTTATTTACACAGAGACATCTAAACCTGGTTACTTAAAACAGTGGGGTCTCAGTTACTATGAAGCCACTGACACAGATGACTTGCACTTTATATCACTATGAAGAACAAACAATACAAATGAATCTTGTTTCTGTATGGCTGTGTCCAGTATAAGAGAAATATCATAGTGCCAAATTATCTCAGAGCCTATAGAGGACATGACGCAAAGAACAGAAATTAGCAGGTACTGCTAAAATGTTCCAGAATAACCCTCTAACATTTCCAGTTATGAAAAGATTTATTGATCTTTTCTTAAAATAGAGTCTTCTTCAGCTGAAGCAGTCCAGACAGGCAGAGCATAAGACATGAAGGAAGAAAAAATCTCCAGAAAAATTAATGTTCTCTCATCCAGCCCATATGAATCCAGTGACAGAATGGAGATCGACCTCATTACAAAAGGATGGAGGACTGGATGTCATTATTCAAATATCTGATGCCCAAGCTATGGGTGATTAAAAAGACTTGTTAAATTAGAAGATAAAAAGGGTGGACCTGTACAGGTCATTTCTGCTAAATGTCTCTGAAAAAAAGCGCAAAGGAAAGCTGTGAAGTGTGCCCATTAAGCAAGCCAACATAACTGCACTGTGTTTTCTAGGTTAACCATTGATGTGCAGAATGGTGTATTTTACATATTCATCAAATGAATTCTCTGACCATGGTCCCACATGTTTTTCTTGAACAATTATTAAGATGCTCTTTGGCATAAACTTTCCACTAGAACTTGCTCCCACACTGCTTTTGTGTCCCCTCCTCCCAGCCTCCTTCCTTGGCAAAGGCCTCCCTCTGCCACTGGCAATAACCTTGCACAACAAAGAACTGCACTATCAGAAATTAGACTGGTTAAAAAAAATAAAATAATTTCTGCATCATAAAGCCTGGCTGAATTTAGGTCTTTCAAAACACTCTTTAAAACTCATTTCTCAGATCTACTTAAGTCACACACAGTTAATCAGAAAAGTATGTGCATTGTAGAATTATCTTCCCTGCCTCATGTAAATTGCAAATTCTTGATGTTAAAATGAAGTATATCAAGCAGATACTATAAACTTTATAACTTAAAGACCAAAGGAAAATAAAATAAAAAGCCAAAAAGATTCAATGACCATAATGCTAAATCACCAACTTTGGTTCCAAAGAAATAAATGTGATAGGATTTTGAAGAACATTTTTACTTTAATCTCTGGGCTAATAGACTGATGCTATCACCTTCTAATCCTCTGCAGCAACATGCATTTTGTCAAAGATTTACAGTGAAATTTAATTTACTCTCTGTAATTCTTTTTGGTTGTTTCTTTGTTGTTTTTTTGTTTGTGCTTCTTGCTTTGGAGATGTGGTGGAGGTTACAGCACAGGCAACAGATGAATTTTTGCTTTACATCAGGGGAAGATAAAAGGATTCTATGACCTATTTAATGTGCTCTTGATTAAATGCACAAATCAACAAGATCCTGCACCCTGGTGGCTTTTTTCCCCTGTTTTTGCTTCATTAGTCAATGCAACAGTGAAGGACTGTTTTGCTTTTCCTGCTGTAATAGGTCACAAATAGATACTGCAGACCACATCCCAGATAGTGTAAATCAATTGATCTGTGTCTCTTTGGCCCTAAACTTCTGTCTTAATTCTCAGTAGAATGAATCATGAGATTCCTTAGAGCTAAATGTGATTTAATTTATATTTGTGAAGAACATTTGTAAGCCTCCAGTTCACTGAAATGGGTTCACATTGTCATATGACTTCACTGTGACTAGGGTCTGGTTCTAGTGAACATCTCACTGGGAAGGGGCATATGTAGATAGATGTGAACATTAAAGTATTTTTCCTAATTAGTTGCCTAGGTGGAAAATCTCTGGAAGCTATTAGGTAGGTTGTAGGTGCTTTCACACAAAGCTACGTTTTCCCTTTCCTAACAGCAGGCAGAGAGGAGTACAAAACCCATAAATTGGAAGCTAAAACATCAGGCTTCCAAAACCATCAAACTAAATGCAAAAAGCTTGGGTTTATTTGCTTTTTGGTTTTAAAGTCTTTTGAGTGCATTCATGTCATGCTGCAAAGTTATTTTCAACACTCATGCGGCTTTAATTTAAGAATGGGGAAAGATTTGTATTAATCATCTCAATTCCATGGGATGCTGAAGAAGGGACTACATAAAGCTGAGTAAAGCAGGATCATGAGGAATGGCACAGACAGTGACAAAAAACATCTACCACCATCCTGCTAGCTCCTCTTTTCAGAGAGATATGGCTTTATGTTAAGAGAAAACCATAGCCAAGCAGAATATTTTTCTAATAATGACTATTCATGTAACTACAGATTCATTTCAAAGAGTGGATCCTGATAGCACAGGCACACTTGAATAATGGAGGAAGAGCTTTGCAATTCATTTGTTCAACTGAGACATGATCAATGGATTTGAGAGTCTGAGAGACCCTACTTCACACACATGTAAATGGATTTATGAGGGAAAGGCCATAATCCCTTGCTAACATGCACAATCTGGATTGAAGCATCTGATCACTGCATCCACCTAATGTGTTTAAGTCAGCTGCTCATCCCTTTTAAATGCTTAAGAAATAAGTTATCTAGACTGTGCAGCTGACTTATTCCTTTTGTGGGGTAAAAAAAGCTGGTAAAGATGAGTATTCCAAGAAGAATCTAGGCAATACACATTTTATGAAGAAGACAGAAAACAGAGATCCCCTCCTGTCTTTCAGGGTGTGACTAGCAGAGAGATAAGTTTCTTCATGGCAGCTCCCATGGCGCTGTGGTTTAGCCTTTGACTCAAACTGTACTGGTAACACACTGATCTTGCAGCTTTTGCTGACCCATGCACAGTATTGAGGCTGCCTGTTTGTCACTTTGCCCCCTGCAATGAAGAGTCTGGGGTCTGGGGGTTGGGCTATAGGCTGGGGGGACACACAGGACAGGTGACCCAAACTAACCAGGGAGATATTCCATACCATATAACATCATCATGCTCGGCAATACAAGGGAAAACCATTCTTCTATTTGACTGAAAAATGCAGGGATAATCTGGGAGGGAACGTGTCCTCCTTTCAGGAATGCTACTTGGGAATCTCTTCATGTCTGGGAGTGATGGGAAAGGGCATCTATGAGAAAAAAAAAAAAATTCGTTTGTGATTTATTAAACAAAGTATTGTACAGACAAAGTAAATACAATTAGAACTGTGATGATGTTATTAGTGATGTCTGTCTGCTTTACAGGTCTGAATCTAAAAGGCAGTAAGTGCAGCAGCTGATGAAAAATCACTCCTTAATCTTTATCAGTGCCCCCCCTTAAAAATCAATTTCCTTTTCTTTTTTGAATTAGATTAAAAAGATAATTATAGTACTGATTGCATTCCTATTCTAAATTTAGTTAACACTTACTCAATGTAATAATGTCCCCCAGCCACAAAAAGCTGCAGGGAAGCATTTCAAGATCACACCCTCCATATCCTGCTGGCATTTCACTTGCACAGTGCCCACAACACCATAACATGGATAACAACATGCCTGTTTCCCCAGTGGAGCTGTGACACTGCTCCCACAGGCACACAGCACATTTGCTGTGGGATTTGTTTTTCCCTCAGGACCTTGCTTAGGTCAGCTAATTAATTGCACACAGTGCCCCAAGGCAGCTAACAGTTGATAAGAAGAGATAAGGAAGGAAAGAAAACTGTTGTGAAGAAAAAAAAAAACAAAAGACCTAAAAAACCCCAACAAACCAAGCATCTAAAAGACTGCAAAAGTGGTCAAGCAATGGGTTTGTAAAGCTTACTCTCCCTCCTCCCTTAGTTTTCCAAAGCCATGGCATGTTTAGTCTCAGCACCGATACCCTTTTCATTTCTGGACAAAGCACACACTGTCCTCAGTAGCACTGCTACATCCCCCCACGACACAGCAGATAGCTTCTTGCTGAGGCCACACGTGCAGCCAGTTAAAAATAAAGCTCCAAGATGCTTTTAAATAGCTTTGTTTGAATAGGGTGGGAGGAATCTGGATATGGAGGGAAAAAAAAAAAAGAGAAGATGGCAAAATTCCCAATCAGAAAAAGAAATGCAGCACCAAGACTTTTACTCATTCTGAGATATTTAATAGTCTACACTTACTGCAGTTATTTCAGTATGTTTAGGTTGGGTTGATTTACACTGAGGCAAAGCTGGAGAGGCACAGAGTTGTGATTATTCAGACCAGCTTCTTGCATGTTAACTCATTTTGTAAAGTCCTTGACAAACAATTTTGTTGAAGATTTAGGTACAAGTAGCAGTGGCGCACAAGATATGTCACAAACACAAATGACATCAGGTGAAGCAGGCAAAGCAATGCTGTCTTGGCAGGAAGACTCTTATCCAGAGCCCTAGCAAAGCAAAGCTGGAGCTCTGGATTCCTCTACAGTATGTATACACAGAGAAAAAGGGTTTGCTGCTGAGCACAAATTGCAACAAACAAGTCCTCTATAGGCCTCTGAGCAGAATCACAGTTATGTTCACATCTGGGAAGGGTTTAACTGCTTGGAATGAGTTACCTACAAAAAAGGCCAGCAGTAAGCTTGAAAGCACAGTTAAAATTGCTTCTATTAATGTCAAAGGCATGCTGTGAAAAGTGTTCTGTGCAAGATAAATAACACAAGTGAATGAAGTTATCCTGTCTTGGTTACAGAGAGCCAGGAAATAGTGATTACTTTATTTTTACAAATAGCTATACTTTTATTAGTATTGATTATCCTGTAAGACACTATACTACTTTTCAGAAGAGCACATCCTCGTTCCTCACAGCTTACTCTCAGGGGCCTTTGAGAAATGTACAGCATGTGATAAATGTACAACTTCCTTAAAATCTGACCTTGATATCTGCAACCATTTTTATAGTGAGGAGCCATTAAGAATTCATTCACTCTGAGCACACTCTTGGTGTTACATCTATTTATATTAATATCTCTGCATATTTTCCTAACAAAAGGAGCATTGTACAAGTACTGGGTATTTTGTTCTTGCAAAAACAATGCTTTACTTTGTGTTCTTTCCCATGGACAACTTGTCAAGGCAACTAGGGTTCTGGAAAACGCCCACAGTCCAACCAGATGGGAGACTTTTTAGGTATTGTATTGAAAACTTTCTTCCCCTCCTTTGATTCAGTGAAAATAGCCATCCTGCTCACACACAGCCAGTCACTTAGACTCCTCCTGTCCCAAGAATGTGTCAAAAAAGATCTTACTTCACAGCAGGGAGAGAACAGTGGTTTGTTCATCATCTGAGGTCATATCAGACAAGTGTTCTCTGTGTGTAGTGTTTCTACCTCTAAGACTTTGGGACTTTCTGTGTTGGCAGGCCTACCATACTTGATGCTATTTTTATTGACTGAGACACATTCTCCAGGGACAAAATCCCTTAAGTTCTGTGTAGGATGCCTTAGGAAAGGTAAAAAAGAAAAAGGAACCTTTTTTGCAAAACTTCTTGCTGAAGCATTGCTGTGTAGCAAAACACCAAATAGCTTACCTCTTTATCTTGATAAATTCATTGGAAACAGCTAGAGTTCTTTTAATCTCCTCTCTCATCCATACCTTCATAGGCACTATACCTATGCTGCTTAATGGGACACAGCTGAAATATCCCAGAATATCAATGAAATAAAAAGACAGACATTCAGTGTTACATTCCCTAATTAGCACACAGTCTAATAAGTAACAGAGTCCCCACCAAATATTTGGATTAATTTGGATACATGAAAAGGCTTGTTTGAAGTTGCAATGAGATACCCCCGTTGCCAGAGTGGTCAGTAACGGTCAAGAAACAGCATTTAGAGACCTCATTGTACTCCTCTTTCCTCTGTACCTATATAAGCTTTGCAAAAGTAAATAGTCTCTCTGCTATCTAATATGTGCTGTATTTTCCAAAGAGCAGTGTGAGTGTCAAACACAACTAACTTAACTGGAATTCTCGGGAAAACAGCATCTCTGGAAGGAGGGGTCCCAGAGGCAAACAGCACCTGCTCCACTCTTCCCAGGGCACCAGCCAGACTTGTGCTAACACAACTGTCCTGAAATACAGAAATGTACTGGGCCTGTGCCACATGCTCCTCCTTCTCCCCAACTGTGGCAAGTGGACAATTTACTTCTTTTTACATTCTGGAGCATGCATTTAAATTTTGAATACTCATGCTTTGAAAGAGCACTGAAAGTGACAAAGGGGAAAGATCCCAAATTTTGGTCACTCCAGCACCATGCAAAAAAGGAAATCTCCTCTGGTCATGCCTTGCTTTATGCTGGAAGTCTCTGCTGATGCTTTCAGGGGCACAGAAGCTGGCTCCTGGAATTGCTGCTGCACGTGAAAGGGGGTGAACCATGAAGCACCTTGAGAGTGGGAGTACCCACGAGATTAATGTGAGCAACAGGTTCCCGTAATTGTAAAAGAGCTCAGAGTCCTCGCACCTTAATATTTTGCACGTTTTATTCAAGTCCTGTAAACATTCCTGTTCACTGCCATTGCTCACCACACATCTCACATCACTGGTCCTCTTCTTAGCCACAGAGCTCCCGTGTCAAGAACTTTTCTCAGCTCATCTCTTAGACATTGCTGAGGGAAACAATTGCAGGGATATCAGTTGCAGGTGCCTGGACTCTTCCAATATTGTCCTACACTCTCCTGAGAGTATCTCTTTTCCCTCACAGTCCTTCTATGTTATTGAGGTCTCTTCCCCATAGACATCACCAACTTGATAGGGGATGAAAAAGGAAGGAATTCTCCTTACTTCTCCTTGTACAAAAACAAATAAATAATTATATTTTCCTATTATTTTAGCAAGAATTACCTTGCCACTACAAAAAGCTGAATTTATCTCTCTACCTTCTATTAGCCATGGATTTATTTTCACATATTAAAATTATATTCCTGACTAAATATAGCATGGCAGCTAGTGTACCACTATCCTTAAAAATACTAACTGTACTATTTCCTTTAAGACTGACAGGTCTCTTCTTAGTAATACAAAGGATAAAGACTGTACTGGTGTCAAACATGGATCTTTATTGCATTTGAAAGTGAGTATTACTGTTTCAGAAAGAGGCCACCTTGACCACACTGGCAACTGAAATGCTAGGTTGTGTTCAGAATAAAGATGTGCTTTGTGCTTTCACCTTCAGAGTGTTTCTCAAACATGAACCCTCTATGGAGTACTTAAAAAAAAATAAACATACATGGTCCTCCTAAAAAGGGTGACAGAAGAATGAAACAGAGATGGGAGAAACTTGATCTGCTCATGGCACAGCTGTGGATTATGGAAGATCTCTAAGAAAGAGCTTAGCAGTTATACCTGGGAAAATATATTCTTTGCAACATCTAACCTCAATGGATGAGGCTTCTGCCCCACCCCCCATCATCTTTCTTGAGTTGACTGTGTCATCAGCTCTCTAAATGACTCTGATAGGCATCTCCTTGCATAAAACTCGGTTAAAAAAGGCATGTGGATGTGGCATTTGCTGATATGATTTAATGTTTCCAGCACCTCACTCAGACACCTATTTCATTGCACTGAACTGGCTCCACAAGACACTACCAAAAATAAATGTGACAAGAACACTTCAGCATTATTTAATAATAATAATAATAATAATAATAATAATAATAATAATAGTAAACGAATGTTTCAGCTCACCACAAATTCTTTTCCTAGGTAATTTTGATAATCTCTGTAAAATCAGGCAAATTGCATTGCCACTGCGAAGTCTCAAGTTGTCCCTTACTCGTCTCCTAGGTTCTCTTTGGGAGGTGGACTATAGGGCAAATTGAGGCTCATAATATCCTAAATGATTAAGGGTTTTGTGTCACTTGTTTGCTGCACTCTTTTTCTAAAACCTTCCTCTCCCTTCTCTACCATAAAAACAGAGGGTGCGGTTCTGATCCCTTCCATCTCAAAAAGGGTATTTGAGTATTGGGAAAGGTAAAGAAGAGGGTATTAATGCTAATCAAAGACATGATATGGCTTTGGTAAGAGGAATATGCAATTTGATTGTCACTTTTCAGGATGGAAAGCTTAAAGGGATGCTAGAGGTCCAGAAAAGACCTGGAGAGGCTGGGCAAGGACTGATGCTTCAACACAAATTCCAGGAAAGCCCTGGGCTGGAATTAGTTGTTGGCTGGAGGAGTAGAGTATTAATCATCTTAAATGCTTGCCTGGTTCTTAAGCTACCCTAAGCAGCTCCTAAGAATCCCTGTTGGGCACAGGATGCTTGATTCACTTACAGCCATAGCTTACAATGCAGGGAGAGAGCACACAAAGTAGGGGGTCCCTTCCTAGGGAAGAAAAACTTACCATCATCTGCCTTTGCTGAGCTGTAACCCAGCCTGGAGACCCGGGGGCAAGGAAACGGGAAACAGCATGGCCTTAGCTGGAGCTGATGGGTCAAATTTGAGCTGCTGACCCCTTGCAGAAGATCCTTTCTGGGCTATATAACATCTCTGGGAAGACTGGGGCAAGATCACATCGTAAACAAGCTGTGGGGATTTTCTTTCTTACTGTATCTGAACAATTGTGGTTTTCCTTAAACGCTGGTTATAGCAAGTATCTCATCAATAATCTACCTGTGGCTCTCAAGTCAAAACAAAGATATCTTCCCAATGCACTACATAAGATATTTCTAACCCACAAAGAAATATTCAGCAACACTGACTCCACCTTTCTGTGCCCATATTGGTTCTGAAGTAAAGCACAAAGTTTGCAAAAACAGACCAAGGCTTCAGAGGATATTACTCTATATTATTGTGCCTGTTTCCTTCATATCAAGGCTTATGTTTTGCCTGATTGATTCTAGATGATATTTCTGACATACAGCAACCGAAATTGCAGGCTTTAGACTGTGAGGATGACCAAGCAGACCTCAGGATAAATTAGGAACTGACTGTGAGTTTTTTCACTGTGGAAAGAATACATTACAGCAGCCAACACTGCAAGGTGCACTAGATAAATCCCTGCGCAAGCAGAACACACAGAGAACTTTTAACCACTTGAAGAATTTGGAGGTTAAAGAGTTAAATAATTGTGTTAAACTGTCACTAACAAAATGCACTGACAGTAAATAAAATACCACCAAGTCACTAAATGCTGACCTCCGCCCAGAAGCTCAAAGCTAGCTTGGTGCTGAAAAGTGTCTATCTCCTTAAGGCTCTGTTTTCAATCTGTTTGTAATAATATGGGCTTCATTTGATTTATCTAAGTCTGAATAAAGATACTTATTTTTAGAAAACTATCAACCAGCCCTTAGACAAACTTGTGCGTCCTAGAAAGTATAGGAAAAGGATTTCCTTTGCTGGCCCTTAATTCAGGAACATGGTGAGTCCCATTAACTCCAAGATGGCAAAATGAGTGCATTTAAGCAAACACTTTTTTCCCCTCTAGCATAAAGGTAGTGCTTTGATTTAAGACAATAGAATATGATACACAGTGGGCCACCATCTGAAAAAAAACCTGCATGAAAAAGAGTCAGGTAAACTTTTCTCAGTTCACTTAATATATCAGAAAAATGAATCTAAACTCCTCCTGCTTGCACTGGAGGTGTGAAACAAAATGCCTTTTTTTCTCAGAGAGAAACAGAGGACAAAAAAAAAATGAAACACAGAACTCAGCTTGAAAATAGAGTGAAAATAAATCAGCAGTGAATGGATTAGCTTCAGATCAGACTGCCTGGAGCAGCCTGATCTGGAACAGCAGAGCACTCAGGGCTTGTGTTTTTAAAATTAGTTTTAATAAATAGAATCAATAGCTCAAATTATGAAGAAGAACAAAAGCACAGATCAAATCGATCAAGGCTGTAGCTTATCATTATAAGCCAAGGGGTGTCTTCTCTTGTCTGAATGTGATAAGATGGCAAAAGAATCCACTTGCAGCTTTTTAGTATCTCTCCCAGAACAGCTGTACACAGAGCTGGATACTGAAAATACTCCTGGTTATCCAAACATTAACAGAGACTCCCTTTCCTTTTCCCTAGAAGGAAAAAGCCCTCCAAAAATAATAAATAAATCCCCAAAATAATCCTTTTTATTTCTGAAGATAAATTCAGGAATTTACAGGGAGGGCAGGACTATTTAAAAACCAAGTATCCTGCATTATATATGGGGTTTAATGCTCAGGTGAAGAGATTCTTGATCAGATCAATGGAAAAGTACCTTTCCACATAGTAGGTTAGGAAAGGCTGTTGGAGAACACTCAGAAGTTCTCTCTAACCCCGGTGGTCAGCCCAGGATTATCCACTGGAGGGGAACAAGGGAGGTGTCATTAACTTCAATTAGGCAGTTGGCAATGGGAGGGGATAGGTGCACAGGCACCTTATTTTCCTCTTTGTTTTTGTTGTTTGTTTTGTTGGATTCTTTTTTCCCAAAAGGACTTTGCTCCAGGGAAGCTGCAGTGTCTTAATAATGGGAGGCCTGGTCCCTGAGGAGCTCCCCTTTCATCACAGGGGTTTTATCCTAAACACCCTGAGCATCAGCTCTGAAGAATAGGTGTTACACAGGAAACTAAAGCACTTCAACACCCTCCCAGCCCCCTTCTATTTTCCCCTCCAATAAAACTTTTTTTAAAATTTAAGCCAAGTACAAACGACCAGTCCTAAATTTATTTTATCAAATACAGTAAAACTGAAGAGGTTTTTGACACACCACGGGACCCCCTAGAGGCGTGAGAACAATGCAAGATGTTGATAACCTCTGCTAACTCCAATTCACCCTCAGGCTGAAAAGGTGGCATCAGTTATATGGGCTTTGTGCTCATATAGAGCACATAAGAGTTTTTCATTTTTGTGGTTGAATTATAGATAAACAGCAGAAGAGGAATAGTAATCTGTAATAATATGTAACCTGTAATAATAGAATATATGACAGGTGTACTACTGAAAGTCATTCACATGCTCCAGTGAAGAGCATGGTTCAAAGCCTAGCTGAAAGAGACTTCCATCTTGCTAAAAAATATTCAAAGACTTTATAGTCTTCAAGGATGTAATATTGAACCCCCAACAGAAAATTCAGTGTAGATCCATAAGCATTTTTTATTACATTTTGATCAGAAGTAGATTCCTTCATGTTTTATAGCAAGCAGTGCCTTTGCTAGAAGACACAGAACTTTCCTGGGCAAAGTACTCAGTGGTTAACTTCAAGTCCAACAAAATAAACAAAATACCAATTATGATTCAAGTGTAGTGTAATTTATTTTCTATTCAGTGAGGAAGAATTGATTTTCCCAGCAGTGTCACTTACACCACAATGATTATTGCACATAAGACAACTTAAGAAAATGATGGAAAAAAAAAATCAGATGGGCTGCAGATCATTGGCTTATCTTGACTGCTCACCTTGAAGAGGGAGTTAGGGAAACGTAAGATACACTACCAGATATCAGAGTGCTTGAAACCCTTGCTCTCCTTCCTCCTTCTTGATGTTTCATATTAAAATTTAAAAAAAACCCCAAACCAACATTACCAGCAGGGATGAATAAGCACATTGTGCCAGTCTGAGGATGTCTGCTAAATTAAAAACAATGATAACTTGCTGGGACAGAAGGTAATTAAATGGGTATAAATGGTATAAGAACTTGGCTTTTTCTAATGCTCTCATTTTATTGTAAACATCCATTCATGAGTCACATAAGAAAAACATTGCCACGACTCCTTGGCTTCTGTTAGCTGACACTTCAGTGCTGATGACCAAGTGCTAAAGCAATGTAGTAAAAGACTGGGCCCAATATTACGGCACAATCTAACGGAAATCAATAAGAATTCTTCCACTGATTTTTCAATATGTATTGGACAGACTTTTTATTGCATGCAGAAGCCTGAATAATGGGAGCAGAGGTTAACCAATCAGTGGTGCAGTGACAAGCTCTTCATGCTGAGATGGAATTGTCCCAGTCAGAGGTTGTAACAAAAAATGAGTTGGCCTCACATTCTTCTCTGGCGACATCCACAATCAGCCAACGTACTGTACATAAAGTGCTGCACATCTTATCTAGTTGATAGAATTTGCTGCAAGAGGCTTGGCTAACCATGTTTGGTTTAGCTTAAGGGCAAGCAAAAATGACAGTCAGCATCAACCACCGAACCTGAAATGTCCCTGTTAAGGTTCACACTTACCCTTCCAGAATCAATAAGTTTTCCCTCAGATTTATTTCAAAGATTTGCATCATTACTTTATTCTAAATGCAGCTTCCTTGCAGAATCTCCTATCCTTTTGCTCTGTTTTACATGGTAAAAAGTCTTCTAAGTTTCAAAGACAAGTCGGCCTTTCAAAAAAATGTGAGAATGCAGGAATTTTGTAGCTGATTACTTTGTCATGAAAATGTGCTGCTAATTTATACCCCTTGACCTGTTGGGTTAGATTCAGTGCTTGTTATTTCAGCCCTTTTGATCATTTCACCTCAATAGCCAACCACTTTTTTTTTTTTTTTTTAATGTGACATCCATATCTATT
>VZRN01002870.1:1670761-1858071 GCA_013397935.1 Dasyornis broadbenti | reverse complement strand
ACTTTTGGACTCCCTCTCCAGATCCTTCCCCAGCTCCATTGCCTTTCTCTGGAGTCTCCCCAGCCTCTCAATGTCTTTCCTGTAGTGAGGAGCCCAGAACTGGACACAGCACTAGAGGTGTGGCCTCACCAGTGCTGAGTACAAGGGGACAATCACTGTCCTGGTCCTGCTGGCCACACTATTGCTGATCCAGGCCAGGTGCCATTGGCCTTCTTGGCCACCTGGGCACATGCTGGCTCATGTTCAGCGCTGTCAACCAGCTCCTCCAGGTCCTTTTCTGCTGGGCAGCTTTCCAGCCACTCTGCCTCCAACCTGCAGCACTGCAGGGGGTAGCTGTGGCCTAAGGGCAGGACCACCACTTGGTCTTGTTGAACCTCATACCACTGTCTCAGCTTATCTGTCCTGCCTGTCCAGGTCCCTCTGCAGAGCTTCCTGCCCTCCAGCAGATCAACACTCCCACCCAGCTTGGTGTCAAGGTGCTCACCCTGTGAGTGAGGGTGCCCTCGATCCCCTCATCAAGATCATCCATAAAGATATCGAACAGGACTGGCCCCAACACTGAACCCTGGTGGACACCACTAGTGACCAGGCACCTACCAGATGTGGCACCGTTCACCACCACTCTCTGGGTCCAGCCATTCAGCCAGTTCTTAACCCAGCCAAGAGTGCACCTGTCCAAGCTGTGGGCTGCAGCTTTTCCAGTAGAATGCTGTGGGAGAAAATATTAGAGTGTACTGAAGTCCAGGTAGACTAAATCTACAGGCTTTCCCTCATTCACTACGCAGGCCGCCTGGTCATAAAAGATCAGACTGGTCAGGCAGGACTTGCCCTTCCTAAAGCCCTGCTGACTGGACCTGATCCCTGTATGTGCTCACACTGTGAGCACTTGTGATCACACTCAAGATGATCTGTTCCATAGCCTTCCCTGGCACTGAGATCAGGCTGACAGGCCTGTAGTTCCCTGGATCCTCCTTCTGGCCCTTCTTGTGGTTGGGTGTCACATCATACAACCTCCAGCTGTCCCTGGTTAACCAGGACTAATGGTAAATGATGGACAGTGGATTGGTGAGCCCTTCTACAAGCTCCCTCAGTGCTTTTGGGTGAATCCCATCTGGTCCCATAGACTTGTGATTTTCTAAGCAGCTCAGCATGTCACTAATTACTTCCTCCGGGATTACAGGGAGCCTATTTTCTCTCCACCCCTGTCTACCAGCTCAGGGCACTGATTAGCCTGAGGGAAACTGGTCTTACTGTTGAAGAGGCAAAAAAAATTTGAGTAGCTCAGCCTCTTCCTCATCCTATGTAGCGTGCATTGAAAATACAAAGAAAGCCACAACAATAATATTTTCTACCTTTGTCCATGCTTTTCGATTTTCCTATCTCCTTCACTCAAGGGTAATCTTCCAAGGCACACAGATGTTTTAGCTGATTATCTGGCAGAAGTAGCCTCTCAGTGAGTATTGCTATTTCAGCATTGAGATAGCAGGGAATGATTAGTAATTGGTTTGATACCATTTTTTTTCTGAATAGTATTTTCCATCACCGCTTCTTCAATAAAATCAACAAGGGCGAAGACCATTCAGGTGACCATGCAAGCTAAGCATAGCTTGGAAGCATGCTCTTAGGCAGGCTGGCAGAGGAAGCATGGACATTAGCTTCTATCAGGCAGCTGCTGAAATACAGATACTGATGTTGGAAAAAGACTTTCCAGTAGGAAGAACTCAAAGCCATGGAAACTCCTACACTGATGATATATGTGATGTTGAAGATGAAATTTAGACCTCCATGTAGTCTGGGTGCACCTTTTTCCTTCTTTGGACCATTTTTAGAAAGACAGCTAGATTCTTATTGAAGCTTAAGGCTTCTGGGACTTTTGGGCTTCTAGGATTGAGTGTCAATCTGAATCACTTGAGTTCAGACCAACAAAACCCTGAGTGTTGCTATGCAACATAGGCTGAAGCCCAAAGCTGTTCATAAAAGTATGTAAAAGGATACCAGCATGCGGTGTTTTACAGAAATCTATAAACTCCTTTATACAATGAACATTGTAAAGATGTACTCTAGCTGGCAAGCCAGGCTAATAAAAATAGCAATCTGCCACCCCACCAAATCAGAAGTTAACAAGCTTTCTGTGGAATGCAGAAAATCTTCAAGGAGACGCAAGCAGGAACTTCTGAGGCATCCCTTGCCTCACTGCCTATTTTAACTGATAACCACCACTGTGTGTGCTCAGCCTGGAGGACACTAAAGAGATGAATCCACACCTAGAGCCAAGGCTGGCTCCTGGCAGCCTGACACAGAGGGTGAAAAAAAAGCAAAGTCTTTCAAAGCCTTGAACAAAGACCCAGTTTCCCTGATCTCCAGTGCCGCCGGAGCATCTCTTCCAGACAGTGCCCATGTCTCTTGACAGACAAACAAAACAGCAAAGCCTGAGCTTGTGCTGCTCCACAGCCCTGAGGCTATCTCCACCAGACCAGGGCATCAGTACATCCAAGCACTCCTCAACAGGAACTTCATGCAGACTCATGGCTCCATGTGCAACCTGTAAAGTGCTCTGTAAAGCTCTGGATGTACATGCTCCAATTTCTAGGGAAAGGTGTTCAAAAACCAACGTGATTTCTGGGGTGTGGGCCCAGGCAGTGTGCTCAGCCACACTGACATAACACAGCAATAACATGTAGGGAAATGAAGGAAGTAAAAGAAATATTATCTGTTATATGAATACTGTAAATATATATTTAAAAATTCCTGTACAGGCAAAACTCATGTATTTGTGAAGGTCTTTAGCTAAGGACAAATATGAAGAGAGCAAATAAATTCATAAAAGAGTGAAAACCTTCCAATTAGTGCTCCATAGGCAGCCCTACTGACCATAACCGAGCCAACAGTTAGCCATAATTGATATACTCAGAAAAATCTCCACCTCAGCTGTCTCTGAATTACTGACTGCAACACTACTGTGAAATGCTTCTTTTCTAATACAGTGACAGAAACCGATGAACGGAAAGTACAGAAATGAAGAAGGTGGAAAAGGTGAGGATGCAGATGTACCATGTCAATAAAAATGCATTTGAGGGAAAAAACCCTGAAATTTTATGCCTCACTTGACATTAAAAAATAGTAGAGTTATGACTTTCTTTGCTGAGAAATAGTTATTAGAAAGAAATACGAATATGTAAGAGGTAACTTCTTTTTTCTGTTTGCTATTTGGAAAAAGGAAATGCATTGCCATAGTAATCCAATCTGGTGAATGAGGGCGGGCTAAGCCACTGGTTTAAACCCTGTACTCTTGGGAAATTGCTTGTCTCTTGCAACCTAAAGTTTTGCTATTACTGTAATGGATAAAATTACATTTACATATTTACCAGGAATGTTGTGAAATCTTAGTATTTATAGAAAACTTTGTGAGCCCTAAGACAGTCTTACCAATTCCATGTGGTCCCATTAAAACAATTAAAATATTTTCTAATAACTTAAAATAAATGCAAACAATTTTTTTACCTATTTCATCTGTGCTTTCCACACCCATTTTGTTTTTCCCCACAGTGGCTTCCTGTCTACTGCAGTAGTACAAAGTCCTGAATCTGCAAATATGTGCAGACAGGTAGTTTTGCACCTGCGATTTGTCCCACTGGGAAGCAGCGGAGCTGCTTGGGCAAGCAATTAGGATGTGTATGAATGCCTGCAGAATCAGACCCTGGAGTTTCTTGTAGGGTATTCCCTCACAGGGGCCACTGATGCTGATTTCAAAGGACTGGAGAATGAGGTCTGGGCTTCATCTGCCATGGCAACAATATACTGCAGATAGGAAATTACAGCTCGTGGGATTCGGATACAGCGAGTATTTCCCCAAACCAGTAATTCCACCTAGAGAGAGTTGTTCTGCCAAGGCATTTCTTGGTTTGCTGTCATTTTCTGACACAGCCTGTGTCAGAAATGGGACTTTTATGACTCTTCACTTGCCAGAAGTGAAAAGCAAAATTTTCCATAGTAGCTCTGTTGGTCAAAGGAAACTTTAGGGACAAGATAAGTTTTTTAGCATCAACCCACTGTCTTTCCATCATGGGGGATGTTGATAGACCCCCTAGTTGTACCTTGCTTGTTCAGAAATTTATGTGTGTCTATAAAAATTCTTGCTGGGAGACTGGACTCTAAGGAAACACTCTTCAGAATTGATTGCTTCCCAACAGCTATCAAGAAAGAAAACATGGATTTGGTTGATCTGTGCTCCTTTTTTTTTAAAGCTGTGGAGAGACTGGAGACACCAGAGAAAGAAGCACAGGTGGTACTTCCACCACTGGAGACAGATGTGCTTTCTTACCTCTGTGAATGTCTATGGCTCTCATGAGCATGAGTGTTTCCCATGGAATGGGATACCCTTTTACAAAGGTCTGGCCCTCAAAAATGCCTTTTGGGCTACTAAAGGCAATAGCCTAATGTGTTTATACCATGTGATGGTACAAGTGAAAAAAGAAATCAAAGCTTACCCTGCAGGTAAGCACTGAAATCCAGACCTGTCAAAGCCAAGAGTAGGCAAGAGTGTTACACCAGGGATCATTTCTAAGCACAAGACATAGCACAGAATATGAAACCATTAAAAGGCTTTCAAAGGTGGGTAAAGAAAACCATTATAATTCTTAGCCTGCCTATGTGGCAGTGCTTTTCAGTGAAGAAAACCAACCTCAAATAACTACATATCACTTCTTCTCATCCCATGCTCCTGGTTTTGGGTAAAGGGGACAGGAAAGGTATCTTTACAAGTACCCCATGGTATTCCAAAGTTTTATGTTTAGAGCATAAATATAGGACACCAGAAACTCTCCTGAGAAAACAAGCAGCACTTTCCACTCTTCACACAGCCCATCCAGTTCTTCATTGCATGCTACTATTTCAAATTAAAAAACCCAAACTTCTGATCTTCATTTGAAGGTATATTCCCTCCTTGCTCCACGCTCAAACAAAAGATGAATAAAATACTGAAAACTTGGAAGTTTCTCCCACTGCATATTTATGCACACAGTGTTTTTGGAAAACCACTGAAGATTCACAGATTCCCAGCTACTAAATATTTACAAATTAATTCCAGTTAACTGGCTGTATTTGAACAAGGATTCATATCAGAAAGTACATCCTCATGTATGTGGATATGGGGAAACTTTATGTCAATAGGACCATTTTCAGAATCAGGGTTCACAAGCATTCACAAACCAGAATTTCCAGCAACTACGTTAAAATGCTGACTAGTACTAGCATTCTTGAGTAGATACGAGAGTGGGCAGAGCTGAAAACTTCAGACTGCAGCTCACCCAGTGGGTATATGCTTAAAATTGAGACTGTCCTGTCTATAGCAAGCTCTGAGTATGTTACATTTAAGGATACAGCATTATTTAGTTAGTCCAGGCAAAGAGGGAGGCTCAGCAATCTCAATGTACTTATGAAAACCAAGGATTCATTCAGCTGAGTTGGGTTGGAGGCTGTTTTTATTTCACTCAGACACACATCTCCCTCTGCATAGAATAACAGTCCGTAAATTCTCCTCTAACTACCCAGGAGCAAATCCTTCTAGGTGGCTTGATAAGGTAATGGGAGATAAGAAACATCCATACCTTCCAGGCTGAGCTCCTGAAAGATTTAAGAATATTTGGGGGAAAACACTGAGCAAAAGTAAACAAATCACAATCTTTCATGACCCTAGACCCTCAAGATCAAAGAAATTACACCTGAGTAAAAGGCAGAAATTGGGCTCCTTATTACAGTGTATGCGAGACAATTAGAAGAAATAATTTGCTACACTCTTGCATGAAATCCATGCTTGACTCTGACCTATAATTTGAAATAAACTTCATTTTAATGACTTAAATTTCACTGCTAATAAGAGCAGCCCAATCAAACTACAGGCAAAGCGTGCGAAATAATTTACAGGTTTTGCCTGAAAAGGTCAAGGTCTTAAACAAAGAAAAGTGACTTTTCCTACCAGAGTGCTTGCCCCTCACTGTGTAAAACTAATAGGCTCCTAAGAAAAATAATACCTGTCTTTTGTGCCCAAACTATCTTGTTTACTGAACACACACGCTCACACTCATTCCCAATCAGCTGCTGCCAAAATGAACAACCCATGGCTGAGAGAGGTCTCTTTGCCAGACAGTGAAAATGAACTGAGTTCTTTCCCCTGAAGTTAATGAAGCTATGACAATTTAAATTAACTGTGAACCTATGCCAATTATCTTTTAACTTGCCTGCACAAGGGCTCAGGAAAGTTAAGCAGAACTAACTGAAATGCCATCAAGAGAGAAGAGAGCGAGGCATGTTGAACTCTGCATGGATTTCTTTGGCTGCTCAGTTGGGTGTCTCACAGGTTTGTTTATTTTTCTTTTGCAGACAACTCTGCTTGGCTCTGCAGGACCCCCTTCTGCACACAAACTGCTGGCAGTTGGAGCAGCTCTCCCTTCAGGACATATATCCTTACTTAGCACCTCTCCTCTGGGCAACTCTTTTCCTGTTTTTGTGGTGTTCTTCATCCACGCTCTTCTTTCACCCTTGTTAAACTCTCACATAAGCAATGTTTCTAGTGACATGTCAGCCTGATGAGACTCCCTCAGCATCTGCAAAGAACACCCTGGAAGTGCACAGAAGACTTTCTCCTGCTGGCTTATCAGGTGACATATTTTATGCATGATACTCTTCCAGAGGAATGTGATTTACAGCTTTTAAAGACACCTCCCACTGGGGATCTCTTCTCCAGAAATAATCTCAGAAATGTATCTGGGATTATCAAGTATTTGAGAAGTTTTTTTAAATTTTTATTTCTTATTTAAGTGGCATGGCCTGGGATATCGAGGGAGATAATAAGCTTTATTCTTCAAGACTGCAATTCTGATGGGAATCTGCTAAGGGCCTGATGCAGAAAATGATTAACCTAAATTCCCAAGATGCCATTTATAAATCTGAGTGAGGAGCTGAAAGCACAACTGCATGGACAAATAGAGTGATAACAGATAACAGATGAACTGTCCTGGTTTGGCAGCTCTTACAGTACATCAGCTTGTACCCTCCTGGGTCAGAGCATGCATGACACACACACACACACATCCGCCTTTCTGCATCCCTCTCTGTATAAATACTCTGAGTTCCCTATGTAAAGGATGGGAAGGTAGCTCATTGAAGCTGAGAGAGAACCACATAAGCACTTTAATGTCACTCAAACTCGTGAAAGCATTTCCCTAGAGCTCTGACTATGCTCGGCTTGCCCAGCTAGCAGTAGTCATCTTTGAGTGATACTCAGTAGGATTCCCTGTGCCAAAGTGTCCCTGCATGGGATGAGAGATGGAGTTAATACATTGTAATATTAGACACAAGGCAACAAAGTCTGAACTACAGTGTTTTACTTCTGCGGAGTGAAAACTGATGAGTTGTGAGAAACTGTTGTAAGGGGAGTAAATGAAGCTAAGAAATCATCCATCCCGTTGAAGTGTTTAGCCTAACATACCATTCAGAGCAAAGGAAATTAACTGTTGCATGACACCAGTGAATTCATGAGTCCTCAAATCTGCTTAGTGATTCATGTTCTTGTTGGAGAAGTAAAAGATAGACTGCCGTCCTACTTTGCAATGTCCCCTAGGCTTACCAGCTTCTCCATTGTTACCACATTTTGATTTAAAACTACTAATGGCAGATCTTACTAGGGCTTTTCTTTCCTGCTGTGCCTCAACACTAACTTTGGTATTTACCAGCTCGCATCTCATGAATAACATTACTGTCAAACTTTCCAAGGTTTTAACTATATCCATTATTTGAATGGGGAGACACACAAGATGAAGACACCATATTAGAGACAAGAAAATGTAACACCTACAAATGACTAGTTTAATCTTCCAAACACTTTAGAAGAACATTTATTATTATCTCATTCAGCAGGCAGGTTTTGATTCGTTGTAGGAACTGAACCAGAACATATTTAAAATGTCTAACAGAGAGGCTTTATTTCAGGACATGGAGCTCATCAGCCCAGGAACCCATTTTACCTTGTATCAGATGTGTGGGAATGTAACACAGGCTGGTTTGTGCTTTTGTGTGTGTGTGTGTGTGTGTGTGTGTATGTGCATGACAGAGACTGCTAGAAACAATGGAAATTATACATTGAGAGAATCTCTCTGTAGCTGACCCCAGTGAAGGGCGTCAGCCTGGTACCCTCCAAATGCTGCATGCAAACAAAATCAAATCTTGGCCTTCACTGTTCCTCTGCAAAAAGCTCAGTGATTTAGCAAGTCATTAAATTTTAAGGGAATGTATTTTAATTTCAAAGATACATTATATATATATATATGCACAGACAGCTATACCTCTCCAGACTTGGCCATACCTCTCTCATACATGCATCAAGCTGCAGGCCCTATAAGTCAGGTGTAAGCCACACACATGCGTTTATTTATAGCATCAGGAGTAAGCCAGCAGGATACTGCACTGCAAAGCAACTCCCATTGTGTGCAGTATAACTCCTTGTGTTCAAAAGCTCCTGAAGATTTAGAAATGGAATGTTTCTGTAGAGATATATATTTCACTTATATGTCACTTATACCAGCTGAGGATCTATCCTACAGAGTTTATTATCCTTTTGTGCAATTTTCTTATGTTTCTTTTTCTCCTCTCTTATGATCTGCCTATTTCTTCTTATCCCCCCAATTAAAATGTCAAATACAGAATCCAGCCTAAGCATTGGACCACTGCACTGATATGCAGACATCAATCTTATAGCAACTGTGTAGCTTTTTGTTTCAAAGTAGAAACTGATCATGAATTCACGAAGAGAAGAATGTAACCCTAACAGATGCAAAGCTGCTTTGAATTAAAAACTAAAATAATTAAAAAGGCCTAGGCCAACATGTAATATGTTCTCAATGTGCTCTGCTGTGAAAATATTCTCATCACATTCTGAAAATATGTTGGTTTATTACTGATTAACTGTATAATTAACCTCCACAACACAGGGAGTTCAAAGCTTCCTGGTCTTCATTTCATTAGTTTACTTTATCCTCCCCACACCTTGCCTCTTTTAGCTTATGGTCAGTCCATCAGTATAAACACTCAAGCAAGAAATGTAGCTGTTTGCAAGTTTCAGTGTAATTTCAACTCTAAGTGTGAAAGAATAAAAGAAATCCTAATTGCAGCTGTCAATAATGGTGTTGCAGCCACAATTCACATCCTTTGCAGCTTCTGTCTCTGGGAAGCACATCTGACTCACTCACTACACAACACAGGATTTGCTATTTCTAGGCAGCTGATGTTTTAGTGCTCAGACATCTCCTCAGCCTTGACTTGATAGTCTAAAGTAAATATCCTTGAGCAATTGTACAAAAACACCTATGCAGTGAGCAAGTAAAAACCCCTGCTGTTTATAGTTTGCAGATGCTTAGAAGAAAAGAGCCTATATAACATACCTCTAAACTGCTCTGACAATGGCTAAAATGCCTCATAGAATCATAGAATCACGGAGTCATTATGGCTGGAAAAGAACTGTAAGATAATTGAATCCCACCATTATCCAGCACCACCATGTTCACCACTGCACCATGTCCCCAGGTGCCACATCCACAACACTTACAGGGATGGCGATTTCATCACGTCCCTGGGCAGCTTATTCCAATGCCTGATGACCCTTTCAGGGGAGAAATTTTTCCTAATACTGAATCTAAACTGCCCCTGGCACAACTTGAGGCCATTTGCTGTTATCCTGTTTCTTGGTGCTGTTCAAATGTTTCTGCTTAAAGTAGTTTGTTAAATCTTAAGAAGGATCCCTCCTGAGAATGTTATTTTTTTCTCTATTACTATCTCAAAGCAAGACCTCTAATGAATAAATGAAATCCTCCCAAACGCTGATGATGGATTACAAAATTTGACATTGGATTTTAAGACTGGAATAGATCTTCAAGGAGCAAACTGCCTCCAGTTGCTATTGAGTCACTCCCTACCCTCTTCCCCTGAGGCAATTAATAGTTAATACTTCGACACAAGTGAACTTACACTTTCCATCTGAACTTTTGGCCTGTGGTTTCTAATGGACTGACTCCAAAGTTGTAAGTCAGAGCCATCTCTTTGGCATTTTGGCATCTATTATAAAATACCAAAAATTTTTCTATCCAGGCAAAGATTATAAAGCAAAACAGCTAATAACCACAGCCTCCCCTGCAAACACTCAGAACATGCCAGCTGCAGAGTGCTTGCAAATCTGCAAAAAGCAATGTACAAACCAAGCTGTAGCTATCCCTCTTATGAGATTTTGTCCTGTAAGTGAAAAAGCAGATGTAGCAGAAAGAAGAGTGATGAAAGCCCATGGATTCTGATCCCTGCTCTGTTTCCACATGGTAAGTACAAAACAAAATCACTTACCATAAGAGGCTACCAGCCTTCCCTTTGCAACACTCTTGCTAAAGCAAATGCTAATCCAGCAGGATCAACCCCCTGTCTCATGTACCACAATGCAGAGCCCATGTTTGCTGTGGAGCCTAAGCTCTCCCTTTTGGGTGACCAATTGCAAAGAAACCTCTCATACCAGCACCTGTTGGTGACAACCCTCAAACACTAAAAAATAACGGTAACAATTTAAAAAGTCAGCAATGGCAAAGGGATAATAGTTAGTGAGGGCCCTGTTTTCACCTTTATCCTGGGCTGTCACATGCCAGTGTCCCAACCTCAGACACAGCTGTAGTGGAACAGAAACACTCAGCAAAGGGAGAAATGCTTGGCTTACCACGCTCCTGTTCTCACTCTAAAGCATTCACCAGCATGTTATTCAACGTCTTAAAGGCACTACGGAAGGACTCTAGGACAACTTAGGAAAGCTATCAAGACCACGTAAGGGAAGGTGAAGAGCTCTAAGTGTACTGAAGAAACCCCCCTCCTTTACATTAAACAAAACCAGACTGCACCCAGCACTCCCAGAATGCGCTCTTAAGTGAAAAGAGCGGTGTGCAGGGGCTGTACTTAACAAGAAGTCTCTACTTGTGTCCTGTATAGGGTTCTTAGACACCATGGCCTTCTGTGCTCAAGTTGCTACACAGATTTAAAAACCCTTTCCACTCATTGAGACTTTCTGAGGAAACATAAAGCAAGCTTTTTCTGTTACCAGGAGTACACCTGCAGTGTCATCTAGAGCAGTAAAACCTACTTTAGTCACCTGAATTACCCCACTGGGCAGACAGTGGAGAGATGCAGAGGAAAGCACTTTTCTAGAGCTCCCCTTTGATCCTGAAGGAAAAAATCTCAGGTTTATCTGTCACTTGATAGCTCTTCAGCTAATGTATCTGGCTTTAGTAACTCTAAGGTTTGGTATATTCAAAGCAGCTCTGGGTAGTTTTCAAATTTTTAAGCCATGCTTAAATCAGTCCCACAGCTATACTGATGGAATGGGATCTGAATTACTTCACCAAAACTGGCATTGTTACAACCTAAAGCAAACCAGAAACTGGTTTATTTTATGACAGAAAAAGTGAGAGTCAAGTTGAGAGATTCTAACTCCAGTATTTGCACAGCACTGGCAGAAAAAAGGATTTGTTTGCTGTTTTCAGTTGTACTAATGAATTCTGTCTATTTCAGAGAACAATACTCATGCTAAGAGCCCACAAATTAACATCCTCAACAAACTCTTGAGAAGTTAACAAGGAGAGAACAAATCCCATTTTACTAGCAGGTGCTTTTCAGCGATACTCTGCTTCTTTGCAGAAATAATTAAAAAATGCTTTTGCTTAATCCCTAGAAGGCAGACCTTAACTGTGTAATCTAAAGAAACAATCAAAGTAAAATTAAACAAAATTAGCCATGCACGCCTGGAGCACAGTTCACTCAGGATTTAGATGACCTAAATCACATGGATTAGTTTTCTCTCTAGTTGCGAGAATGATTTAAACTTTTACTGACCTTTTGTGGTTAATTCAGACATTTCTCTCAAGTTTTCACTGCAGTCTGCTTAGTCAGTGAGCATAATTCCTCCTTCTGAACAAAAAAAAAGTTCTACTCTAGGAAAACTGTGGCATAACCATGGATATACTGCGGTGTGTAAAATTGGGATAGGGGTATATTTTTCCAGCTAGTGACATATCATTCTTCATTGTATCCTCCCTTCAAACTTGCCACTCCACTTATTAATCAAAGGCTTTATCCAGGGCTACTCCTTTTGGTTTTGCTTTAGGTTGTAACAACGCCAGATGTCTGTGGGGGTGTTGGCAAAGGGTGATATAATTTGCTTTAAAAATATTAAAATGAAAACAAATGTAACTTGCAGTTACATACTTGCTATTGCGCAAGCTCATTTTTTTGCCTGTGCTACTGACACAGAAAACAGCTGCCACACACTATTGCTCATGTTACTTTTATGAAAAATAATGAGAAGCTTTAAGATAAACAAAGCCTGTCCTCTTGTAACTCAGTATGGTATCTTCACATTGTTCACTCTCTCCAACCGCAGCCGCGCTTCTCCTCTGGTGGAGGAGGATTCTCTCTGAATGTTTATCAGAGTCCTTTCTGCAATGCCTTTGTGATTTCAAAGGGAAAACATTAAGTTGCTTCTTGGCAAACACGCACAAACCTTTGGAAAGCTCCTGCAGTACAAACAAACACTCATCATCAAGTTTGGGGCAGACAAGTTGCTCTGTGCGTTCCGACAACGCTAAAGCAAGCTGTAAAGAAAGCTTAGACTTTATGCTTCAAATTACTGTCACAGCACCAAGGATGCTTGTTTCAAATTTAGTCTGCACTTTGCATTATAATGTGCAATATCCTTTCTCTTAACAGGGATCTTAAAATGAGCACCATCAGAGAAATGGAGAGGAGTTTCAAGGTGTAATTAAGTGTTGGAGGAAGGGCTGTGCCTGCAAACAGCTGGCATGAAGTCTCCCAGGTGACTTCCTACAATCCTGAACTTTGGCTTGCCAAGCAGCAGCTTGTTTGGAGAGCCAGCAACAAGGATGCTGCTCCCATGCACTCCCGTTCCCTACTTACAGTTCAGTGGTGTTGGCAGGGATGTCCCGGGGAAGCTGGACCACCTGGCTTTCCTGACAGATGAAGACCCTGCCCAGACAGTGACAGGTGTGGTGCTGGCAGCCCAGGCAGCCTGCCAGGAACAGCAGCAAGCAGGCAAGGGCTGGAGACATCTCTGCCTTCACATCTGTGCCCGGCTCCTTTATCTCAGAGGCAAGAATGCAGAGACCTCCCAGGCCAAACCCCTGCATAGAAGATCCGCCCCAAAAGCTGGGACAAACCATGTGGCTCTTAGGGGATGACTTCCCAGCAAGTTTCATTTCATGAACCCACATTCCTTATGGACTTGCAGTAGGGATAGAGATGAGCAATGCTGATTTTTCATGATGCAAGTATTTTGTATTTCAAGTGGTGTTGAAATCACAGGCCCAGCTGTACTAACCAGGGCTCTTTCAGTGCGCTGGGAAAAGGTTCTTCCTTCTCAGCTACACTCTTTTGCATGTCTTTTTTTCTGAGACCAAGGCAAAACAAAGCATTTTACTTTCTACAACTCAGACACTTTTGTACCTGAAAGAGAAGCACTCTATTTATGGCAGTATTTATGCTCCCATTCATGGATCCAAGAGCCCCTGCTTTTGTATTGCTCCTAAGCAAAAGAAAGGTGTTATTATTTTATGTGGCATATAGTCTACCTCATAGGTTAAAAGCTCTACAGTTCTAAAGCCAGCGCTAAATAACATGTCTTTTTTGATTATTTAACTTTTTTATTAACTTTGATTATTTTTCTTGCAGTTGCTGATTCATCCCTTTTCTTTCATTGGCACCTTTACTGGAGCCCACACAGAGGAAAATGCCACAATCCAAACTGTCCCTGTGAACTGGTAAACTAATTTCATCATCTGGAACAGAAATCCCAGAAACATGCCAAATGACTGTTTGTGACACAACAGGAGGAAAACAGCTTCAAGAATATCATCAGAAGGCTTGGATGTTGAATTTTGTCTTTGAGTCCCAATATGTTTTGTTCACTTTTTTGACTGAGCTAAAATATCTTGCTACCAATATTAATCCTTGAGGAAGGATCCCTGTGAACTCTGCTGTCCCTGAGTCAAGCTGCACCAGACCATCATCTGGAACTGGGGCTTCTCTACAAGACACCCGAAATGACCATTTTGAGATAAAGGTGTCTGTGGGGGTATTTTTGGCTTGTTTCGAGGGTTTTGTTTGTTTGTTTTTCTTTTAAAGTGTAAATAGCTGTTTCAGACACACAAAGCTTATAAATCATGTGCATGTTAAGTAAGTGAGGGAGCCATGGGTGATTCTTCTGAACTTGACTGGCATTTAATCCTTCCCATTGCTTGGAAGGATTTCTTAATCTTGTGAAAAACTTCTGTTAGCTTGTTTTTCAAGGTTTTTTTTTAATTGTTGGGTTTTTTTCTTCCATAATCAAAAAGCATTAACAAATGTAATGAGACAAAAGACGACAGCTTTTCTCTGAATAGTGTTGACCAAAAGATTCCATCATTCTCAATTTTAAAACAAACCTCAAAATATAGATGTTTCTTAAGGGAACTAATTAAGATTTTAAAAATAATTAAAATAATTCTGAACTTAAGAGTTATCCCAGTTGTACCAAATATTTGTTATTTCCCCCCCCCAGTCATTTAAACCTATTCAAGATGAGAATTTATATTCACATAGAAAAGAAAGTAAAAAAAAAATCATGATAATCTTTTTCTAATAATGGTAGGCTTATAATGAGTTGTAAGAATATCCTTTCAGTTGTATGTGTAAAACAGAGTCCATTTTTCTAAGTTTCATGAGAATGACAGTGACTGACTGAAAAAAAGGATTTCTAAAACCTTAGTGACTTTTTCCTCATCTCTCTCTCTCTCTTTCCTTTCCTTTGAAAGATCTTAGACCTACAAGGTCTTCTGATATGAGTAAAACCTTCAGTCACCTTCGTCCTCAGTGGGATGAAAACTGCAGAATTGCACTCTATGATCAAACAAATTCCTATTTAGTTAAATTTTGCCATAGCCCACTAAAAGCTGGAATAATGATACACAAGATTTAAACAAATGACAGGAAGACAAATCATTTGAGGCTTTTGGGAGTTTGTCTTTTCTATAGAAAGTCTCTAGCTCCTGCAGTCGTAGACTAAAAGGAGGCTGAATCCCCCCCACCCCCTCAAAATACTAAAAGTGAAGCTTGAGGAATATAAAGGGCAGAAGAATATTTGGATACAGAGGAATTTAAGCCGGATCTCTTCATCCTGAAATACATCAATATAAATGGTCATGTTATACTGATGAAATGGATAGTAATATTTATGACATAGTTTAAAAAGTGGTAACATTCTCTGAATGTCAAAACAATTTTCACTGATATGAAGATATCGCAATTTGATTAACTTTGGGTTTCATATATCAAACCAGGAAAGTTGTTTCAGATGATAGCAATAATTCTTCTACACGCAAAAGTCAGGAGATCAAAAACTATCACTAGGGTTACAAGGCATTTTCCCAATTATTAGTGACTTACAAAACTATAAGAAGTATGTTTTATTTTAATACAACTAGTAAAACAGAGATGTTTTAAAACATCAGGTGAGGCTCAGTAGCAAATCATGATAAAAATGAAGAAAAATTGGAAGGAGGTTGTCTCTTTTCCATTTTTGTTTGGTGAGCCCATTTATCAGTACTGTACACATTGCTCCATTTTCACTTACAACAGTTAAGATTGAGATGGCAATTATTAAATAACATAAACCCCCTATCCAGACTGTAGGCTTGTCTTGTAATACTGTGGAGATAAGACTTTCATGGAAATATGCAAGTATTATTACATTCAATAAAATCAGACTAGTATGCTAAACAGAACTGACATTTCATTCATTTTGCAACAAGCACTAAATCAGGACCACAGTAAAACTCCCTGAGTATAAATGAAGAGTCAGAAGGATCTGTGAGTTGTTTTAAACATGTGATCTAAAGTCTTAAAGAATAGATTCTGGTGTCTATCAATGTTTTGAACTGGGAAACTCTGTCCTATTTCTGCACATGACTGTTAAATGGCACACAGCCACATCAGCTGAGTCCCCTGCACAGATTAATCAGCTGGTGATCCTCTCACTATCTGTTCAGGAGCACAGTTCTCTCCTCTTGGGAAGAAAATCCATGTAAAAGAGGGGAAAAAACCACTTCCTGGTCTCTTTCTGGGGAGTTTGCACTCCCAAGTCCTTCCTGAGTGCCAAATTAGAGCTATGACTATGCCTGAAAACCCACAAGACCTGTTGCAGGAGACCACCTTCAGAGCATCATGTGCTAGGAGCAAGGATGCACTGTCATTGAGATTCATGATGGTGAATGTGTAAATGCAGAGATGATGGTGCTTTCAGATATTTATGAGAGCCTTATCTTTGCATCCATTTGCAGAAGAACTGTGCTCCAGCTGGCAAATTGGTCTTGAGAGTGTAAACTGTTTTCCTGAGTAAGAAAACAGAAATTTCCCCAAACTGAAGCACTGTAGTAACAGACATGCAATTAAGTGAATTATTACATATATTCATGATGATGATGTTACAGATTATGAAATTAGATGGCATCTGGGACAAACAGTTAATTCAAAGTTATATGGTCAACAAGGGATCTTTTTTAAGACGGTAGTAAAGGATTCTGGTTGATGGGACTGGCCTCTAAAGTCAGCATTGGCCTCTAAAATAATTCTGGTTGAATTTTGCAAGCACTAAGCCAGAGGAACCAAGGGGATTTGCAGACTCCATCCTCTGGCCAAGCATGAGTACCTGTCCTGGGCCATGCTGTCACCTGGATCGATGAGGTTACAGCGGGAAATGAAATGACCCACCCCAACCCTCTCTCTCTTGCCCTCAATAAACTTGCTCCGAAGACAGATCTGAGTCTTTTCACCACAGTGTAGATGTGGCCAGGTCAGCATCTAAATCCAGCTGTTGAAGGTGTGGGAACAGCGCTTTTCCTTAAGGCAGGAAGGTCACGAGGTGCTGGAGTGCATTGACCTACAGGCAAGCCAGTTCACAGCAGCATCTGCTTGTGTTTCTCTCCTTTGAATCACAGCATGACAGGTAATTAAGTAAACACTGTTTCTACTGATGTTTCCCAGCCTCAGAAGAGTGTTTAATTACTGAACGCCACTTTATCAGTGGCTTTGCTTAACCATAAGCATTCTTTAAAAATGTGTAGGCAAATCAATCACCTGTATGAATAGGTGACATAAAAAACACATCCAAAAGAAATTTATCCTTCAGGGTGGATATTTCTTTCTCTTTCCATGATTCCCAGCACACAGTTTCTCCCTATGGTTTTACAAGCAGCAATAACCTCTATTGTCTTGATTGCCATGCTATGAGCAGAAAAAGGTGTTTCCTATCCGGAAAAGCTGGCAATGTGAGCTGGAGCAGATCCTAAGATGAAATTAGAGGAAATTACTAAAAGGGATTTTGAAACATCACTGATTTACCTTTTGTGAATGACCAACGTGGCTTTTAAAACAGCAGATCATTGAGGCAAACAGACCACTGACCTGATAAAAATATAATGTTTTAGGCTCTTTCCAGAAAAAGCCTTTCTGAACAGAATATTTTTAGCTTCACCTTTTTCCTCCAATAGGGATTATTTTTAAATACACTTGAATGGACAGACTTTTTCTGTGCCCTCAGTGTCGAGACCATAAAACGATAAAGTAGCCTAATAAAAGCAGTATTATTGCTCTCTCAGTTCCTTTAGCCATCTGCTGCTTGAAACCGTAGCTCCAAAAACAAGTGAAGCTGAGGCAGTAAATCAGCCACCAGAGGGAGTGCACTGACTCGGGAATAGAACACACAGGATTAGAAACTGCATGGAATTATGCTTATGAAGATTTCCTGTGACTGACTCTTGACTTCCAAACCTGGCTGTGATTAGTTCCTCCCTTATTAAATTGCACCTCTGCAGAAGCCAGAGCTGCACATCACACAAAGCTGCGTCCAACGCAGCAATAACCAGCTACACTGTGGCTTCTGCTTCCCTCCTCCTTGAAGATGAGTTAGGATGTTGTGTAAGCAGTCCTGCCTATCTATTTAGCTCAGGAAGGACATTGCCCAGCATGGAAGGGCCTCAGACACTTGCAATGTTTCTGCTGGCGCTTCTCAGCAGTGAGTGTGTGCTTGTGCTACGAACTGGGGGAACAGGGAAGTTTTGACTGTATTTCACTCTGCCCCAATACTTTTATGGCTTTGATGGCTGACAAGCTCCCACTCAGCCCTTTATCTGTGTGATTTTTCAGAGGCAATCTGAGGATATAAGCACCTCATGTATTTTCAGACTACAGGAGACATACGCAAAAGACAAGAGTGAAGTCAGAGAATAATCCTTTTCACTCCATCTAGTACTGCTCCTCAGGTTCAGGTCTGTTCATCCCCAGTCGATAATAAAAGACGCAGCCCATCTGCTAGGTTTCTGTCACATGTCTGTGGAAGCACAGTTACAGAAGTACTTTTTCTTTGCACTGTCCATGAGTGGGTTTGACTAGACCAAAATAATGCACAAGAAACACCAAAGCCTGCCTAGAATCACACTTTGCATCATATACCCTCCTCTGACGCCTTTCCCAGCCAGTACAGGGTACGTGCAGGTCAGAGATGTGAGGCAAGAGACACCTTGCCTGACTGTGGTGTCAAGGAAGCCTGCCCACGGACATCAATAACTAAGCACAGCTCACGTCAGCACCAGGGGAAACCCATGGAATCCAGCAGGGACAAATGCAAAGCTCCATACCTGTGTAGGACAAACTCTGTGCAGCGATGCAGGCTGGGCACTGCCTGTTCAGGGAGCAGATCTGCTGGTAAATTGAGAGAAGTGATTATTCCCCTTTACTCAGGACCACATGAACAGCACTGCATCCATTCTGGGATGCCCAGTATAAGACAGACATAGTTTAACTCAGGGAGTGCAGAAAGGAGCGAGCATGGTCAGGGCAGGAGCGCTAGCTCTGTGAGCTGAAGCTGCAAGAGCAGAGTTTGTTCAGCCTAGGGAAGGAACGGCCTGTGGGGACCTCCTGGTAGCCTAGGAAGGGATGGCCTGTGGACACATAAAAGCAGTCCCCAGAGCTTACAGGATGGTGATCAAGAAGTGGACTCAGGCTCATCGCAGAGGTGAAAAGTGGGAGAGCAAAAAGTAAGAGACACGAGTTGAAATAAGTGGCATTCAGAATGGCTACAAGGAGATAATTTGTCACCTTGAGGACAGTCAAGCAGCAACACAAGCTGCTAGAGGGGTCATGCTCTCTCCTTCTATAGAAATTTAAAAAAACAGACTGAGTAAGCCCCTGAGCAACCCAGTTTGACCTCACATTGAGCAACATGTGGGCTCTCCCCAGGTCCCTCTTTCACTTGAATTCTTTTGTCATTCTACTTATGGCTCAGGGAAAAAAAAAAATCTCCCTAGGATGTTTAAAATAGAGACTGACTTTTCATGCTTTTCCTCAAACCTACACAGCCACTTGCTTTTGATCATGGTTAAAATATACCACTCAGCTATTAGTCTTTAATCCATAAATAAAGGAGAAATGTTCGTCAGCATGAAAAAAAATAGGCTGGCAATGCTTTCTGTCCACCATTTCAAAGTTCATGAACCTGCCATTCAGGAACAGTTTAGCGACAAACCTGAAGTTCTTACTCATTAAAATTCAAGAGACTATTAATTCTCTCAAGTACAATTTATTATGACATAAAATGAATTAAATACACTTTAATGATGCCTCTACAACATGCCATAATTATCATCTCGTATTAAAGAAAGAGAGCTTCCTGGCAGAGCATACATTAGAAATTTCAAAGATTGAAGTATGGGGATATTTGTGAGGAGAAAACTTTTAAAATTCCTCTCGTACTTAAAATTGGCCCATAGACAGTGCAAACAACGTTTGGTCAGAGCAACCCAACTTCCTGAAATTCAGTCAGGTAGGGTGAGCATTTCCAGCATTAAAATACATTAAAAAGGTCTGAAATGGAAATATGTTTACAATATACCTATCTTCTCTTTTCTTGACTTCATACAGCCTAAGAGAAACTATCTCTGAATGAGAAAAGGAAGAGCTCAGCTGTGATTGATACATGAAAGACACTAAATATCCTTCCGGGAAATCAATTTCATTCTGACACTTAAATTAAAAAAAAAAAAAAGAGGAAAGGATGACAAATTAACATTTTTAAGGCCTCTAAAGAAGATGCAGATGACTAACTAATCCCTATAGCAGAATGAAGAAAAAGTCAAAAAGAAAAAAGAAACATTGTGCAATCAGAGTAAGTTATTAATATTGATAGAAGGAGGTTAAAAAAGTGGCTCAATTATTTGGCAGGAGTTACAGTGTTTTGCATACTTTTGCCTTCATGACAGGTAGGCTAAATAAGCTGCCTGAGGTGACTATTAGGAGCCAAAGAGTCACCGAGTCTTTTTTTAGCACTATACAGTGAGAATGACTGTTGCACATTTGTTTTAAAGCATCCTTGAAGGGCATCCAAGGTTTTTCCTACTTTTGCTGGAGCTTTTACAGCAAAGCAAAAAAATTACTTTACTTAATTCAGTGACTGATATGGAACTACATTAAAACCTAAATATTATTCCCATCTCTGGCAGCCATTTTCCTTTTCTACTCTTCCCTGAGCTTCCTGCTGGGACTACTCAGCTGCTGCTGAACAGTACTTTTATTCACAAAAAGATCCACTGGAGTTAATAGGATTATTTATGGAACAAGGTTCTGCCAAACATGGCTAAAAAATTCAGGACCTGCCCCTTACCACATAAAATAATGAAAAATGACACATGCACTTAAAAGCAAGCAAATGAGCATTGAAAGGAAAGCTGTGCACGTCTAAGTCTTTATGCAGCTGTAGCCCTGGAAAAAATGAAAAATAGCAGCTCCAAGTCACTTCAACAAGCTTGACTTAGTGCTGTAAGACTGTCCAGTTATATATTCATGCTTGGAATAGTTTTCTTTGACACATTTTCTGTCAGGAAGCAGGTTATTGCATGGAAGGTGACAAAGAGGAGCCTGGGATTCTTGATCTGCCTGCAAATGCTCTCAGTGCAGAGGGAGCAGGTCAGGCAAAGCTCTCTGCAAAAAGGAGAAGAATATGGTGCTGACATTGCTCTTAAGGCACAGAATGGAATGGCAGGTAGACTAATAAGATTCTGCAGATGATGAAAAAGAAGCTTGTCCATCTCTCTGAGGTGCTTTATAGGCTTCATTACCATGTTATCAAAGCACTCTGCAGCTCTAATGCCCATTTTTGTCCCCACTTCTATAGCATAGAAAGACCTCCAGCACCATTTTACAGATGATGTCAGGGAAACTAATGGCACATCTACTGCCTGGTGGTGGGTAGATCCCCTGGGATGCAGAGCAGGGACCCCAGAGAGGTGCAGATCTGTGCACAACAAGTTTAACCCTACAGAGATGTGCCCAAGCCAGGAAGCTGTGCTTTGGGGCCCTGCTTTGCAAACACACACGCAGGACTTCTGACCTCCCCCTGGCCCACCTGCAGCCACTTTTGGCATCTGCCCTGTGCATCCAGCTGTTACCTGGCAATGGAGAAGCATCCCTGCTGCCTGCAGGAATTCACCAGCATCCATTAGGAGAAGCTGGGGAAGGAGAGAGATGCACTGTGCTTCCTCTTCACATCCCAGCTGAGATCTCAAATTTCCCTTGTCTCTGAAACCCTGTCACACCTGACATTTACATAGGACTTACTTGCTCTTCAAAGGAGTCAAACAAACTTTACAAGCCACAGTTGAAGTCCCAACAGATGTATAGCTACCCAAATTGAAATCTGGCCAGTGTTCCGGAAGACTCTGACCTGTGTAGGAAAAGCAAGTGCTAACAGATTCGCGTTAGCCTGCCCACCCTGACAGATTGCATGTCTTTCACTCAGAAAGGCTCTAGTGGCTGCTACCACCCTTGTGACAATGCTGGGATAAGGTTCACTGATGGGTTAGAGAAGAAAAGTTTTAGATATTGAAAAGACATTTAAATATATTGAATGCTGTAAACTAAAAGCAGAAAAAAAGGTCATACTCCATCATATATTTAATTTTTCTTACTTCAACTTATTTCTTTTTTCTTACCTCTACTACAATTTTCCTTACCCTTTCACTCACATGACATGGTATAGCATGATATAATTTATCACCAAATGACACATCCTGTTGTATTACATCTACCTGAGATAAAAAAACCAAATACCTTTGGGACTATGCTGACCACAGTTAGACATAACAGCCCAAACCTAACTGCAAGACTATTTTACCTTTCATGGCCACCTTTCTTTGTTGTTTTTAAGAGGGACCACAAAGGTGAAATACAATCTGTTAAATGCCACCAAACCAAGTAAGGAAGACCAGACCTTGACTAATTTTTGCTTGCCCAGATGAAGATCAAAATGCTTGGAGACCCAAAAGCTCTCAGGTGAGGTTTTTGTACTGTCACTTAAAAAAGTGATGTGATTATATTTTACAAGCCTGTTCTGCATGTGCTCCAAGCTGAACATTAGGGCTCATTAACTCACTCTCAGTGCTAACCAGTGTTACTCCTGATTAAACTCCTGACTGGCCTGTGGGTAAAGCGACCTGGCCTCTGCTTGCAGAGTGGTGCTTTTAAGCTCTCCATCCCTTCCATGAATGACAGTGTAACCATAAAGATCAGTGAAGATTCATTTCCAAACTTCATTGACATTCACCAAACTTTCAAGGTTTTCTATGTTTGTTCTATCTCCTATAGCCCTCAAAAACATTTCAGCATCATTGTGCAAAAACTACCAAGCAAGCCTGATTCCAGTGGTGGATCCATTGAGTAAATGTCGACACGGTATTTGTAACCGGCTGAAAATGAATGTGACAATAAAAGAAATGGAATAGTACCAACAGGATACAGCTAACATTACGAAATATGAAGGGATGGAAGTGAGAAGGAGCCAGGCCATATTGCCCTTGACTTCAGTGCAGCTATGCCAGAGCACCACTGCTGAAGGTTTGGACTGCAGCAGCCTGGATAAACAGTTTGCCTCTGTATCAGAGCAGCAGCAGAGAGACATCAAAAAGGTCATAAATCTCAGAGAATGGTGGTAGGGATGTGCTGCTGGGCCCATATATAATCAGCTTTTATGGAGAACTTTCCATCTCTCGCTCTTAAGGCCTAATTGCAAGACATTATCTGGCCAAACAGAGGATGAAGTAGCAGGGAATAATGACTGCCTGCAGGAACCTCAGGCAGTGCAGCACACAAGATGAGGAGCTATTCTTACCTTGCTTATTACCCAAGAGCTGATTCAAGGAGTAGTTACAGTTGTGCCATTAAGCCACTGGTCACCCTCATACATCTCAATTCAAATTCATTATAGGAGTGATTTTACCAAATGCTAGCAGTGACACTGAACTGTGGGAAGAGAATTGAATTTTGAATGAGGAACAAAATGACTTTAAAAGACTCTTGTTGGAGAAAAAAAAAAAAATAGATATTAAAATATTTAACTTTTGCGTGTTGTTATGCAACCTTGCCATCCTGGCATTAACAGTATGCATGCCTACGCCTAAAGAACAAAAGAATGAGTAATAGTCAAGGTACACAAGCTACTATAAAGGTCTATAAAACTTTTTGGGAAACAAAATCCAGACCAAATATACCCTGCAGATAGGATATTTGTCCAAATCTAAAGCTGCATCAGTGACAGAACACCAGAAAGTCATCCAGCTTTTGGGCAGAAATCTTGCCAGCAGCAGCAGCAGCAGGAGGAAAAAGTTCCCAAGGCTGATCATGGCCAATATTCACACTTTCACATCCTGCCACAAACTCTGGCTTTCGTCACTGACAGACCCCAGCTGTTGTAGGGAGCATTCTCCAACGTGTGTAGGAGAAGGTGACATTTCTGCCATGTGTGAAGGTGACAGCACCAAAGTTAAGCATCTGTAAATAGCTCCTATTTCATCTCTTTTCTTCTTTGTCTTCAACTGATCTGTCAGAGTGTAATGTGGCACATTTCTGACAGCAGGCCAAGGAAGAAGAGTTAACACTATTTGATCCTGCTTAGTCTTCAGATCCCATGGTGAGATTAGAGCTCCAAATTCATTAAAGAAAAATCAAATACTTCTCAGATACAAAACTCTGAATCCACCTCATTCTGCAAAAATATGGAAACAATGGATCCCACAGTCCCAACTGCACTTGACATCTCAGCTCAACCTAATGCTCTAGTAAGATGCCACCTGCAAAGGGAACTGACTGTGACACAGCATGGGGCTGGAAGCAGAGAAAGGTTCAGTATTCAACTTTTCTTCCATTTATTTTTAAGTGCATCTTCCCAGGAAGAGGACAGGGAGAAGCTTGTAGAGGAGGATTAGCTCCAGAAACATAATTAGAACAGGAGGAGGGGCATGTGATTGCATTGAGCCACATCCATGGATCCTCTAGTGGTAAGGGTATCCCTTAGGAAGCTGATGACAGTGACTGCTCTGTGCTGAGAGGAATCATAGAGCCAGTGAGGGATAGATAACGCAATCAAACTGGTTAACTTCAGCTCCAGATGACCAGTAATCTTTGCAAAAACCAATGGCTGTTGCCCAGGGGCTGTAAGAGAACTCAGATCAAGTAGTTACCTATGGCAATGTGCAAGCATACCAACCACTTAAAATATCCTCCAATCTAAAGAATGGGTGCAATATCAATCCTTAAAATAAGGTTCCAGGGAGATCTCAGGAATCACAGGCCTTTAATCATGACAACACTGGGCAAATTAGCAGAAATTGTAATAAAGGATGCAGCTATAGAGTGTGGAAAACTGCCAGGGCTGTGAGAAACTGCTAAGGGAAATCCTGCCTTGCAGATCCTTGCAGAAAAGGGAGATCTATGTATTTCCAAAACGTTTTTGACAAGATTCTTCACCAAAGTCAAATAGCTGAAGGAGAAAACGAAGAATTCTGACCTGGTGTAAAAAAACCCCAAACAACAAAAAAACCACCAAAACCCCCAAAAGGTAGCCAGAATCAAAATGAAGAGGCTGAAAAAAGGAGCTGATCTGAAAGAATCTGCAAGTCTGAAAAATAAGGGTTGGCATGGAAGTAAAGGGTTGGAATCAAGTTTTTTACTATCTCCTTCATTCCAAGTACTATGGGTCATCAAATGAAGCCAGGAGAGCTGGTTTTTAACACAACAGATAACCAATCTGTGTACTTCCTTCTTAAAGCTATAGTGGGTGCAAGAGTGGACACTGATTCAAGGAAAGTTTCCATGATTAACTGAAACAGAAATGATTTATGGTTCTAAATGAACAAGCCACGAAAGACTTAGGAATTCACCAGAGAGGTATGAAATTGGAGGCTGAGAGAATATTGGGGAAGGTATTACATAAGTTTGCCGGCTTTAGGTGTCCATTTATGACAGAATAGGAAATCCTTGGTGTGAACATTGTCACCAGCTTTAGGCATGTGAGATCCTACAATGGCCAGTCCTGGCTTGAAGAGAATTAGCTTTCCACAGTAGCTGCAGACCTTCAACTATGTTAATTGAAATACTTCATTTATGTTAATCTCCAAAGTTTTCTCTTCAACATTCTCACTGTTTTGTATAGAAGTTATAACAGTGAAATACACTGGTGCTGACAATTCTAGAAATGGGAGACACTTTCTAGCAGTGAGCTCTTGAGGCATGTATCTCTACTGCCTCCAGATTCATGTAAGGACAGTGATTCATTACTAAGAGTTGAAACCATTTCTTGCCAAGTAGATGTCTAATTTTATGAATTTGAATTGTTTTATGCATACCAAAATCACAACTCATGCTTAAACTTGGAGAATATTCCTGGGTTAGGGACTTCCACTGGCAAGGGACAGCGTGCCCTGTTCTGAGGAGATGCATCAAAGTATTAATTTTTTTCTTCTCCTTTGTTAAACAATTCTACTTCCCTAGCCCAGATTCTCTCACAGGAGCCCAGGACATGGCATGATCTTTTGATGGTTTCTTTTTTCAAAGTAGTAGAGAAATTAATTTGCAAATTTTATTTGCTTTGGAGGCTTTAAAAAAATTTCACTGTTCAGTGAATTATTGAGATAAAATACAAAGAAAGATGATTTTTCTTTTTTTGGTACTAAAATCTGTATGTGATCATGAAAAGGAAAGAGTTGTTTTTAGGAATTGCAGAGTTCTCTGAAAGAAAAAGCCTTAGCAAGTAAAATGTTCAGAGGCAAAGGCCTTGGTTTGGTGCTTCTGATGTATTTTAACTTAATGTTTTTTATCCTTTGATAACGATTCCATGAATTTTAGTGGCTTCCCAAAATAATGCACTGATAGCAGTCTGTACGGAAAGAATTTGTGAACTACTACATTTCCCTACAGACCTCTGCACTTGCCCCTGAGTCCTGCTCTGTGCCCAATGATCATGACATTTGCTGTGCTCAAGTAGGCAACAAGCACTATGCTAGACCATGGACATTTTCTTCATAAATATTTACCTTAGGTTTTGGATTTGGCTTGGTTTAGCCCAATTTTTACTTAGTCCTTTGAATCTATGAGACATTTTGTCAATAAATGATGATGATATTTTGCACATGTGGCTTTCTGTGCCCTTGAGTGTCTAACAAACTGCATTAGCAGAACACTGTCCACAGCCTCTGGGAAACACTGTAAAAACAAATCTGCATATAAAATACTTCCCAAGGATGCTTCAACTTCTAAAAGATTCTCTTGACTTGGATACATTAAGCTCTTGCTAACAAGCTGGTTGTGTTCCCTGAAACCAAGGTGCTGAGTACTTTTCTGTCTATCCTATTTATTTTGATGTTTCTCTATTAAAAAAAAAAACAAAAAAACAAAAAACCAAAAAAACACCAAGACCAAATACCAAAAAACCAACAAACTCCAAACCATAATTTGATTTCCAATAAAATCTGTCTTTCGCATCTTCGATTTTTTTCTGATTTCTCACTACCATGGATGCTCAAAGCCCTGTCCAGCTGGGTTTCCCATTTCCCAGAGGCTGCAGGATTTGTCTCAGGAGGTACCACACTGATGCATGCACAGCCTCTGGATTTTTCATCTCTCCATCATCTGCTTGTGGAAAATGTGGAGCTAAGCAGTGCACAAAGGATTCGAGCTCCATGTTGTCAGCTCCATTTTCAGGCATTTTACTCCCTGACTTTGCATACTCAACAATTTATTCCTACGTGGTGCCCCTCCTGATCTCCTTAAAAATCTGTTAGCTTATGCAGTTGGTCTGAACATGAATTGAAACACAGTGTCACAGAATCACATAACAAGGGAATATGATTAAAAAAAAAAAAAAAAACAGACCACATTTGACAGAGGAGCGGAAAGAAAAGGAAGGACGATGGCAAAGAGTTAACGTTCAGACTCCTTAAAAAAATTGCATCATCTGGGTTAGCAGTTTCTAGTGAATTTGGTGATTCTATTTAGCACTGAAAATGCTGTTTGCTGCTTGGCATTTCAGTGCTTACATAATTTATAGTCTATTATTTGAAAATGTATTGAAGCAGGTTGTTGTCTTTGACACCATCAAAGGTGCCTGCTAATTCATTGCTTGACCTTCTCTGCATGCATGTAAGATGGAAAAGAAGTGATGCAGGGCACACTGCGGAGGTTCCAAAAATTACTCGGTGTTCAGACAGTGTGATTTGGGTGAACGTTATCACCAAACTATAGTTTTATTTATCTGTGCTTGGAAAAAGCAGCAAAGAGGTGGTAAAGGAGTATTTTAAAAGACTGGTGCATTCTGTTCTGTTTGGCTTCTTCAGACAAGTATAATTTTGTAACCTAGGCGGTGAAAATGTCCTGAGCATTAGGGAGTAACTGGACACATTGTGCTTCTACCTAACCCATGTCCATGTAGCCAAAGTTGTCCACTCCTGAGGTATTCAGGCCAAAGGTATTCAACCTGGAGAAGAAGACGTGAATAGCCAGCATACATGTGGAATGAAGGATTCTGCTTGTATAGAGGAACATTTACAGAAGTATTTCAGTTTTGAATGCTGAACACAAGCAGTTTGCATGCAGTTTCCCAAGAGGTTTAAAATGTTAGCTAAAATGGATTTGCAGATCGTCCAGAAGTCATCAAGGCACCAAGGAAACCAGACAGAAATATCAGTCCTGGAGAACGCTTTGCTTCATGCATTCCCTGTAATGGGAAGGACAGAACGCGTTGCTGGAATGTGACGAATGGAAGAAAGTTCCAAGGCTGTCCTTTGACTGGGGCTCCCCAGCAGTGCCCAGCTGCTCAACAGACCCTGCAGTGAACAGCTGGGGGACAACTGGCATGTGTCACAAAGTCACAGTTCTTCAAACAAGAAACAACGATTTTTAGGCACCAGCAGATACCTGTTGACTTCAGTTTGGACTGCAAAACCAGGGACTCGATGTGGAGATACAAAAAAAGAAAACAATTAATACCTATATTATTCTGCTGGTGCAGACTCATAGAATGGAACATATGAAAGGTAGCAGAGCTGTCACCTGTCCCTCACAGGCTTCACTCTGCAGCCCACACTATACCTGCTGCTCTCCAGCTGTCCCAAATCAATAGCACATTCCAATATTTCTTTTCCTTTTTGATTTCCATTCTGTATCTAATCTTGTAGAAAAATAAGTAGAGCAATGTACTGGGTGAGGCAAGGAAAATTTAAATATCTTGTTAGCCAAAGTCATCGAAAGGTTTATTTAATCAGAGGTGCCTGGTAGGGGCATAAGATGGAGAAGGCTTCATTGTGGAAGGGTTTTCTTGTTGCTCTTTTCCCCAGGCATGACTTTTCCCCTGTGAGTCACTTTTATGTTATGGAGAAACACTTTGTGAGCCACAAATACATGTTAACTGCAATTGATCAAGGACAAAATGAATAATTTACTTGAAGAAGAGGAGATCATCTATATTGCTACAGACTTTTTAGAAAAGAACTTTTTCCCTGATGTTTTAGCCATCCTGTTTCAGCTGCATTTACAATGTCACTAGAGTGTAGCTTTGTTTCTAAACTGGCACATCCCAGCAGAATTGCCCACCTTTTTTTTTTTTTTTTTTTTTTCCGTTTCAGCACTTCTGATTTTAAAGAATATGAATTATTCAAAGAATTCCATATATCTTCAAAACGCTTCTGTTAAATAAAACTGCATACTTAATTTCCCCCCACCCCTGGTTATTCACAATGAGGAATAATGATTTGTTGAAGAGGTTAAATCCCAGGCAGCTCTCTAAGTATGGCTACATCCAGCCCCTTGTTTTTGTCAGACCTGTTCTCAGGTATGACATTGTGCTACTTTGGCACAACAATTTAAAATTTTATAGATTGATACATTACATCCATTTCTGTGATAGCAGTATCAAAAGTTTTTTAATAGTCAAAACAAAAAAGAAAATCAACTTCGAGTAAAAGGTTGATTAAGATATGAGAATTCTCCAGGCAATCAAAGAGAAGATTCAAATAGCTAAATGCAATTTCACTGAACACAAAATATGTACAAGAATAGTCAGAAAGTCAACAACTCTGCCATTTTTCTTGATCCTCTTTTAAATTTCTCATTTTAAGATATACATAAACTCTACAACTACAATTTAAAAAATGCACATGCAGTGTAACTAAATTCACCATCTACTTAAAAAACACCAACAAACCAAACAGATTTTAAAATCCTATTCCTGTAAAAAGGTGGAGTTTTTCCAGTGGGTAGAAAAAAAGGGGGAATTTTTTCCTTTAACAGAAAAATGATACACATACAAGTCCAGATGACTGCCTGTCTGGTGCAGACTGTTGTCTGGGTGCATAGTGAGATGCCTTTTCTAGAAAGAGTAAGCATATTGCTTGCAAAAGTACTAAACACTCATGGAAATCAGAGCTTAAACTACTATCTCTGCCCTAGAGATACTCTCCCTGTCAGACCTGAAGGGCAAAAAGGGAGAAATATTCTGAGGGAAGAACCATGACATCCACCTAGTTATTGTAGGAGGAGTCCACACTGCATTTGCAGCACCTCTGAAGTAAGCTGCTAAATAAAGAGCCACTTAGATTTGCCAGCATGAAACCCTCTTGTTTTATGAGCCAACGTGTGGTGTGTGAAATGTGGTGAAGGCAGTCTGGGGAGATGCACGGGAAGGCAGGGAAGGTGATTAGCATAGAGTGACTCAGATCGTTGGCCATGCTGAATTTCCAACAAAGAACCTGGCACAAACAAAAATTCAGGGAAAACTAAGTCTGTATGCAGAACTAGTGACAGCAGCTAAAAGATAAAAAACAGAATGCCGGAAGGGAGATATATATTAGCCATCACACTGGGAAGAAAAAAGAAAAGTAAGATAAAAAACTTTGAAAGAACAATAACTGAAACACCAGATATCTGATAGAAATGTTGCATAAGCATTATGATCCCAAAAAATTAAGCCAGAAGAGACCTATTGTGTACTTACACAAAAATAAATAGCAAAAATTTTAAAACTTTCTCATTTACCTGCGATTTTGAACGTGATCCCCTGCCTAGGATCCCAGCTACAGGAGAGTTTCCTGAGAGAGCAATGCTTTCTCTCCAGGGAAGTGCCTCCAAATATTACTATCCCACTTGGACCACTCAAGTGATTAGAAAAACCAGCAAAATTGCAGTTTGGGGGCAAAAAGGAAAAAACCACACTGAAAAAAAGAAAAAACCCACAAAAACCGCTCATGCACATGAAGAAATAGGTTTAAGTTGAAGACAGCCGTGAGGAGTGAGAAAGGGAGACGTGCAAGGAGAATGTGAAATAGAGCCATCTGTAATCCCCAGTGCTGCAGCTATTTCAGGAAGAAAGGAGTGAGCAGTACGTACACAGCCCAAGGATGCAGAGGGCTTTAGTTCATAGGATTATGTCTGCAGTGCAATACTAGGAAAAGCAAGGACTCTTGGAGTGTATGCAGAGCCAAAGCCAGGCACCTGCCATTCAGCTGCTATATTTGCAGCTGTACTATTAAATGAATGCTTTGATTCCAGCTGGGCAGTGGTGCCAGATGCAATATCATTAAAACAACACTTTTAAGCGGCAACCTTGGGCTGGGCAAGTGTGACCAACTGCAGGTGATGGAAATGAGTCTTCTAAGGCCAGCTGGCAGCAGCAGGCTGTGCCAAAAAGCTGCCTGCACAAAATGAAATCTGATCTTGTTTAGAGTTTACACTTGTCTACAGAGGTATTGAATAAAGCAAGCAAATTTCTGCAGAGGTGTCAGTGACCGGGGACATTGTGGGCAGAGCTCAGGTCTGGTTCATGGCAAAAGGAAAACTGCAATGGGACTTGTCTACGTGAGGCAGGTATGGACTTTGGGCAGCAGTGGAGGCTTTAGAACCCTAGTGTGCCCCTCAGCTAAAAATTGAAGTGCATGTCACCAGAGGCAAGAAAACATGGAAGAGCTTAAACTTGCATAGAGGAATTACTACAAAAGGATGTGAAAAATCCAGAAGACAAGGCAGTGTTCCTACCCACTTGCTATGCAGAAATACCTGCTGCTATCCCAGGATTGAGACACTGGGGTATGAAGGTGTGCCAGACAAGGCTGTGTCCACAGTGCAGCCTAGGAACTAGTAATGTTTGCATCAGCAATTAGGAAAAGGCAGGGGAAAACTGCCCCCAAATTTACAAAGATTCCCATGGGGAAAAAACAATGTAGCACAGTAAGGAGAGCTGCTCACTGCAGAAGTTTCCTGGAGGTGCCAGGAGAGGCATCAGAGCCATTCCCAGGCTGACTTACTACAGTTGTGGCACCTTTACAAACAAATTTCTTCATAAACCACCCGTTTAGTTTTACAAGCCTAGGGACCATGTGACACCTAAATACTACAGGAGTGCTCACTGCTGACACCATGCATTCATCTTACATGAAGGCAGCATCATTTTGCAGTGTATCTTACACCGGTACTAAATCCCTTTTATTATGGAAGAGGATGTAATCTTAGTAGGATTCCAGACATTTAAAAACTTTTATTGTTATATTTATTGACAATACATAATAAAGTTTCTTCCAGCATTCGTTGGCTTTTTGACTGCCTCACTTATACCTTATAATTGCAGAATTTTCTTTTCTCTTTTCATTTTATTTATTTATTTCCAGATTTATGTCTTAGTTGATTAAGAACCACAGGAACTGCATACTTAAGAAACAAATAAACCACAGTCTTTTCACAAAATGATTAACTAAGAGAATCATTCATTAAATTTCAAATGCATGGGGGACCTAGTAGGGAGGCATAGAAGGAGGGTGATAAAAGCACTGATAGATTAAAGAGACTACAAAACTTAAAAGCAATGACAAAGACAGGATGTGTAACCATAATCTAGTAAGTACAAGCATAAATAATGCTACCAGTTTGCTACAGCATCTTTGCAATTTCTGAAGTAGAATTTGTAGGATTCAGCCCATTCTGGTGTCACTATTGGGATAATTCGTAAACTCTCAGGTGTCTTTCAAGATAGCCAGATAAGTACCTGCAATCAGAATATTCACGAGCTTGCTTTGAGGGTATGTGAATTAAAATCCATTTTACTTTGGCTTTACATCACATTTAATGTTTGCACCCTACAGATTGGTTTTAACCAGTATACCAAATCTCAGACTCCTGTTTTAAATCACTCCATCAGCACAATCAAAGGATGCTGCCTGAGTATCACATCATCTCTTTTGTGTAGTAGGAGAGACTTCAGAGGATAATGTGAAGCCAAGAATCTTGCAGAAATCTGCTTCAGTCTGCACTGCCTTTGAACTCCTCTTCATGGTGTAACCAGCCATTCTCATTACCATGCAGTAACTTTTTCCTGGTAGTTGCAGCAGAAACATTAAAATTCAGTTCCCAAGAGCTCGCCATCTGAGCTGAACACAGCAACCCTCAGGAACTGAGCATTAGTACAATGAGGAATTCCAATATGTACGGAACAACATGAAACCAATATATATGAAAAAAATTAAATTTTATTGCCTGTGGAGGTGTTCTGCATGGAGACCTGTAGACTTCTCCTGGTTCAGGAGAACTAAGGATGCCATTGACAAAGCCATTTAATCCCACGCTGTTCCATGGAGATCAATGTGTCTCGTTAACCATCAAAGCGAAGCATGTAATGAATAATCCACATCATCCATTAAAACAAACAAACAAACAAGAAAAATCAAACTCTTTGACTTTCCTCAACCACTATGCTTCCTTTCTATTACAAATACATTTAACTGCTTATCTGAAATTTTGATTATTGCAGAAACAGGTCACATGGAGTGAAGGAATGACTGTTAACTTACCTTTGCGCTAATGAAGAATGTAACCCTTAAAGAAAAACAAGCAAAGAAACAAAAACCTAAAGGTTTCGTTCATCCAACACACTTGCTGGATATCTGGGCAATACATCTGCGTTGCGTTTGCCAGCCCTCAATTATGACATGTCAGAGTTTGGACACAAATAGATTTCCTAATCAAACCTGGCTGTCCTTGAGTGCGTTTGCAAATATTTTTCAGGTAACGTGGAAGAAAATATATTAATAGACGACCAGTTCTTGACCTGTGAGTCATTTGCTTTGACTATTTGCTACTTCCTGCTGTGGGAGTGATATGACAGGATGGCCACCAGGAAAAGGAAAACATAATCTGTGTCAATTGAGACAGATAACGTGGCTCCCTGTATAAATAAACATCTGGCTTGAGAGCCCCTGTGTTTTATAACATTTGTAAATCCTTCAACTGGACAAGGCTGTGCAGGGAATGACATAATGACACAAATACTGTGACTTGTCCTGATTATTTGGGCAAAAACCACTGGAAAATCAGATAGCAGGAACCCCCTCCTCCCCAAACCAACAAACATTTTTGTTTTCTGGTTAATGTTAAAATAGAGAATTTACTGATGGACTTTATATTGCTAGAACCTTCTATGGCTCACAACCTTTTTCAGACAAGGGGAACCAGAGACCTCTTCCTGGATCCAACAAAATAGTTGTCAGTCTGTTCCTTTCATCAATTTGTTTAATGTCAGCAAAAAGTTTTCTGTACCCCCAGGCTGTAAGGAGAGCCTCATGGTGCAGCCACTCTGTAACAGCTGTTCATTACGCTCTGTCACAGAAACCATATTCCTGAGGACTGAGCCAGAGCGAAGAAAGACTCCAGGCTCTGCTAAAAAGATTTCACACAAGTTCCCCACCTACCAAAATGACCAGCCAGAACCAAGGATGGCTCAGTGGGACACATGTCCATTCCACAGCAACACTGGTTTTTAAATTACTGATGAGTTTAAATTCCCAGCAACAATCAAGGTCAAGAGGTGCAAGAAATGTAAGTTTGAGACGTCCAAGCCCCATTGCGCAAGCACCCCACACACCCAGAATCAGCCAGGAGCATCTTACCCAGGTACAGCTGGATCTGCTGGAGGGTGCTTTTCAGAGAGCTCACTCACCATTTACTCTGAAGCTCTCCTTTTCTCCTTCCCCCTCCTGCCTTTAAAGTAAATGATATCTCACTGCCAGAAGTAGTGCAAATAACGAGAACATAATTTACTTCACAGGGACTATGGGTCACCAATTGGCTACAGCTGTGAGAAAGGTAAATGTGCTCTTAAACTTCATTACCAGAGATATTCCAATACAGATCTAATAGAAAAGCTATTCTGGAAGACATTCTGCAAGGTAGGTCGTATAAAAACGAATATTTACTTAACCCTATGTTTCCAGTTGATCATTAAGTTGCTCTGGATCTTGCCAATATTTTGGGAAATCTTTGGAATTTACTAATTCAGAATTCAAATACAAATATGACTATATTTAGGCAATTATATACTAGATTTCCAGTCCTGAATACATTCTTCTTATGGGAGAAATTAATAACTTGAGATTATTGGCAAGTGGGAAAGCCTTACAAGGTAATAAAGTGAACAACTTTTCAATTTTAGTGAAAACAACAAACTTAATGATGAAATATAAGTTTTACTTCTTTTTCCCAGCAAGTCATGGGAAACATGCATTTAATAGCTATTTACATTCTTCCACCGCAGCCAGTACCAAAACCAATAATCAAAAAAATCAGGTTTTGAATATTCTATGCTGAGCTGACAAAATGGAAAAGTGAAAGGTGGGGACTTTTTTGTTGTTTTGCTTTTTGTTTTGTTTTTATATTATTATAGGACTATAGTATAGCACTCCGGTGGCTTCAATGGCAAGGTATTACAAAAACCTGGACAATTTAAAGAACCTCTCATTTTCTCCCCAGAAGATCATCTTTGCCATGCAGTTACTTGCTGTAAGTTACTAGATAAGAGAGAAATAAAATTGCCTTATTAACCTCATCAGAGTGTAATCATTGCTTTGGTCTTAGTGATAAGATGTGTTTCAGCAGTGTGCTGTGTGCACTCCAAGGCAGGTGTCAAAGACAAAGGAAAATCATTGGGAGAGCTATAAAAATTGGATGTGCTCGCACTCCTCTCCCACCTTCCTCTCCGCTCTCTGCCCTAATCCTGGTGTTTGTCCCAGTCTGTGGAGATGCTTGTTCTCTGAGGATACTTCAGTGGCCAAAGTCCCTGCTGGCCTGAGCCCTGAGGCACTGCTGGCTGCCAGCTGTGGCACAAGTCACTCCACACACTGCTGCTCTGATAGTGACAGTGGTCCATGGAGAGATAAAATGTGACCAAAAATGTGATACCAGCTAAATTTCAGATGCTGTCCACTGCCTTTTTTTTTTTTTTTTTTAAATCCCCTATCCATCCACTGATGGTTGTTGCAGTATATTTCTTTCTCCTCTCTGTTTTAGACATGCCTTTAAATTGTATTTGCCATAACCAGCCAAATCTGCCCAGTCTTTTCTGTGCCACATGCACATCAATACTGAATGATGCATTGCAGGGATCACCAGGGTTTGTTAGAACTTTCAAGCTGAATAACAGGATCAGTGTCTTCTCAGTCTTTAATTTTTCATTTCTTGCAGGCATGAGCAAGACCAGAAGGACTTTGGAAATGAAACTTCGGGGTCAACTTTCAATATTTGATGCTATTAACAAGTTAGGACACCTTCAGAAATTCTACATCAGCTTTGAAAGGAAACACACACAAATGTTAAAGTTGCTATACAAATGTTTATAGGGATGGCAAAGATATGCTGCAGAGCCAGTTTCCCCAAGAAATATTGATTGTGTTGGAGCTTATGTGCTTAACTATTTCATTGCGTGGATTTTATAGGTGACATTTGAGAAAGGTTAATGCATTCATCTTATTCTGAGTTAAGGAGGACCACAGATGATCATGTAATAGAGTGTCGTCATACGTACTGAATGAAAGTAGTTTTATAGAAAACTCTAAAACTATATCAAATGTTAATACCTAAGTATAAATATACATTTTAAGTCAATATTTTTTGTTACATTCTAGTTAATCTCAAGGTGACGATAACAGGAATATTGAAGTGTGATAGCTCAAAAGTTCAAGATGAAAGTAAGAGGGCAAATTTCATAACAATTTACCTGTTTGCCACATTGAAACAACCCTTTGGGGTATATGTTCTCAGAGCCAGAACACAGTGCTGAATGTTTTCCAAAGGTACAGTAAGTACCACCATAGTGCAAGAATCTCATAATTTAGCTATTAAAGGTACAAAAATGATGACTTCACTTTAAAAAAAAAAAACAAAAAAAAAACCATTACACAACCCCTCAAACAGAGTTAGAACCCTGTAAAGAATTATCAGCTGATTGCTATTTTCAAAGTTTATCTACTGTGCATCACGCATTTTCTTGTTGTCTTTTGCAGTTTTAGTGAGGTACTGAACAGCATATCCTGAAAATTGCTCTCTCAGTTCTCTCATTCCCCAAGGGCAGTCTGTGTCTCTACCAGCAGAAATACCACCCAGCCTAGTCAAATTTAAAGAGATGGACAGACTGACCCATGTTAAAATGAAATTCCATCTTAACTTTCCTCCAAAGCTGAGGAACCTGGTGCTGTCAGTCTATGGTGAGGACTCTAAAGCACTATGCTCATCCCAATCTTTGTAGGGTCATTTAATTTCAGCCCTGACTTGAAAATGAGCTACCTTGCCAGAGGCCATTGACATCATGTTTCACTAAATTTGGGATGAGGGAACACCTGAGCCTGCTGTCCTGCAGGTTTTGGTTCAAGCTTTAGTCAACAGAAGAGAGGGTCTGTGGAGAGTCTGTTCTTCTCCTCTCCTTTAAACAGCAGGAGTGACAGCATTGTGGCATGGAAAGGGAACACCAACTGATCCACGATGCCCAAGCAGTCCTCTGATAGCAGGGAAGGAACCTCAGTGTCTAGGCCATGCTCTCAGCCCTGTTCTGACCATTTTGCAGCTGACTCGATGAACTAAGATGAAGTATGAAAGTGTGAACCAGCCAAAACAGGCTACAAAAGCACAGATTTCTAGCTGAAAGCATAGCTAGTGATTAAAGGTACAAGCTCTGCTTTGCAAGGCAAGGCACCAGTGTGCCAAGAAGTTCCTGGAAAAGGCCATGAGGTTGAACATACAGATGTGCAGAGTTTGGAGGGTGGGATACAGTCTGCTAAATGAATCACCATTACAGGAAAGAATGCAGTTCTCACCACTGATAGCACAAATAGTCTGTTGCATTTAATACAAGCTTTGAAATTACTGAACTTTTTCAAAAGACTCTGTGCATTCCTCCCTTTACAAACTTTACCTGCTTGTATAGATCTCACAGGCAGACAATTTGACACAGGACAGACGACTGTTTTACTGCCCCTCTCCTCTGAGCACTTGCTGAGGTTTTGCAGAGCCAAATTGATGATTGTTATCTCAAATGACTGCTTAACAACTCTTACACAACAAATAGCGCACAAGGTTCTGAAAGTTGTCATTTCAGAAGTATTTGCTGCACATATTACTTTTGGAATAAGTATCAACTTATGTCTCCTGCAAAGTCACTGCAAGTCTCCATTATAGTTCACTTTCATCAAAAATGGAACATTTCTTGACGCGTTCTCATGTCTGCTACATAACTCATATTGACTACTTGCATTTTTTATATTGTAATCTAAATAGGACATAAAAAATAATTTACAGTCAAACATTTCATTTTTACCATCCCTTAGTGATATTCAGCTTTCCTAGTTCTAACTGCCCATATGTCCACTGAGACCAATCATTCTCTACTGACAGATCTATTTTTAGAAAGAAATGAGAAAATCTTTCATATGCCTCACAATGTAGCCACATGGAAAAGTTTAATCTCGATGCTCTTTCTGTCTGCAGCAGGCAAGTGCTCAAGGAAACGGATCCCATGTTAAGACACTACCAGAAACTAAAACTGAATCTTCTCTTTGTACAAATGTGGAAAATACCTGCTCTTGATGAACAGCAAACCTTCTACAATGCAAGCATGACACAAACAAATTAAGTCCGACCAAACAGAAACTCAGGGCACATGAATGGTAGAACAAACAGAAAAGAGAATACACAGAATCCAGAGCCATCTTGTTTTCCCTCTCTGCCTTCTTATTACCCACCTGGGTAATAGGTTACCTGAATTAAGTTAAAAAATTATGCCCTGTGAATTCCCCAGCGTATTTTTAGAGTCCGGAGGAGTGTGTGCAAATGGGTGGGGAAGAGGAAGGAATCTAGAGAAAAATTTCTTTTTCATTTTCTTTAGCCAAAAAGAGTAAATAAATACTTTGAGGTTGTCAATCTTTTCATAAAGAGCATGACAGCTTACTTGAAATTATAATATATAATTTTTAGGTATCTGGGAGGTGTCTTGCCTTGCATAATTTCCAGGGAGTCTATGATTGATTTCTAGGGGTTGGTACTTCTATACATGCCCAAAATCTGATAACAACACATCCCCACATGATCCTATGACGAGAGAAATAGGTAGATACAGATGTATACCTCTCAGACAAAATCCAATGCTCCCAAACCTGTTTGTTGCCAGGAGTGGTGTTTAGCACAGCCCCAATGACAGCAGAACAGAGATGAGAGGGTGGCTGTTGGCTGAGTTGGGTTTTAGCAGTGTCATCTACTGCTTATTCATGGAGCATGGGAGCCTCAGCTCAGGACTGGCTGATCAATTTATTAAGTTCACTTTTTTTTTTGGCCAGCAAGCCAAATTATAGACTTTATTAGCCTAGAAGTGATACCAGAAAGGTGACAAAAAAATAAGGTGATCATTATCCTTGAAGTTTTGCAAAGAATGCAATACTTACAGAAACCTATTTAGAAGTGGAAACTTCTTCAGACAAAGTGAAAAAGAATATAAAAATTCTGCCTTTATACCTGAGAATGAATCTAGCTCTGTAAGACAAGTGATGTATCACAACAGCAGAAGCAGCAGAAAACAAAACCGAGGGTAAAACATGACTGGACAAAACAAGATCTCAACAACTGTGTGTATTAGTTACTGGTGGATGCTGAATCCTGCCATATCACTGAATGTTTAAGAATAAGTCTGTATACGCAGTCCGTAATTGAATGTCAAGAAAAATGAAAATATATTGTTTTATTGCTACTGTTCATTGATTTATCGAAGTGATTTATTGTCATTGGACATGAGGACCAACAAATCATTCTGCTGACACCATCAGCTGCCTTAACTAGGTTGTCAGTTCGCGACATTAAAGGTAATGGATGGTGATTATTTTACTGTAATGGGTTTAATCAGTGCTTTGAATGACTTAGCAGTCGTGTCATAGTATAGCCAAGTCATCATTCATCAAGGTGGCTTTTTGTTTACCAACATCATCTATAATTCATCTGATTGTTGACAATCATCAACAAATACCTCTCAGGCTGAGTTTTATCAGAAATGAAAATCTGCACAGCTGCAGCATAATAACTAACCCCAGTTTACAGCCAGAGGAGAAATACAGGAAGGTGCTTGCTCCTCTCTGAGAAGAGGAGCTGTCAGCCTGAAGAGGCACTGCCAGCCACGGCTGCATTCCCCTGGGCTGGGTTTCAGCCCAGCACTAGGATTTACAGCTCTCTGAAATACACAATGCTTATTCTGTTGTATATGAATGCTCTGAATTGAATTCTGCATTACACAGAAATTTGGGTTTATTTTAGAAAAAAGTGCAATCAACCTGCTTGGTATTCCCAATAGAGAAAAAACTGCAGGCATAACCTGTCTGCTCTTCTCTCCCTGAATGGGATTGAATCATACACTTATTTGTACTATGATTAAATTACTTGTGGAGAGCTCCAGATTCATAAAAGTTCCTGTTAACTTTGTGGAAAAGGGTGCAACAGTCAAAACAATATCATCTTAAGACAGGCCTTTAGATCATTACTTGTATTATGTCTTTTATGGGTAAGGGTCAACATGCAAATTACTAAAAAGGTTTCATATTGAGCTGACAGGGTAACATCCTAATTATCCACAAAATTAGATTGTTAATACAAATTACTGGAAACTTTCTAGAGCTCCTGTAGCCTTCCTACTAGCTTTTAGTGCAAATTTTTCTCTGACATTTGCATCACAGATCTCAACATTTATATTCTACTGATCTACTGGTATATGGACAGAGAGCTACTTTAGATGTAGCAAAAGAAGAGTATCAAAGTTCTGCCTTTCAGACGTGAGAAAGACCCCAGCTGAGTAAAAGACAAGTGGTGGATGTTCCAGATACCTTAATGGAAAAGGAAGTAATTTCAAAGTTATGTGAAAATATTTTACATTTCAAAACCCTATTTGATTATTGTGTATAAATATGTAAGAGACTAGTAGAAATGGAGTTTAAGGAAAAGATATTTAAAAGAATATTTAAAGTAAGAATAATCCTCTTTTTCTTGCTCCATACCCAAGGTTTGCCCTACAAATCAAAACCAAGAGAAATGAATGCATTTTGTGAATAGGTGGACAAGATTTTGAGGGTGCAAGCAGGACAAAGAATAAACGTTACCTTCAAGGCAAACAGCAAACACAAACCAGTGTTCCAGTCCAAAGACTAGACTAGACTAGAGCTGTCTGATGGGCCAAAAAAAAAAAAAAGTCCCTAAAACACTATGGAAAATATTAAATTACACCCTTCTTGCTCAGGAGAAAATGTTTGACCAGTTGTATAAGCACCTGTACTCATTTGGCCATCAAAATTGTCAAGAGATACAGTGAAATAAAGACAGCAACACATAGCATTAGGAATAAGTTTTCATGCAAATTAGCGATAACCTGGCAATATCTTATATGGGGATATCCATGGATTAGAGATGGTCTGCAGCAGGGAAGTTACTTTTATTAAAGGAGATTAAATAAGCTATTAGAGATTTCTTCCAACCCTAATAGTCTTTCACATGTAAAAGTGAAACTGAAGTGAATAGGAAGAACTGATAAAGACTGACATGTAGCCAACAAATATCATTATTATAAAATGGAAATCTATCAATGTTGGTGTAAGCCCAGGACTACAGAAACCATACTGAGTTAGTAAGGATAGTTTAATAATTTTTAAAGCAATTGATATTACTGTGAGACAGAAAGTACAGGACAAACTCCTAAAGAGCTTTGGAAAACTCCAAATTTACAGTCACTAAATATTGAGTATTTTCACAGATCAAGATATTGAAAACTGAAATACTGCATTTATTAGCATCCTGGAAGTTAAATATGATTTCTTTAGCAGAAATTCCTAATTCAACCAGACATTATATTAAAATTTTGCAAAGTTGTTGTCTAAGTACCTTGTTCAACATTGCAAGATTCTGAAACTAGGTATCTTCACGGGAAGACTTTTTCACAAAGTTCAGTTTGCATGAATAACATGCTGGATGTTTCTTCATGAACTTAGCAACTCCTGTGTCATCTAAATCCGAGGCAAAATTAGCTATGAGGATATAGTCCCTATATTTAGGATATGAAACTGAACTTTAGATGCTGTAAGGTCCAGGTTTACTGACTTGGCAGACAGAAGGGCACCTCATCACAAAGAATATTCTGCTCAATGTTTGAACATCTATCTAAAAAGCAGTTGCCAGATCTTTCGGGAGATGAAGCAAACCTTAAATACATGCAAACAGAATATCTCAATCAGAGAATCTGGATATTTGGTCTATTCTTAAATATTTTCTTGATGAAGCCTGGTTTGGGGAGGAGATTTTTCGAGTTTCTCTTTGGTTTGGGGTTTTTTTTCATAAACTAGATGAAGGTGAAAACTCAAATTTGATTGCTGCTGAGAAAACCTTCTTCTATAGATACATTCCCTTACTCCCACCACCCCTCATTGCCCTTGCATGCTCTGAGCAAGATATTCATAAAGTCTCCCCTTCTCAAAACTGAGGAACAAGAGATCTGTACATTCAGAGAGTGTGTACCTACAGCTCTCCCCCTCGGTATTCCTGAGATGGTAAGCCAGCATGCAGAGTCTCCTTTTAAAGGGGCATTTTCTTTGCAAGATGTTTTACTAATGTCAGTACCAGCACTGGGCATATTAATAGCAAAAGAAAAGAGGCACATTAATAAGAAGTGCCTCCATGGAGCTGCTTTCATGACACTGATTTCAGATATTTGGTAGAAACCACACACACAAAGTGAACTTTGAATATGTTTGGTTTGGGAGTTAGTGTCCCTCTCAGGTGACATGTCTCTGACAACTGGGGTGGCAAGAAGCCCTGTTGTAGGCAATGCTTGAGTAATGCCTGCACTGCAGGCAGGAGAGGAGGCAGCAGAACTGCTGAGCTTTAATCTACACATCTCCAGCAGTGCCAGCACCAAAGATACAGCAGCTCTGACTTTAGCCAGCAATGCATTAGCAACAGGCTGAAGACCACGCTGCTGTGCCTTCATTTATCCTCATGTTTCACCAAGTCTCCAGAGAGCAGTGGGGGTTGTGAAATCCCTCAGCACAGGATTGATTGGAGCATCTTGCAGAGATAATTCACACTTCAATACTGTTAACCATTTCATTTTTTCTTATGAAGGAAGGGAAGGAGGATAACAAATCACGTTGGAATCTACTTTCAAGCTTTCAGCAAACTCAACAAATCAAGAACTGGAAACTACACTCAGCTGAAGAAAATGGTAAAGAGCATTTTGGGAAGTCAAGTCTGAAAATCATGGTATGGACAGGAAAAAGAGATGTCAAGGATCAATTTACAAAAGGCAAAGATTTTCTTCCAAATGATATATCAATAGTAGTGTGTCTGCTGAAGAGTTTCTGGAAGTAACAATGAGTCAAGAGGCTTGTGTTTTGTTAGAGGAGTGAAATCAATGCAGTCAGTGGCTGTTAGGAAATAATTGAGAGAGGACATATAGCTTCTCTGCAGGAGAAAAGCCAGAGTGACTGCCTCAAACCAAAACATAAACAAGCAAGGTTTAAGATCAGAGTAAGCAGTAGTATTCCAGAAAGAGTCCTAAAAGAAATCACATGTGGAAGTACTCCTAGCTTAAACAGGCTTCATACATTTAGAATCCTGAGTATTTCTTTAACAGATCAGTGGAAAACTAGACCAGCAAATCTGACTTTTTATAACAAATGAATTAATAAAAATTGTATTAAAGAAAGAAGCAGCACACAGACAAAAAAAAAAAAAAAAAAACCACAAAAAAAAAAAAAAAAAAAAAAAAAAAAAAAAAAAAAAAAAAAAAAAGAAAAATAACATAGGAAAGCCAGGCCACAAAGCCACGTCTTGTAAGGGTACTCAGGCTCTCTGAAAGAGATGATAAATGGGCATGAGGCCATTTCGATTGATCTTCTATACTTGGATTTCCAATGAGGTTTTGACAAGGTTTCTCACCTAAAGGTTTTTAAAAAATTAAACTTCATGGAACTACAAGGAAGGTCCTTTCCAGGATAAATGACTTATTAAAAGGCAGAATGTAAAGTATAAGAATAAATAGTAATTTTCATAATGTAGGGAAGTTAAACTGTGAGCCCATATGAATCGTCCTTAATGTATCTAAAGCTCAGAAAAAGAATAAATGGTGAGGTGACAGAGTTTCTTTATGATTCAAAATTATTCAGGGCACTAAAAATGAAAACTGATTACGAGATGAGCAGGATGATCTCACAATACTGAATGATGGGACAATCAATCAATGTCAGGTGAAGCTTAAAGCATAGCATTTGAAGGAAAGATAGTCTCTCTATATATATTAACATGCTCTAAATTTCCCCTCCGCATTCAGGAAAGATCTTGGAGTCATTATTGATAGTTCTTTGAAAACGTTAGTTCATGGACCAGGAGCAGTGAGCAAGGAAAACAGAATGGAAGAATCATTAATGAAGGATGAAAAACAAGAGCAAAAACATCATTACCCAGCTTTATAAACCCACAGCTTGAATTTGAATGTCTTTCTAGGCACCCCACCTCTAAAAGGGTAGAGCAGCAGAAGAAAACAGATAAAGACAACCAAATGACCTCAGAAAAAAATATAGTATCCATAAAAGAGATCATACAGACTAAAGTTTTTTAAACTTGGAAAGCAATGGTAGGAAAGGTAGGATGGAATTATGTAAAAATAAGGAATGTCATTGCAAAGGAGTTTAGAGAACAAGTTATTCATTATGGTCCAGTTTGATTTGATGCTTCTTAAGTCTTATCAGGCAGCAGATTTATCTTTTTGACCACAATCCATAACTAAAACGTCAAAATTAATTGCCAAGGACACTGTGGAAACCAGCATCTAAACAGGGGTCCAGCATCTAAACAGGGGTCTAGAAAAAAAACCCCAAACAGCCCACCACCACATAAACAATGCATAAATTAATGAAAGCAATGCCACATGACAGGGTGAAAGTTGTGACTAAAAGAGCAGGCTTGATCTGTAGCCTGTCGTGGCATCATAAACCCACTTGCTTCTTCTGTAATAAGCCCAGACCTCCTTGCTCTCACTGAGGTCTTCCCTTTCCCAGCTGACAAATTTTAAGTTGACTAGTCTGTTTGAAACATGATTTCACAATACAGGAAGGAGAGGGGTTGAAATGCTAGCTGGAACACCGAAATGTAACTAAAATAGCAATTCAGGTTTGATGAAAATAAGATGTCAAAGTGGTGCTCACCCAGAAGATTCTCCCCATGTTGCTGTATTTACCTGAATCTACACACTCTCTGTATATATAATATAAAAATAAGCAGGATAAATATAATTTTGCATCCTTTTGTGACTCCCACACACAATAAGGATCTTAATCCTGTTGAGGAAATATGCCTGCAACTTGAATCGTAAATCTGACTCTGCTGCTCTGATCAATGTAGATCATCTTGCACTCTTTACTTGACTGCATTAGAGTGAAGAATACAGTAGGACCTCAAAAATGTCAATTAGAGTGTAACATGTCCTGATGCTCATAGAGGGGCAGACACTCTCTAGTTTTCCCAGTCCCTCTGGAAACTGCACTGGACTTTAGAATATCGGTTTAGTGGCCATTTTGAGGGAAGAGAATGATCATATTTTATTGTGGTTTGAGCCTGGCCAAATGCTCAAACATTAACACACCCACACCCAGGGCTCATGAGTTGAGATAAGGAAACCAGGGAGAAGACGCACTCAAATGGGCAAAACAGGACTGCCTTAGGTTGCAAAGTGATCTAATTTATCGCTAACAGAGTCAGAGGAATAAATGAGAAATAAAATAAACCCTTCAAGGCCACCGTTTCTCCGCTCACCCCCCTCCCTCCTTCCCAGCAGCTGCACAAAGGAACAAGGCATGGGCGGGGGGTTAGGTCAGTTCATCACCCAGATCTTCTTCCCCTGCCCGGGGAGAGGCTCTTTTCCTCTGCGTAGCCATGGGTCTCACCGTCGGCAGCCCGCCCGACACTGCTACAGTGACGCTGGTCCCCACACAGGCAAGCAGTCTCCCCAAAACTGCTACGGCGTGGGGTCCATCTTCCATGGGGTACAGACCTCTGAGCCAGGCCGTTTCCATCTCGGGAGCAAGGCTTCTTCTCTTTACTGGACTTCTGCTGGACTTCTCTCTCTCTCAGACACCCACGCACTCCAGTGTGGGGCAGTCAGTTCAGTCTCAGGGTGCAAGTCAAGGCCTGTGTCTCCACTGGCACTCCCTCAAGCCATCCATTCCCTTCGGCATGGGCAAGTGGATCTCAGCACTTTCTGTGGGCCCCCATGGGCTGCAGGGGCACCCCTGCTTCACCATGGGCCTCACCACGGCCTGCAGAGGCTGCAGAGCTCCGGTGCCTGGAGCTCCCCCTCCCCCTCCTTCTCCACTGCCCTTGGTCTCTCCATGTTGTTTTCCCTCACATACTCTCACCTACTTCTCCTCCTCTGGCTAAGAAAGAGTGCATGCACCTATTGTTTTGATTTCATCTTAAATATGTTTTTCACAGAGGCACAACCAACATCTCTAATTGGCCCAACCTTAGCCAGCAGCATGTCCATCACCTCAGAGCTGGACATGGTGAAGGCTTTGAGAAGCTTCACCAAGGAGCCATCTTTGTGGGCCCCTCCCTCCCCCCACTAGAAAAACCTAGGCCAGGATAAACCATGACATATTTTTACTTCCCAGTGAATTTCATGCTTCAAGTTGACTCAAACAGAATGAGGGCAAATTGAGCTGGAAAAAAAGCAAAGGGTACCTGTGAATCAGCTGAAGGAAGCTCCAGCTCCACCCTCCATAGAAATTGCTCTTTTTCCTAATTTTCCTGAATTTGGTGGCAGTGACTGCACCAAGTTTGTAAGCAGCTCTTCCTGACTTAATAATAATACACTGGCAAAAAGAAACACATTCTTCCTCTGGTTTTTATTGCCTGCAAAATGCCATGAGTTTCAAGCTCAAGCAATCAATGTGAAGGAGAATAGACCATAAAAGCAAAGATTATTGCCTCAGAAATAGCTCTGCTTTCCCTATCTCTCAATAACGAGGCAAGAACTTTATGGAAGATTTGACAGTGTCTGGTGCATGGTATAAAGGAGAAAGAAACACATACATGATTTCATATCAGGAAAAAAATTATTGGATTTTACACAGCTTGCAAGAGAGAGTTGGAAAGACCAACCTCTCTTCTTTGTAAGCAATGCTCTTAAGTTAAAATCTGGTCTTAACACTTCTACTCTGCACCGAGAAAATTAAATGCAACTACCAGAGAAAAGTGCAAAAAGTTGAATGTATTCCTGAAAAAACACAGTGTGCAAATTGCATGCAAATGAGTTATCATTTTCTAAGAGCACCTCTCCCATTAGAAAAGGAAAACAACTCAAAAGCATGCTGTTCACATGCTGTTTGTGAGCTATTAAGGTAGACTAAAAGAGATGCTCTGCAAACTCTATTTTCATCTGTTTCTTGCTGATGAAATACAGTCAAGGATCTACTTTTAAAACATGCACAAAGTTAATTTATTCTTCTTCAGTATGAAGCAGACAGAGATTCTCAGGTGTCTTTGATCATGAAGACATACCTTGTTATGAAATATATGCCAGATGCTTAGATTCAGAGGGACTGGGTTTTTTGGTCAAACGCTGTCACTAGAATATATTTTCTTTACCTTGAGCACTTTAAAATGTTGTTATCAAATTCCTGCAGAAATTATTTCAAATATATCTATGCTGGTTCAGGTATTTTCTTTCTACTTTTCCATTATTATGCATATGTCAAAATTATCTCAAACTCAGCTAGACTCCTAATATGAATTTATTATCGTATCTACTTTGGAAATGCTTAAATAGCAGGCATTTAAAAATCTCAAACATACAGCACAAATAGAGACAGCTTAACATAAAAAAACCCCAACTTCCATTTCCCCAAACCAAAATGACAGTGAATCTTCACTAGCAGCTGAAGCTACAGTGTCCTTAATGACATTAAAACAAAACTTGAAAGAAAATTGTTACTTTCACTCTGTTCATGGTGTCTGTACTTAGAGTGATACAGGAATTTTCCATATTTTAGAACTTCTATTATTTTTTCAAAACGGACTTTTTATTTGGGGGAGGGAGGGAACCAACCTTGAGGGAAATTTTAATAATATTTTGTTGTTGTTGTTTTTTTGAAACAGAATGAAAATACTTTTTGACATATCAACATTGACCAGAGAGAGAAACGCTGAAAGCAGCTCTGCCTTGCAATGCAAGACCCTTCAGAGGCTCCTCATGGTCTGAACCAATTTTTAAAGTGATTCAGCATTTGCACTCATTTAGATCCTGCAAGATTGATGGGTGTGAGGCTTTAATGGCTGGAAAAATCTGGGACATAAAGTGTATGGGCCACTGTTCACCATCTGTGTTACTGGAGTGACAGGAGGGGACTGTTTTGGAAAGCAATACATTTGTGTAAGTAAACTTGGGCAGTATGGCAAAAAGTCATCTGATTGCCAACCTCACCAGAGATTAGTTAGAGTCCAAATTAGAAACAAATACGGTAAATGTGCAACTTTAATGGCTAAAAATTTCCTCTCTTTTCAAATATGTTTTTTATCTTATATTTTGGGACACAAATATAATATCAGTCTCAAAATATCCTCATTCCCTTTTTAATATAACATTTATTCTGTTATGTTGATGTTTGTTCATCTCTGAGCTGAAATTTAACAGTAGATTAGATCACTTTAGAGCTTTTGTTACTATGGTAACACTGCACTGCTGTTATATTTCCTCACCTCCAATCTTGATTTTGAGGTGAGTGGTTATATTTATTCCTGTCCTTTACAGGATCTCACTGTGATGGAAAAGCATTTGGTAGAAGAAAAATGATAGCATAAACTCCCACCATAAGGTGGGGAGTCCACAGTGGTTAATTTGTGCTGAAGGTCAAGTGCACAGTGGGTTAAATACATTCACTTAACTTTTAAGGTCTTTCAGTTCTAAATTAAATTAAATTACAGGTGAGTAAAGTTTGTGCTGGTCACCCTTGAGTTGCCTCTCTGAATAGCTTAGGAACAGTATGGCACTAGAGAGATGTTCTGAGAAGAGACTAACTCCAGCTGCTCTGAGAGATGAGACATTTATCATCCAGCACAAAAATGGAGAAAGCCAATTCAGGAGCATCAGCCAGGTCTTGCTTTATGCTCTATAAAACCGTCTCCTTCAGTGAAGCTGCAGTCCACACTGAAGAAATTTCCTGCATATTAGGACCACAAGACATGGAGATTGTCCCCAGCCTCCGAGAGCCCAGTTGTCCACCATGCATCTCAAACTACTCATGCAGAGGTCTACAGCACTGCTGCTCTGTGGAAAATTTCTTCTCCACCTGGATGCACCATACCTGGCTTTACTGGTCTGTAATAGTGGGTACCTCACATGAACACCAAACATTCACAAAAATACAGACAGTATTGGAAGCCAAGTTCATTAAAAACATCACTGCCACTTCCCACTGAAGACTTTTTTGTTGCTTAAAATTTTGTTAAACTGAGCTGAAGTTTAAAGATGTTTGTCACTGAATGTTTAGATGTGTATCACAGGATGGTTTGGAAGGAACCTTAAAGACCATCTACTTTCAGCCCCCTGCCATGGGCAGGGACACATTCCACTAGACTAGGTTGCTCAAGAGACTCATCCAATCTGGCCAAGAATACTTCCAGGGTGGGAGCATAATCTCCTCAGTCTTCCTTTACAGAAGGAGAAAGACTTCTCAGGTAAAGTAGCTTACACACAGAGAGCCTTCTGAATAAAACTGCCTTTGGGAGGCAGGGCTTTCTCTCAGAAAACAAGGAAAGTGTAAGGCTAATTTCTTATTAAACGATGACTAATATTGTAAGTAGTCCTTCTAGGCATTTATGGCATTTCATGGAAAATTTTAAGAAAAACATTTGGGCAAGTTTTGATATAGAATTACAGAAAAAATATACTTTTCCCATATGGCTTTTGTCTGGGACATATCTTTTATCATTCAGTGAAAATCAAGCCAAATTCTGCCAACTCAGGAACCTGCAAAATATATAGCTCACACACACAAGGTAAGACTCCTCCACCTTTAGAATAAATCCTCTCTTCCCAGCCATGTTAAAGTCTCACCTCTCGGTCTCCATTCCAAAGGGAGCAGGCAGCATTGTTCCATCCCCTCCAAGCTCCCAAAAAAAAAGCACATGCAAACCCCTTTACTTTAGACAGCAGGCAGGATTAATTGCTTTTTAATTAGTGAATGTGTTACATCTGCCTAATTCTCCCAGCAACCACAGGGTGGCGATAGGGTTCTGTGCGAGCAAATTAATGGCTTTTGGCTCACAAGGTCACTTTGCACAAATAAACATCATGTACATCCTCTCGAAGGATTCTTCTGATTCCTTGTCTTAATGCTGAAAAATTGCAGGATTCATCACTTCCCACCTGTGCCTGATTTTTTTTGCCAATAATCTAAATCCCCACTCTTAGCTTATTCCATCAGCTGCTCTCATTTCATTTTTCTTCTCATCTGGCAACAAGTCCAATGAAAATTATTGCATGATGTCATGCAGGAATTAATTTTGACCCAATAATATTTTTAGGGGTTGCAGGCTACCTGTCATAAAGATATCTGATTGAACAGTAACTGGTAAACACTAAACTGCATATCAAGTAGCATAACTCACTCCAGCAATTCACTAAAGCTTCATTGGGTTTGTCCTTGAGGCAATGAAAGTAACTACTTAATATTTCACCATCTCTTTGATCATTTTTATAACATTCAGTTACAAAAGAATGTTAGTTGAAATGTAGCATCTGCTTGTCAAAAAACAAAACCACAAAAAAAACAAACAAAACCAAAACCAAACAAGCAAACCCCCCCCCCCGTTTTTATTTTATTTTTTTCACCTTCTCTTTCTAATGAGATTGATTGAGACATAAAGATGACATGTACTTGCATAGAAGCCAAGAGCAATTCCACAGGAACAAGTGAATCTGCATTAGTAATAGCAGCAAAATAATGAAAAGACAGGAATCATTCAGAGAACAATAACAGCCATAGTTGCATTTAACAATTACAAGAGAGTGGATTGATCATATCTAGGGAGGAAGGCAACATTCTTTGGGGTTTAAAGCACACTGGCAATTCCTTGCTAAAAATGACAGCTTGTTTTGCCTGTAACTCATGTGATCATTTCCCTGTGTGGCTGTAAATTCTCTCAGATCAGACTGGCAAAATTCAAGCCTACTTTGTACAGGACCAAGGAAGTGTACATAGGAGAAGTAGAGCAGAATCAGATTCTGCAATATTCACTCTTCCTGGATGCTCAAAGATTTTCCAATTTGGTTTTAAAATAAAAGTATATTAGCATCTAGCTAGGCAAACTTAAGTTTACATTTAAAGTAGGCCAGGTTGATCTTGATGGAGTGAGAGAACCTGTCTGGAATAAAGATGATTATGCTCTACAGGAAAAATAAGAATGGGCAGCTTATTTGGGATGCAAATATTTTGACATTTATTCAGTGCTTTACTTGGCATCAGCAGCAGAAACAGCACATATCCTTCCTGTACCACTCGACAGAGATCTCAGGAGAAAAAGCCAAAAATACTGAAAAAACAATGGCTTGGAGTAGTATTACTGGGCAGAAATCTTTGGCCTTACAATCAGGGTGCCTTGACTTTCACAGCCTTGAATCAAGTCTTGGGCTGGTTAAAGACATGTACCTTCCTCCAGAGAAGAGAGTGATGAATGTTTGTAGAGCAAAATTCTGTTCACTCGGTAGTTTTGTCACAAAACCGGGCAAAAAAAGGTCTATCCTTTCCCAGTCTTTGCTTTGAAGCATCAGGTTTGCATTTGGGATCAGTGCTAGCTGGTTCTTGGGGAAGAAGTTTTGTGGGCAACATATGGCTGGCTTCAATCCCCATGTGAATTAAACACTGCAGCACTGGTAGAAAATTGTCTCCCAAATTCCCTGGGGCGCAAAAGCCATAGCATATGTCAGCGTACTCAAGGTACAAACCCATCCTTGCGTGGTGGGCATCACCAGCACTGACATTCAGCAAAAAGAGACAAGGGGGCTGGCCAAGAGAAGAGAAACCTCTTTGCTAATTTCCAGGAGAACTCTGGCTCACAGGAGGCTCCAGTAACTGGAAGCAGCTACAAGTAGGAAGCTTGATAGATGTGGCAGCTGAATCAGCCACCACACAGTCAAGGCTGGAAGATCTTCCAAACATGCCAGCACAGGAAGGAGCTGAGGGAACATCAAGGAAAGTTGGGCTGGGGAACTAAAAACAGGGGACACAAGAATTGTGCTAGCCCTTCAAGGAAGGTCGGTGAAGAAGCTGAGAAACAGAAGAAACAAGAACACACTTGCATCTGTGGCAAATCTTTTCTCTACTTATGGTGGAATTCAGCCTGTTCTCAGAGAGATTCATCTGCCCTGGAGGAGAAAGAACACCTTGAAATTGAAGTCTTTAACCATTTAAATAACTCTGTCCTGCTCCTATGGATAGGCAAACTTGGCAGTTTGCTAAGTTGCAACCAGTGTATCAGACATACATTTCCTGGGTGTCTGTCCCTTTGAGTTTCAACCAGATTTCATGTGGTAGACATAGACACAGAAATCCTCCCGAAGGTGGAGAACTTGTAAACTGGGGGGACTAACACTGGGTAACACTGGGAGAGGGAGCTCAGACATGCAAAAGGAGGTGAAACTGTCACACATCTCCTTCCTCAGGGTCTGGCAAGTCCCTTCATGCAATAAGATTTTCAGTGCTCACTGGGTTGGGGTCACTACTCCAGAATAAGGATGATAAAAAAAATTATTCTTTGGCTTTGTCCCCTCTTTTAACATAACTGGTGCAGCAGTGTGAGTATTGTACTCCTCCTCCTTCCCTTTGGGAGTGCAGCAATAGGTATGCACTGCACTGTCATGGTATTTCAAGGAGACAGTCCCATTTTAATGGGAGAGCAGGAGTAACCATCTGCTCTTGGATGTGAGAGACTAGATCTGAAGGGTAAAACTCAGCTGTATGCAATCCTCCCTCAGCAGAGAGACACAGCGATGCTTTTGGCTTCAGTGCAAAAAGGCAGTTTGTTCTTGCTAACGCAAATGCATCTTAGCCACCTCCTTAAAATCCTAATGGCAATGGAGACAGAGAGATCAAGTGAAGTGTACTTGCGGCTCTCCTTATCCCGCTTTCTCCTCGTTAAAAATGAGAGCAACTTGTTCTCTCTATGACTTGGCAGGGACTTATGTGAGACTTAGTCGCTGTTGGAGTCACATCACCCCATGCCCTAAGATGAACACATTGTATCCAACACAGGCCATCTGAATAGAGAGCTGTGAACTTGGCTGCCTACTGAAAAGTTTTGCTTCCACTAAGGGAAATGTATGACTTTACCATATAGCAGGGTTGAAGATGACTGTGCCATCCCGAAAGGAATTAAATCAACCAGTTCAACACACTGAAAGGCACATGCCTTTTCTTGATTAGGCTTTCAGAAAGGGCTAATTAGACCAGACAAGTTGGCAAGAGCCTTGTACTGAAAACTCAAATTAGATCGATCATTTTTATAAAAGATTGTTAGCGAGAGCCCATTACCAGGAGAGAAGAGAACCAGATTCCAGTTCTGTTCAGATAGAAACTTTGAGGCCTACCAAGAGGACAACCATGAAATTCTATCTGAAGAGAAAAGATAAAATGATAGCATTAATCCTGAAGTCCTGCAACTGTTAATTCTTTCCTCTTCCTAGTGTTTCAGGTACTTAAATGTAGTACTTTACCAGGTGTGAGAGCAAAAATCTGTAATTTTCCTAATTACTTTTGATTTCAGAATAGGACATTCTTTTCCACTATAACATATTTCTAAGTTCAAGCACACCACAACAAAAAAAGCGTCAGCTGTGTTTCTGGTCACAGATGAGACTGTGTCCTTCTGCTAATGCATTTTGTCTAGATAAATTTGGCTGCTTTCACATATTTTATTGATTGGTTTTATTGCATTTTACTTTAAAAAGAGGCAAATTCCTTTGAGGAATTAATAGAGAATTATATATGTCAGAACTTCATCTGCTGGAAAGCAGTGGAAGTCAGGAAGGCTCTAAATTGGCCAAGCAAAACCCAAGGTACTTTACAGGAGAAATGGTGTAGAAACAATCTAACATACCTTTCATTTAAACACACGCTTTTTAGTAGATAAGTAAAATTTTTCTTTATGTATATTTGCATTTAGTCCAAAAAGATTCTATATTTATGAATGTATATATATTTATGTACATTTTTTGCATTATTAAGGTGCAGAAAATAATTTGCCTTCCAATATTTATTCTCTTCTTCATTCTGTTTCAGTTTTGTACCTCATGTTCCCTAGCTGAGGACATTAACTTTCTATTCATGTTTTGTTCTTCAGTTTTTTGTGTCCTTGCAACTGATTCAAAACAAAGATGCTAAAGAAATAATAAGAGAATTTTTATAGTAGTCCTCAGCTGATAATAATTAAAGTTGCAGCTGATCACATGATTTAAAAAAAAATCTTGACATTCAAGATAGTCTGAATGTGAGACATTTGAATTTTAATTGTAAACATTGTCTGCTGATTTGATGGTGTTTCTTCTGATATGAGCACAGCTTGCAGTGAAGAATCACACTCAATGAATCAGACACCCAAATGTGCAACATTTTGCTTAAAGGCCTATTATATAAGAATTAGTCTCACCAAAGTCGTGAGGGCTGTTTCAGTCCATTCATACCCTGAGTTTCAGAAGAGAAGAGGTTAAAGGAATTTCATGCTGCTTTGTTTCTGCCAACATGAGTCCAGGGGCTCTGAAGTCCATCTGCAGCAAGGCACTCTGCCACAGGCCATGTGGTCTTCTCGCTTTTTTTTTTACATGGCTTAGATGTTCCACGAGGGTGATAACAAGATGAGCTGCGAGAAGCTGAATGCTTGACCCCACACTTGGGTTGCTGTGTTTTATACACCAGAGAACCAGAGAAGTGTTAATTATAAGTAGAGAACCAGTAGCCTCTAAGGGCTGAAGTATCAGGTGGAGATGTTCCACTTCTTGAGACCAATCTTTCTCTTTGACGAACATAAGCTGCTTTGCCATGGAAAAGCATGTGATATCCTCTTCAAAAGGAATGTTTTGGACCCTATCAGCTTATGTATGGGGTTGCCCTGACTTAATGAACCATGTTCTACTGAATCATAGGTGTGATTCTATGTCTAAATTTTATCCTCACTTCACATAAATTACCATGCTTTGAGTCAAACTAATTATTGTTATAGGCTTCCTTTCATAGTCTATGAATTTAGCATAAAACTGCAGCTCACTATGGTTTTAAAAGAAAACCAAAGTTCTGTAATTTAGGGTTAAAATCTTTGCCTGCTTCCTTTTAGTGCCTCCAGGTATAAACCTACCCGTCTCTTACCAGGATCACCTTTTTACTTTCCCCCAGGACTATGATTTTGCCTTCCTATTCTGTGATGACTCACTGGGATTGCCCCCACAGAGCTGCCCTTGATAGAAGTACTTGCCTTCCTAATCTTTCAAGGGGCAACAGGGGTGGGAAACTGGACCCCCAATTAGCTTTCAGAAAGCTCTGTGTTGTTCTGTGTATTACAGACAAAGAATTGAAAGAAAAAGTATATCATAAACCCCCAACAAATTCACCTACACACTGTACTTATTGGCTGTCATCATCCATCATCTGTTATGTACCCTGATACACACAGACACAAATTCAGCTTGCTCCCTGCATTCCAACCTGCTTCTCTTTGTTAGCCTTCACTCCTCACACACCAGGACAGGCTCTTTATACCCTTTTCTTGATTGTCTTGAACCTGCCAAACCAACACATGCAGTTTTCTCCTAGAGGAATTGCTTTCACCAGATGACTTGACCCACAGAGTGATTTAACTACCCATTGTCTTAACAGCCAAGAGTAAACAGATAACAAAGAAATGCGTGTTGCACAGAACACTAACAAAAGTTTTTTAAACATTATTTTTTCCACATGTCATTACATTTTCCTCCTTAAGCCATGTAACTTGAGATGAACACCTTTAAAAAATAGTGTCTAGGGTGTTAAATCATATCCTGTGTGCCAGGTTTGTTAGGATGTTTTCACCACTCTTCTGCATTTATACTGAGAGGTTCAAAGTATAGTTGGAAGACAACTGGCTCTATTTCTAAAAGATGCAGGCTTTTGTTGTCATAGCCTGTTCATGTTTGCTTGACATGGGTGAGTTTTTATCTGTCTGAAGTGTTCATAACTGGAAAAAACTCAAATCAGAACTGCACCTATAGCTTAGGTTTCAGTGAAAGCAGAGTTTTCAGTGGAAACAGAGTTGGTGAATTTTCAGGATGGTTGACAAGCTTTGCATAAAATTGATGCTGCTAATGAAATCTAGAGGGTCTGCATATAAACTTTAGCAGCATTCCTTCTTTTCCATCCTCTCTCCTAGGCCAGTTTATTTATTAGTAAAACCACAAGAACATCATTCAAAAGACATTTACATTGCTGTTTTCATATCAAACAATGCAGCTGTCTCCTGAATTCTCCACTTCAGAGAATACTTTCAGAATAGAGGGTAAGTGCTGGCTTATCAAAAATCTGATATGCTTTTGGCACAGATGCTGTGGTGAAATGAGGCCTCAGTGACCCTGGAAATTCTAGGTTCAGTCAATTAGGTGAATTTTGGTATGTTATGCGCCACAGAAAATGGAGGAGCTGACTGGTCCAGGAATCTACTTTTTCTCCTATCTGCTCAGATATCAACCAGCGTAGACCTTCCAATACACACCTTCCAGAAAGTAGGTAGGTGTGATGAGCAGTAGGACTACATCTGACCCCAAGGACCAGCTGCTAATCTTCGGAAGGCTCAGTTTTGCCATGAAGATGTGATCCATGTAGTTGCCTCCCATCTGATCAATCCCTTTTCTCTCCTGTCCTTTCTCCTTAGTTCTTTTTTTCTTCCCCCAGCTTTTCTATTAATGCATTCCCTTTTAATGTTGGTCTAGAAGAAGGAGAGATGAGCACAGCTGCAGTCCGGGAGGTGTTGTGTTGTTTACAAAAAGTTATAGAATTAGTGACACTGACCCTGCCTTTACTCCTCCTTCAGACGTACTGTGTGCTGGAGGGAGCTGATGGGAACTTCTCTGGTTCTTATAGAAGCATAAGTCTCACTGGGCCAGTGGGATTTTTATCCAAATATTGAAAATATCATGGCAGGTTCACAGTATTATGTTTCACATGCAGGCTTTTCAGAGGTCATAAGATTTCAACTACTGTAACATATGCATTGCTGGATTGAAGAGCTTGCACTCTGGGGAATGAGAGATTGACATCCCAAAAAAACAAAGGCATGGGATAAAGGTTGCTTCATAGAGAGCAGACCTTTAACAGTGCTGTGTTAATACTAAAAATATACACTGGGGGCTAGCACAGTGGCATAGGTGCATGAGTGGTTTGTACGGAGTCAGGATCTTATTTCACTGCAGATTCCTTATCACAGGAAACGTGCCACACTCAGCTCTTGAGAAGGTTCTGTATTACCTTCAGTGCCTCTCTTGCAAGTGAGACAGTGCTACACTCACAGATGGGCGTGAGTCCCCAGCTGAGAGAGTTACATGGCAGACAGAGTCTTCACACAGATATTTAGTCATAAATATTGTATTACAGAGAGGCACAAGAGCCCATGCTTTTGGGATTGAAGCACCTGGTCAGTACCGTTGTTCAAGGGTCATGCCACAGTAACCCAGTCCTGAGCCAGCTGATGCCTGTCTGGTAAGAGCTGGAGTGTAATTGGTGTCTGTCCACACAATGGAAAAAAGCACACAGTCTAGTCATACAGAGTAACATATATTCTGTATTTGAATACTGCAGTAAGTGTCTGTGACTGATAACAAATGACACACAGCGTACACAGAACGGGATATTTACCACTATCTTCCTTTGTCAGCTTCAGGAACACTAACAAAGCTGTCAGTTTGGCATGTTTTGGCCTTAAAGACAGTGGGTTCTGATATAGTCCAGCAAAGTGCAGCACAAAGCCAAACCGTGCTGCCTTCCAAAGCTGTGTAGGGGCAAGTTATTAACCATCCACTCACTGCCCTAAAGGTGCAGCAGCTGGAGATGGCTCACCACTGTGAATCTTCACGGCCCTTTCTTCTATCATTATTCCTAGGTCTAGTGAGTGCCTGAAGAAAAGAAAGAGCTCAATAAACTGCCACTTGCTAGTACAAAAAGAAAATTAAAAAAAAAGAAGAAATGGATAAGGGGAGAAAAGTATAATTGAGCGTAATGACTTCAATGCAAACCAAACACTGTCAATACCTCTGCTGAACTGCCAGGACTTTTAGGAGCCACACATCAACAGCCCACTAGTTGCAGTAGATTTTGAAAAATCATTATGTGAAGTTCCAGGTTGTAAGTAGGGACTTTCATCTGTTGTCTCAGCGGGCTAATCCCTCTTGTCATTTTTAATCCTCATTCCTGCGCCTTGTAAGCTTGATCATGTTTTCTACGTAGTCTGGTGTTCTGTCAAATAAAGATATTCAAAAGGGTTCCTGAAGAATGGTGAAAGCCCTTACCTTTACTCAGATTTCCTTAAGTAGCATTTAATTTCTTGAAGGAGCGACTGCAACATCTTAGAACACACTGCATTTTGGCAAATGCCTGCTGGGCTGTGGATAGGAGTGAGGTTTTGCCATTTCAGGTAACTAGAGGACACTGTAAAGGAAAACACCATCTTATTTTAGTAAAAAGAACTATTCAGACTTATTAGATGAATTATATGCCTATCTTGGGTTTCACGGTGCTTACAGAATTTCTGTTCAAACCTCATTTTATGTTGCTCGCAATTTTCTAAAAGTGTCAAGCCTCTTCTACCCTCCCCCCACCCCAAAAGGATTTAAGCTTTTTGTGTATACTAGGATTAACAGAGAAAAGTCTTATTCACTCCTAGAGAAATTTAACACTTTATCCTGTCCCAAGTTTGGTGAGAAATGGAGTTTACATACTTTGACTTCCTCAAAATTCTCATCCTTTTGGATTATAGGGCATTTCTTACTATCTTGATCACAAAATAGTGACCTGCATTAGTTATTATACAGGTTATGGCTTTTAAAACAGAAATTAGGGCTTAGAATCTTATTTCTGTCATAAAGACGCTGAAGCAGGGAGAGGACGTATGACAGATGGGAGAGGCAATGCTCCTGTAGAGTGAGTGTGCAATATGCAAGTGATGACAGTGTACCCTTTTTCATTTCCATCTCTTTTTTCCAATTGAATAAAAGAACAAAGCAAATCAAAGTGGAATGCTCAGACCAGCTACCATAAGAAAAACCTCTGCTGTCTATTTGTAACAATTACATGTGTACATATATAGCACAAACAAGTAATTAACTGGGTAGAAAAGGCATTGCATTAGTCTGCACTAAGGCACAAAAACCTGACTTAGCAGAGCATGTGTTCTTTATGTTTGTTATTAGAGATACTTAAAAATATCTAAGAGATGTGTGGTGATAACTTTGTGCTCTAAAGACACTGCTGAATTTGCAACGAATTGCGAATATGTCAGTGAATTTGCATTGTTTGCTTCCAATAATTTGCTGATCTGTTTTCTCAATGCCAGAGCAAATTCCTCTTGAAAGGGGAAATTTACTCTACACCAGGTTGTGTCTAACACCCTGCGATAAGAATCCCTTTTGCCCCATTTTTGGTACCTTTTCGAAAGCTAAACCTATTCATCTCATAATCAGTTATTACTCTCCTGAAAATACACCACCTATAACTCCACTTTCATCTGTCCACACTTTGCACTCACTATTTATATGTCTCTATTGTCAGACTCAGTAATTAGTGCATGGATTAATGAACATTAACCAAAGCAAGGGCTGGGAGTCTAAAGTTACTACACTAAGTACAAAGACAACATCCCATTCTATAAACAAGTTGTTTGCACAGGCATCTTGAAGCTTTGTTTTTCATTTTTTCTCCCTCCCACAGTCCCTTGGACGGTAAGAAAGAGATTAATACTGTAATGTTTTTACATCAGGAGGATTTCTCTAGTGATGCCAGATATTTTACGGTAGAGAAAGGACAGTTATCATTGACTTAAGCACTGTTGCTTTGTTTTTTTCATAGAATAGGCATCGTTTTTATAGTTATGGATAAACACGTTTCAAAGTTATGGCACAGAAATACCTTAACCTTGAGGAATGAATATCCATGTGCATTGCCAGATGAACAACCATGGGGTACCCCATCCTGTGAGCACAAAGCAGCAGCACTGAAAGTCTCTGCACTGTCCTGTCGCTCAGATGTCCACTCCTATGTGACAGTGACACTCTGGTTACAAACCTTGATCAGAAGTATGTGAACAAAAAGAGAATTCAGACCACACACGTCTCAGTTTGGGCAGAATAGATTCATGAAGCTGCTGAATTTCCTTTCTTACTGTTACTTGTTTACCTAAGACAAAACTGTAATGTCATCCATCTCATCCAAACAAATCTCACCTTTAAGCACATATCAGTTCTTAGCTAGAGAATACAGAAGGGCTGTAACAGGCAAGATATCACTTACCTCATCCTCTGCTTGCTGTCCAGCAAACTACTCCTGTTTAGTTTCATTCGTAGTCTAGGGGGTGTATTTTATACTCATCAACTGCTGAAAAGCTGATGTGCCAACTCTGAAGCTGTAGTTTTCAAAACCATTTGTGAAGACGACAAACACTTCTTGTATTAAGTTATTTTTACCAACCCTATATTTAATTACTGAAATGATGAGATAATTTAATAATAACCAAACATGCAAGCCTGTAAAGCATTTAAATGTAGTCCCAGGTTAAAATACATTTTCTTCCCTTGTTCCCAACGCAAAGTACAGCAGTGCAATCCTGAAGTATACACCATGGAGCTGCTGTGAAGCCTTTTTCTTTGGGTGAAACCTGGTGAGCAGAAGCTACTCAGCAACAAAAGGCCATCCCCTACAACCTTTCCTATGAACAGGAGTTTGTAGTAGACATGCAAGAAAAGAGTTGCTGGTTCAAATACATTTTTAGGTATTAACCACCTGCAGTCTGAATTTATCAGCCCGTGAGAATACAAGTTACAGACACCTCCTTGGTCAGAATGAACAGTTTGTGCCATAGTAGCTACTGTGACTGTTTTACTTCTTTTTGTTAATGTGAGCTCACATTTAAATGATAAAGTTATTTCACAATTCAAAGCTTAGTGCCTAGAGCTACTTTCTGTGCTATAGAAAGCTACATTGTGAATTTCATGAAGAATAATACCTGTATTGTTTACAGAGCAGAGCTAGAGACAGCTCTGCTCTCTACCACCTGCAGGCATTGAAAATTAGAACAAGTACATGCTTAATCATTTACCAGGAAAATGGAACAGTTACAACACTTACAATAAAAAAAAAAAAAAAAAAAAAAAAAAAAAAAGCAGCAGCAATATGCTACAAGAGTGTCAAACATCAGCACTTTTGGACCTAACTCTCAACAAGTACTTTCTCAAGCAAAACCCTTCATTTGGTAGGAGACATATTTTTGCTTGCTGGCTACTTAGAGGCAGCTGAGACAATTGAGTGAGAGTCAATCCAATGGCAAGTGGAAGCTCAGATTCTAGAAAATAAGTACAACTGAATTTTGATGAAAGCAGCGTTGTCCATTGTAGCATTATTTGTATATGGCAGTCTAGAAAGGAAAGTGACTGGCAATTCCTGATTGGAAGCCTTTACAGCAAAGGAACATTTTAGTCTACTCATAACAGATGCTTCTTCTCCATTGACTTAAACAATAATACTCAAGATCAGAGCCTGGCTAAAGTTTTCTTCTGGTAGGTTTTTGGTGAAGGTAGGTGAATTTCAAGGCAGCACCAAAAGGAACCTGAGTAAGTCGAGTAAATGAGGTAGAATAAGTGCATAAATATTTCTAATTGTTTAGTTTGTTGGCATCTTTATTAGTTGGGTTGTTAATTGAAAGCAAAAGAAATATAATGTGAATTAGATTTAATAGAGAGCACAAATGTACTCAGTTTAGATGCACCAACCATATCATGAAATAAAATGCATCTGATGTACCCTGCTGCCTCTTAAAAATACAAATAAACAGCCACAATTATCTTATTAACTATGTTTCAAGAATTTAGGGATTTGTGTCTCTCGCTTTAAACCTTATATTTAAAGGCAATATTTCTCTTAGCAAATCAGCATCCTGCAGGACATACAATTCTTGCATAATAACTGTCTCCCAGAACACAAGAACCACCTGTAACACCTAATGTCCAAGAACTTGATGTCACAAATGTAAGACACTGCAGGGGAACACCATTTTATCTTTGAAAACTGTTCCTCGCATATTGCGGAGTGCGGACACGTTGTGCCTGCCAAGCAGCAATCAACCACCCAGTGCATTTGCCAATATCCACCTCCCTGAGCATTCCAGACTCAGGCAACCATCAAATCCATGCTTTCAAAGCATGTTGGATGAATTTTACCCAATACAAGCAAGAGTTTCTGGTAATGTGTACTCCCAAAATGTCTCTCCAAAGGCAACCAGTTTGGGAATGCTACTGGAGGAGAATGCTTCTCAGGCAGAGAAGAAGGGAGAGAGCTGGCCCAATGAATTTGTGTCACCCATTCTTACAAATTACTCCAGGTAAACTGCCTCTCAGTTTCCGAGAGAGGAATAAAACACAGCTCAGAGTCTCTAACCAAAGGCCAGATGCTCATGTAAATCTGTGGATAATGCAGTTTATAACAGCGTCATCTGGCAGAGGTGCTCGCCAAGGTTGCAGCTGCATTACCAGCAACACCAGCACGCTCCCAACAACAAACCCAACCCACAAGCAACCTGACACAGGTTTTACAGCTCCTGCAGTGAGTAATTCTGGCATTGCTGAGAAGGTTGGGGTAAGCAGTGCCCTTGTTTTCACACCTCCTTGCTGTGCTGAAGCAGCAAAACTGGAACAGTTCTCCAGCTCCATCCTCCTTCATCTGAACTATTTGTAACCAGACTAATTTTAATTCTCCCCAGAGGAGCAGGCAGTTGGTGTTTCAGCTTGTCTCTTTGCCACCTGCAAAGATCAGTGTTCAGCAGGATCTGCCCCTTTCTTGCCCTGTTCTCTTTAGGTTCTCATGCCTGGATGGGAGCAGGGTTCCCACCATCACACCCACTGTGATCATGAGGGTAACAGCAGGTACCAGATCACTGCAACAGACACAAACCACCACCTTTATGCAGGCCTTCACACATCCTATACCTTCATGTTTTCCTATCTGAACGAATAGGAAGGAAAGGAAAAACCTAGTAGGAATTATGTATATCATTGACAAACACAAGGATGCAGGGAGAGACAATAAGCACTTTTCTTCCTGTTAATAAAAGCCACTGTAATTTCTCTCAAGTAGGCATCCAAATACTGGGCTAGCCCAAAATTTTGTATATTATGTGCAAAATATTTTGTCTTCAGCATTCTCTGAGTCACTCACATTTTGGCATTGGGAAGCAGCAGCAGCAGTTTGTGATAAAACATCCCCCAAGCAATTCAGGGAGTAAATGCTGCAATTATTATGGAGAGGGGGAAAAATGTGCTCAGAAGAGACCCTATTTTCTTTTTTTTTTCATATGGTTTACTGGGGAAAAAAAAGATTTTGTTCACCTGGTTTCACCCTGTAACAATGGCAAAATCTCTGCATTACTGATACAAGAATCAGAACAAAGAAAAGGCTTTTGAGAGATACATAAGTCTGTGGTAATAAATGGGTCAGTCTGGGTTCAGAGTCAGGATCTGTGCCCAGCCACTACAGCTTCAACATGCTTGGCAAACAAAAAAAGACAATACATATAATACATCCAAATAACAGCTGCTAAGAGCTCTCCTTATTTCCTGTGAGAAAGTAAGAGCCTACAGGGGTAGAAATAAATTAGGTAAAAATTAATGGCTTTTTAAATTCTAACTAGTAAGCATATCACCCAGGGCTAGGCAAACTGCTCAAAAAAAAAAAAAAAAAAAAAAAAACAAAAAACCCAAGCCAAAGTGAAACCTGATGATTTTTGCTTTTCTGTAGCTGGGAATACTAATGCAAGAGCTCAAGGCAAATACACTAATCCTCTCCCAGCTATGCAGAAATAAATTGATATGTTCAGCACTGCTTTCTTCAATGCCATTTTAACATGGGTTTTTTTCTTCCACCAGATTCCTCTCAACAATAAAATTTAATTTCATTTAAATAACAACATAATGCCCCAAACAAACCCCAGGAAAGATGGGTATTATTTAGAAAACATTCAAGTCCTGGCTTTAAGATAGACTGGATCTTTTTTACAGTTTAAAATACAGATTTGGGGTTTTTCTTTGCTTGTGTTCAAAGTTGCCAGTGAGGTTCTTGGAGTTCAGTGGCGCTGAAAGAGGAGGGCCCTTGCACAACCACAGTGCAGACTTTTCCTGCAGCAGTGCAGGTGCACAGGCACAGAAAGCAGTGGTCTACCAACAGTAAAACTTAAGTTTGACAACCAAGAAAACATGTGCTGTAATGCCATGCCTGAGTGCAGAAGAATCTGTTTAATTGCCCTCCAATAAACCCAATTTCAGTGAGAAATCATAGAAGACCGTCCTTGAGAAATGAGGCAACGGGGTTAAGGAGTAAAGGTATTTGAGTCCCTTTCTGTTTCGAACCACATTCAATGCTGACACTGCTCTTCCCAGCATTGTTGGAGGATGCTAACATTTCCAGAGTGGATAATATATTAATTTTAAATGCACAAGCAAGAAATCTTAACGCATTTTTCCCCAAGCATTTCTCAGTCACTAGAATAAAGCAGCACCTAACAAGCAGGTCTAATCAGCTATCACTTCTCTGTTATCTGAGTTTGGCTTGCATGAAATTTTTCATGTAGATGAGAAGCTAAAACACATTGCAGCAATCCATCCCAACAGTTTTGTAAATGCAAGACAAAGCTAAGAAAAACAGACCAACCAAGAAATAACCCTCCAAAAATGCTTCCCATGGTGTCTTTCAGCAAAATAAGGTTGCAGAAATGCAGCAGTTTTCCCTTTATTTCTGTGTCATTCGACTTGGGAGATTTCTACAAGACATAAATCAGATTCATTTTTTCAGGGGCTTAGAATGAAGATCAGTGTTCTTGATCGTTTTAAACCCTGTACCATCTGCAAACCTATCCAAACATACAAACTGGCACAGAAAACCTTCCCTGTGTCAGACTTCATTTTTTCCTGTTTCATTATGATTACAAAGAAAGTCTAATTTACCATAAAAAATTTACTAGAAATATAGAGTGCACCAATGAGCCTCACATTAGTGGGGCTTTTAAGAACATTCATGCTTTCAAAAGTGCAGAGAGAAACAGGCTCAGATGAGACTACTTGAGGGGAATCTGAAGATGGACGGTCTTCAAAAACTCAATTTAATACAACATTTCCCACAGATCAGAAAGTACAGGTGAAACATCTGACATCAAACAAGCAGGAGATGGGGAAAGCTACAGTGGCTGAACATGGCTTCAAACCTAAAGGAGTGGCACATTTGATAGTAATGTTTTTCTTTCCTGCTTTCTGAAGAAATCCTGTGAACACCAGTGAGTCTCTAGTGATGTTGAGCATCCCCTGGCCTAGGAACAGGTGTGTAGCAGTGAGGAAACCACCCCAGTGAGATTGCTTGAAAATCTTCTGAGGGCCTCGTGTGCTCCAGGCCCCTCCTGGTTGCACAGAAGCCTCTCTGTGTGGGGGCAGATGGGCACCGGCTCTGCAGGCGCCTGCTGACCCAATGGCACCACTAGAGCATTTCAAAAAAAGATTGTTAAAAAAATTTTTCTTGTCATCACTGCAATTGAGCTTGAAAATGTGAACTGGACAGGGCCGAAGCCTTTACCTGTGCCTTCAGAGATTTCATGAAAAGAACCCCAAAACTTATATCAAATACTTTACCAAAAGAAGAGCACAGGAACCATGTCTGTTATGGGAGAGGGGGGAAAGAAGCACAGAGGATCCTGGCTGGGAAGAGCAGACACCTGCACATGTGATTATCCTGCATTGTTTTTTACCCCCTCTCCCATAACTGGTCAGTTCATCACTGACCAGTCCTGTGGTGAAGCTGAGCACCCTTAGCTATTGCTCACTCCTTCCCTGATTCTCTGCTCTCGATGTTTCCTCAATATCACGCTCCTCAGAGGCTGAGATTTTTATGTCCATGCATCACACATCAATAATCTTGAAGCATTATATATTTCTTGCACAATCATGGATGTTATTTGTTATATCTTGAAATGACTAGCAAGGATTTTGTATTTTACGAGGAAGAGATTAATTTAGCTGGTAAGGCCAGTGTGGTTGTCACAACAGCGTGGATCAAATGTAGCCCTGAGGTGAAAATATGCAAGTACATTAACTCTGCATTATGTTTTCCTCTATGGGAGAAATCTTGTTATTTATACAATACAATTAAGGTATATGTCCAACAATGCTTGTAACATAAATATTTTAAGAAGAAGGAAGTAAGACAAAAATAAAACCAGACTGACACTCAGTAAACTGCCTCAGAAATGAAAATAAACTTAAAACAGTGTAATTTTCCCAGATGAAAAGGAAATAATGAAATGAAACCTGATGAAACAAAGCAAAGAGGCAGGAAAACACCTATTCTCACCCAGAATTTTCTTAGAAAACATTAAGATCTAGTAAATGCTTAGAAAATTCCAAAACCTTAAAACAACGAGACACATAAGGGACAAATATTTTTGATTGTGTGTATTCCATTCCAAGTCCTCCTGGTGTCGGAAGGGCATGACTTGAGAGCAGAATGTTTAAGTGTGAAGAGACCTCAGGCTTTGCAGCTCTGGGCAATCACAACTGTTAGAATACAAACTGGTGTGATAGGTGCCAGAGCTGCAAAAACCAGGGACTAATTGTTTAGGCTGTGCCCTCAGCCTGGCAGGTATATTTGGTACATGATGATTTAAGCTGAATTCTTCTTATATTGCATCACAGGTCATGCAGAAGTCAGTTCCCTACTTGTGGGAACACAAACAAGAATGTGATGATTGATGGAAAAACTGATAGGCAGGTGATAAAATCAGCGTTTCTTGTCTTCTTCTTTTTATTTATATTGAATTAGTACCCAAAAATTCCACCTGGGATTGGGGTGTCACTGCAACTTGTTCAAGGAAAGAGCTGCATTGAGGAATCCTTTCTGTCTTGGAAAAATGTTAATAGAAAAAGTAATAGAAATGAAAAGTAGACATAGTCTAAATGGAACAAAGTCCTTTCATAACAGCCTGCTGTTTGCTTAGAGTTTTTCTTTTCTTTTCATTTTATTATTGGGTGTTTTATTGTTTTCAGAGAACATTTTATGTTACAAAAGCCAGGATCCCTTAAACCAGGAAGACCCTGAGATGAAACCTATAACAATATTTGTCTATTTTCTCGGTGAAAACGGACAGATAATGATGACTTGAACTCTTCTCTCATCAAGATTTATATTTCTAGTTTCACTCCCAAAAGAAAGGTTCACACCACAGTCTCAATGTTGACATCATTTGGCGCAATACAGTGCTGCTGTAATTTAATTGCTACAGTAAAAGAATCATAAAAGCTTAGCCCTTTTGAGTTTTGCTTTGTTTGTTCTGTCTTCCAGTTGAACTATTGGTGAAGTATGTGCAGCAGGCTGGAAGAGAGGAGAAATAAGTAAAGTTCAAAAGAAAAATCAAGCTTTTTCCTAGGAAGGTTCAGTCATTATGCCATTAGCCATAATATTTTCAGAGTAAAACCAGCCCCATTTATCCCTGACCCCAGAGCATTCAGCCTGGCAAAAGCCACAATGGATCCAAAAGAAAGTCTCATTATTGAGCCTTCCATGATTGAAATGGGCTACGATTTTCCTATCTCTACTCTTGGTGTTATTTAAAGGATACTGTCCTGGTTTCTGCTGCAATAGAGTTAATTTTCCCCCCAGCAGCTGCATAGTACTGTGATTTGGATTTTGGATGCCAGAAGAATGTTCATAACATGTTTTAATTGTTGCTGAACACTGCCTAAACTAAGTCAAGGACTTTTAAGCTTGTCATGCTGCCCCACTAGTGAGCAGGCTGGGGATTCACAAGATAATGGGAGGGGACATCATTGGGACAGCTGACCCCAACTGGCCAAAGGATATTCCATACCATATGATGTCATGCTCAGCCTTTATAATGGGGGAAAGCTGCTGCTTGGGAACAGGTTGCCTTTCATTTGCATCCCTTGTTTCTTTGAGTTTTATTTCACTCTCTTTTTGTGACTTTGTTTTTCTTTAAAATTCATTATTTTAATTTTATTTCAGTTTATTTCATTTGTATTTAATGTTATTACACTGTTTCTAGCTCAACCTGCCCATTTGCTTACTTTTACTCTTCTGACTCTCTCCCCTCCCCTCTCCCCAACTGAAAGCTGCTTTTGTTGGCTGCCTCTCCTCCAGTACCCAACCACCCTGGTTAACAGCTTGCTGTCACAAAGGCTTGCTGGCTATGGAAGAGCTGCAGCGACAGCCAGCATGACGTTTACTTTTGGTGCTTCACTACTGCAAGGGGCAGTATGGAAAAGGAACAAGGTCATGCAGGGACACATGGAGCTCAGAGTGGCAACCCTACTTCCCAAGGCGGCCCCTCGCTGCTGCAGCTCTGTCGGGGCAGACAGCCGGACTGCACAGCAGGCTGAGGTTTGTTTGAACACCACTACGTGCTCTGCCATGGACAAAGTGGCCCTTACACAAAGGTTGTTTCCTCTACATGATTACGCCTGGATAGTGGATTCATTCTGTAACAAGTAAAATCACTCCACCTCAATTACTCCCACTTATTCCAGAGGAAACAGTGACAGAGGATGAGGAAAAGGCTTCTTGCTGCTAAAAGAAGTGTTCTACACAGTTTGAGCTGATATGATTCCAGAGACTGTTGCTAAAGCTAAGCTAGACCAAGCCATCTGAAGAAGAGAGAGCTTTGAGAGTGAGCTAGAAAGTGAAAGCTGCCATCAACCTAAATTCCGTGCCAGCAGGTGAATTCTGCACTTGTCCATCCAGAGCAATTCTAACTCAATATTAGATCTCCTGCTTCCAAAGCTAGTGAAAATACCTCACTCTGAAGCTATGGAAATATTATCAAATCTGTGTGGAAAGCCTGAGCTAAACTGTCCTATTAGTTGGATAGGAGAGAGACACAAGGGGTGGAAACACAGGCTGCTTACTAATGGCTGCACCACTGATTTCTCATGCAATCTCTTAATATGGTTTTATTTGTCATATCTGAGTTCATTTTTTCAGCAGATACCTTTAGTATTACAGAGACATTAGTTACAAAAGAGGCCAGGGACCTGAATGAGCAATGGATCGCCTCTTGTCACTCATAGAGTGGTGCAGAACACCACTAAGATGGCCCATAAACAGAAACTTTCTCAGTATTTGAAATAAGACAGGAGTGCTTTTCTTTTGAGTGGGAAACACAGACTTAGAATGATGTGCCAGTTCTTGAGGATTCTATATTTTTCAAAACCACAATAACATAAAAGGAATTGATAGCAACTAATTTGTCTGATTTGCAACAGGATTATTTTTACATGCACACACCAAGAAAAATACCTTTTAGGGATCAGTTTCTTGATGAGATTTCATTAGAGCTATTAAGTATTATTTGCTGTTTGAGATAGTATCATCACAGCCACCATTTCTATATGAAGGTCTTACAGGAAAGAATCAATTCTGATTGCAAAAAGAAACATGAGGTTTTTGACATTGATAAGTTTAGGTGTACACAAGTACTTGCTTTTCCATGCGTTTTCTTTTCTTAGGTATAAAACTGGAGTCTGCAGATTTCAAGTGGATGAATGTAAATATCCAGTGATAAGCAAGTGAAAACAGCAGAGATGCAAATTTTAAATGTGAACCCATTCCATGATTAAATACCATGGGACTCAAATCATAAACACTTACAATGAGAATGGGTCAGCAAGATAATTCAGAGAGCATCTATTCCCATGAGCTACAGGGAAGTTTTTTTGTTTGTGTGTTTACTTGTTTTTTTGAGAACCTCATTACAGGGAAACATAAGTTACAACTTCCTTACTGGTTATTAGAGGAGAGCAACAAAGGGCATATCTGTTCTCTGTTCAATGATCCGTGCAGCCAGAGCAATATCCACAGCAAGCAAACTCAGACTGTAAGAAGCTGAAATGGCCAGTACAGCAAATATTTTTAAATGAATGTAGTTAGGGCTGAATCAAGGTGACCTATGAAGCCTATGAACCTATGGTCCATAATACTTTCTCTCAGGAAACACAAACCCAAATCCCTAACCCTAACGCTAATCCTGATCCCAATCCTAATGTCACCCTAACCCCTAGTCCTAACCCTACACCTAACACTAACTCTATCTCTAAACCTAGCAGGCAGTCCCAGTGTTTCTGGAGTGGATGAGAGGCTGCCCAGGGGATGTAATCACCACCAAGACCTTTCTATGCTGCCACATTTGTCTGTGAGCAAAAAAATAAATGTATTGAATTTTCGAGGAGGAATCCAAATTTCAGCAATGGGCTCCTGGAAGAAAATGGTAGCTCTTTTCCACAGGCAGGAAAGCACGCCGCCCCAGTGTTCCAGGTGAAGAAATGTTTTCTTGTATATTGTAGCCATAATTTTTATATGGTAAGTGGGAAATTCGAGGGCTATACTGATTTTATATAGACTATAAAACATAAAAACAGTGCTCAATGCTCTTCATGAAGAAACCAGAAAGAATGCTCAATTTTATGTTTTCTTTTTCTCCTACATGCAACACATCAACAAGACCACTTTCCCCAATTTTTACCAAAAAAGGTGTGTCATTTCTAGAAACAAAGAGTAACTGATCATGGCTCCAATGTCTCTGGCACTAGGAATGAGAAAGTGTTCTCATTGCTGAAGACTTTTTGCAGTAAATTTTTGCAGCTTGGCTGGAGGCTGCTCACCTGCTTTACATATGCAGAGGAATTTATACCCTGCAGCAGTCATCCTTCACCGTCTGAGCTGTGGCAAGGTACAGTGTGAAGATTTGAGATTCATTAGGCCATGGATGCAAATAGGGGCTTCTGTAGAAAGATATCCAGGAATGGTGGTAGCATGTAAAACTTGAGAGGAGAATCACAGGCATTGCTACTCCTCAAGCACAGAGCAACTGCCTTTGCAAAGGGTAAATCTCATTTGTGCAGGAGACAGACTTCCTTGAGGGGCTTTACAAGGCTGTGAAGTACAACCCTGCAGCATCAACACTTTCAACTCTATCACAAGCTTCAACATTTTCTGCAGACTTCCAAGAGAAAACCATATTTCAGCCTGTCTTAATGAATTGGACATATGTATACCATACAGAAATCTAATAAAACCCAGCCAAACAGTGAAGAGAGGAAAGGATGAAATACATGTAACAGGCATCAGTGACATCTCTCAATACGCTGCTGAAAGGCTCAGGCACTGCGGTAGTGGGCATGGAATCAGTCAGAAGTCTGAGACAAGAGGGGACCCCAGAATTTCACTTCTGTGAAGGAGATGAAAAACAGCAACACTCACCCATATCTTTTCAGCCATGTTTGGAGGATAATGGAGATATCAGCGTGGAAATCATTCTGTAACATTTTTCATCTGATTTTCAACTTTTGGGGCTTCCATGCAGGTGTAAAGAACAAAGACAACACTATCCTATTAAGAAAGGACCATAAATTAAATATTGAACACTGTAATCTCATATTTTTTCCACTTTTTGAACTCCACATAGTTTTGTTCAGCTGAAGATCTGACTTCTTTCTTATCCATACTTGTTTACTTCTATTAGCAGATATGGCCCCATAGCAGTTATGAGCAAGTGTCCCCAAACTGCATTCATCAGGATGAACTGGTTTAAACCAGAAATTTTCTGTTGGATCATGGACAACGATTTATAGAACAATGTTAAAGGGTCGTGGGATCTCAGCCTCTGGTTACCAGAAAGGAACAATTCAAACACAGTGTTTGAGACAGACCTGCTGCAAACTACAAGTATCATAGTTTAGGGCACTTGATATAGAAACATGAAATTCATAAACATAAATATTTTTTAAATGCCTTTCATACCAATGTGAGATTCTAGCCAGAAAAAAACCAAACCCAAACTACCAAAAAGCTCCACAGAATAATGGGTTAGCATCATTCCTCCTCACTGCTTTTAGCTCCATGCAGACATTGTTTACACTGTACTTTCTTACCAGAGATGGATGGCTACAACCTAGAGGATATCAAGCTTACAAAATTTTGGGTCCATCCTACCCCACTGTGTAACCATTTCTCCCTCTTCTGCTAACAGTGGCCATGCTGGCACCAAACCTGACACATGACACCAAAAGAGAAAGCTTACTGCACCTGTACAACTGTCCACTGGAGAGTTTCCCAGGCTATCCCCAAAATTTCAAGGAGAAACATGTAGCTGTACATGAAAAAATAGAATTACAGTTTTCTTTATGAGGTAATGGCCCTTTTTGCTCCTTTTTAAAAATTCAACATTTAAGAAGTAAAGATGCTTCTCTCTTTAGTATTATCTAGCAATGAATAACCTATACTACTGTTTGGTACAATATTCTTTGCTTAAATCTCCCCTGCATCGCCTCCATGTATACATGCACACACACAAACATACCACTAAGTTTTTACTGGGATGTTGCTAGCTAAAAACATCGGAACTGCTACTGCTTTGGGGGCTTCAATTCTCTTTCCTCATCTTCTCATTTGCCTCCAGGCACTCTGTAACAAATGTCTTTAGAACTTCATCTATCCTTCAGATATTCTGCAAGTGTTTTACCTGTACACAAATTTGTCCTCTCCTCTGCTTTGTGGAATAAAAAAACCCCCTCCACGTTTTGTTCAGTAAATGCCCAAAACCTCACTTTATGCTTATGTTGGCAACAGCTTCCTTGAAAAGATCTGCCTTTGCAACAGGTGAAAGACCTTTCTAGAAACAACAATTCAGCAACTGCATTAAAACATTAAGAGACAACAAGAAAGGACAAAAGAGTTGGAGTCTGAAAGAAATCCCAAATACAGAACTCCATTCAGTACTAAATCTCAAGCTCACCAAAATAATGATGGAGGACAAAAAAATCTGACATTGTGAACTGGAAAAACTATACAGACACTGAAAACAGCCATGATCCCCCTAATTTTCCTATCATCCTGATTATTATAATCTGCACCTCCGCAGTTCTCTTCCATTAATGCATTATCAAGTACAGGAGTTTTTCTTGTTTATTTTGGAACATAGCTCTCGTGTTAACTGACCCTAACCGACAATGTGATCACTGGTGCTTCTTAGACACTACCTACAGAACACCATGAGGAAATGAAAGCAGGTATGGTACAATTTATTTTTTATGCCTGCAAAATGTTTGCTGTAAGCTGGGGGAAAAAAAAGTTTTGGAGAATGCTGTTAATAAACATCTTAACCTGTAGACAGTTTTCACATAGAAAAATTGATTATTCTGCCGAAACTGCACAGATGAACACGTATAGGAGGAAAGAATAGGCTACAATTATTGCACATACTAGGATAAAAAATAAGTCTTCAACAAATATGAATACCTCAATCTACAGCCTGGTTTCAAAGATTTGCAAGATCATTCCCTGCTGGTTTTACAAACAGAAAATGGTTGTTGTAGGGCAGAAATAGACTGAACACAACACAGGACATATTACAAGATTGAAAATAGCTTTGCACATAGATATTTTCCATAGATAATAAAGACAGGTAATGGATTGTGACTGACATGTTTGTGACCTCTAAAAGTTTGCAAGTAGCTCTTAAGACCAAGGAAGCATTCTTCTCTGTACCATATCATAGAAATTGCTTTATTTTGGTAACTAGCTCTCTGTTCACGAAAGCTAAAAGAAAAACTAGGTAGACAAGGGGAGAAAAATCAGTGATTTAATGGCTAAGTCTCAATAAATCTTCTGCATGCAAGATCTGTCACTGTTTGCTTTGTATATGCCATGGATTTTTTTGCAATAGGGAAAATTGATCAGGAAAACCAGAAAATACTATGGAAGGTAATATTTGTTGCCAGAATGGCACAGATTCTGTATGGAGCTTTGAATTTTGATATTCATGTTTGCCTTTGCAGGGGAGTCAATTAAAATTAAGGTGTTTAACAGGATAATGAGAAAGAGTGGTAGCAAGGGAGAAGAGAGCATATGTTCATTTATTTAAAATAGTATTGTGAAGTGTTCAACATATTTAAATCAGTGAGGCACATATTCACGATATAATTTAATTATCACTTCCAGTAGATACCCTAAATGTTTCTAATGCACATTCTCTCTTCCATACAGTTATAAATAGTGTGCTTATTTATAGCAGCAAACTGACCAGAAGATGGCCCCATAGTGAATACAATGAAACTTAAAATTCACTCAAGGGAATAGGCTGATGTCAAGAAGTGCAAGCTCTATTTATCAATCCTGAAAAGTACATTAGGCTAGGTCTCTCTAAAGGAGTAAAGTATTTGTCATTGTAGCACTCCAAATTATATTAAAATTCATTACGAAATAGATTGAGCAGATACAGAGATAACCCCCAAACTACTTTGTTACCTTAAACTTTAAAACCAGGATAACTAGTGGAAGTGAAAAGCTGACAGAGCCATGTTGAGTGTTCAAAACTCAGTTTTAGGGGCTGACCCAATGACCGCTCATGAAACCCATAAAAAAAACTCCTGGTAAATTTACAAGAATCTTGCTTCATGCTTTCCTATGGGGTGTCCTTAGAACAGCAGACTCACAAACCTGTGCCTTCATTTCTGCTGCAATTCACTGGAAAGAATCAGAAACTATTCACAGCATTTACAAAGTCCCTTCTTCCTTTACAACTATTGTCCTGGGATACAGACTGAGCAGACTCTACATTTGTTATCACTAGTGAAAACAGACACTCATTCCAAGCTGGAATGACACATGCCACTGTTCTTCAAACTTTGTTCTTGTGCAGGACTTTTTCTTAGCACAATAGTGCTATGTTAATGTGATGCTGTCAGAAATGGAGATATAATAATCCATGAAATACAGTAGATTTATATTTCTGGTAGAGGAAACTGTTAACTACAACAGCAGGTACTTTTTTTTTTTTTTTTTTCCCCCAAAAGCAGAGGATTAAAAAAAAAAAGAAAAAGAAAAATTGGAACAAAACAGTTTAATATGACTGGAATAAATCATGGCACTCTTTACACCACAACCCTGTAAAGCCGTTTCTTGAAATTAAATTGTCATGCAAGGATATATTGTGACTTATCCTGAATATTAATAATGTTTTTCACTGTATCACTTTATAGATCCAGGCAGAGCAGAGAGGAAGAGGGTTAATCTGGAGAAGTTTGAAAGCAACAGGGAGATGACTCCTCGCAACTGATGAAAGCCAATGGAAAGACGGATTTACTTCCATCGCATAATTTCTGTTTTACAGATACAAAGTGCACGGAGCAAATAGTACAAGTGTTCATGAGCCATGACAGGTTAGGACAGACGTGCTGGCACCAGGGTTACAGGCATGTTGGCAATGGAGAGAACATGTGCTCATTGACAGAAATACAATTTGGGATGGGTCAAGTCAGAGTAGAGGTGGATACCTGTTTGGACAGAGGGATAATTTCTTCTTGGGTGCTGACAGTCAATATAAGGTTCCCTTTAAATTAACATGTTACTCAATGATAATTGAAGATTTTTTTAAAAAAAGTTACTCTGTGACAATAATTATGATTTGTCTTTTTCACACACACATCTTGACCAAGCACATAAAATCTGAACAGCCTATTTCCTCAGCACTGGGAAAAGGCAAGGCAAGAATTTAGCTAACTCTAGGGGAAAACACCCCATTGAAATCTCCACAAGCTCTTTATTCCCCAATTCTATACACTCTACAGGGTACCTGTGTACCTCCATTGAAGCCACAGGCCATTAGACAATTAGAAAAAAATGTTTTCTTGAAGGCTTTTATTTTAACTCCATCCCCAACCTTCAAGTACTGAAGAAAAGGTAATTAAGATTAATAGAATGAAGAGTTTCTACAATTAAGATATACTCTAGACAGGCAATAGTGTAATGATTATTCAAACAAGGAAGAATAGTGCATCAATAATTATAACTTTAACTATTCATTTTAATTCAAAACTGGCAATACTAAAGTTGCAGTACTCGCTGGGGGCACAAGGAATAAAACCCTGCTGTCTAGACAAAAATTCTTGCTGAAGCAAGACTGTGATTCACCCCAGAGCTTTTGATCAACACATCCCAAGTGTAAGCAAATATTTCCTGAAATAGAAAATTCTTATCATTTGTCACAGCATAATTGCAGCTGTTCTGATTTCAGATGACAACAGTACCTGCCTCGAAATTGCCAAAGTCCATATCCCAAACAGCTGGTATGGTATAGTCTAGTGGCTGGTGCTGCAATTACCCAAAATTCTCCATTACCACCAAATAGCTCAGATCTGATTTTCACAGGTGCTCTTTACCCTGTCACATCAGAGAAAAATATCATTTTTTTTGCTCCATGGTTCAGCACAGAAGGATAACCCTAAGAATGCAGGTGAGGAGGGACAAAACTCAGAGCAGACCTTTGGAGTGCAGATGGTTGTAGATTACCTGCTCCATTCCATACTTGGCCTTGCTGTGTGCAGGTTTTAAGAGTAGAGTATGAGGAAACCACCATATTCTAATGCAGAAAGTTACAGGCATTTTAAAGGAATATAATCTGAAATCCAACACATATATTTGGAAGAAAGGAAATCCTTTTACAGAATTACTGTCTAGTTCAGCACTCAGATGTTTCTCAGAGCTAGTTGCTGCCATTTTGGATACAAGTCCTTCTGAAGGAAAGGGCTATTGTCAAAAATGTCACAATTTATTTGGAGTGAAAATCCAGATTACAATTCCCCTTTGAAATGAATTTTAGAAGAAGCAGCCTTAAATTGTCAGCAGGAAGAAACAGATAACTTTCTTAAAATGAAGACTAGTTCAGCAGTCCCCATTATGCTATGCCATATTCATAAGGAGTAGCACAAGAGGACTAAAAGAATCACATGGGTAAAATTACAGAATTTTAGACTGCCAAACTGTCAGATTAAAATCATCTTGCTGTAGTTGACTTTGAATGTTTTTCCCTGCTCACATGCCTCTAGCTCAAGAGAGGAAGCCTGACTTCCATATATTAACTGATAATTCTCCAAACTCTTTTCCCTTATACTAAAGAAAAGTCCCATACCTTCAGAAGCTTGAAAGGGAGTTTTGAAGGACAAAGATGAAGACACAGAATGAAAAGCTATTTGAAAGATGAAATTACCATTTAAAGATGTCAAACAGTGGTGTAAAGCAAGTTTCTCAATTTCTTTATGAAGCAGTCAATAAGATCAGCTTCACGTTTTCTTCCTTTGATTCTTTGAAATATGGATTTTTTTTTCCCCCTGTGATACAAGTGTTAATTTTAGGGTTCATTTAAAATTCATAAACTGAAAATGGTAATATTTGGGGGTTTTATACTCATACGAAGAATAACTTCGAGCAGTTCAGTCAGCCTCAGACTGTATTCATGAGATGCAGCTAGAATTTTTATTCATTCATTCACACATCAGTACTTGTAGACACTACACTTAATCTGCCACTGCCACACCTACAGTCATCACTCAACTTTTTGTGGTTATGTTTTCCTCCAAATACTAGGTGGCAATGATGGTTTTGTGCCTTTTATTAGCATTTCTTGAAATATATTTGCTGTCATGTATTTCTTCAAATTATGTGATTTGAATTGAATTTAAACGGAGGGCACAGTTACCCTTGGATGTAGATTTGAAGCGATGAGCTCATTGCCAAAATAGCTGTGACACCAAGCAGGAGTTTCAAAATCTCCAAGTAAGAAGAGCAGATCCAGCTCAAATTTTCATAAGAAATCTCACATATGTGTTTCAAAACAATAAAACCCAATCAATAAAAAAAAAGAACACCACAAAACGAACGAAAATTTGAATCAGCTTCATCTGTGATTTGTGGCCGTCTATTTAATGTCCATTTCTTTGTGTTACATGCACCCTGTCTCTGGTTTGTGCCTGGTGGTGGTGAAAATGTGTAACACCAACAGACAACTGCAGTTGCAGAAGACAAACAGGCCTTCAACATCACCCCCAGAGACAAAAATCTAACTCGTTCCTGCCCCATCGACAGAGCTGAAGGACTTCCCTTCCTTTGACCCGCAAATTCCTCCACAAAATGACATTTTGGTACTATTTTCTCACACAAAAGCAATGGAAAGTTTTCCTGTGACTCATCAGCACAGCTTTCTTTCAGAATTTAAGTTTTCAAACCTATGCTTGTGCAAGCCTTCACTAAAAATAGAGAAACCAAAACGAGTTACTGATAGCTTTAAAAGAGATCACTCAACCATACCTAACTAACTTTTTAAATGAAGTACTGAGCAATAGGTAGATTACAAGAAGATGGGCAGAGCAGGTAGAGCATAGCATTAGAGATCCTAATAGAAACTTTGAAAGCAGAAGTTGAAAGCCATGCAGAATACAATACTTTTAACAACACTACAAATTAAGATATCAAGGAAGGGGAAAATGAGGACATTATGGGCCAGAATGATAAACTGAATCACTTAGGATGGCAAAATGCCTGGACTATTACATTATTGCATTCTCAATACATTTGCAAAAATGAATGACAAAAAGTGGTCTTTAACCCAGCAGCAGATCTATAGTTACATAGGCTACAAATAGCAGGATGAGATTTTACTGATAAAACCTCAATTAAATGTGTGCCAGAAACCTAACACTTGCTACCTGCCTCTGATGAGAGGCAGCAATAAAATCTTCATATTTTGTGCATTATTAGTTTCTATTAAGCTGTATTTCTGCTAGTCTCTGATGTAAGGAGACACATACATTGTGCTATGTCAGGTCATGTCAAGTCCCATCAAGTCCCATGTTGTAACACTGCCTGATGTAGCCTGACATGGTGCATATTAGTGCCAATGGAAAAAGTCTAAATGCCAAGCCATTTCCAATAAACATACTCCGTGCGCTGGTGCACAGCAAGACCCAGATGGGGATTTATCCTGCAGCTCTGCAAAAATACCAGTTGTGAAAAGTTGTGGAGTTTCAGAGAGAGACGGGGAAAAAATTTCATAGAGCACATTCTGCAGAAGCAGACATCTATTGGCATTCATGTCCAGAGCTATTAAAGATCATGTAGAGACTCCATGAATTAGGAAAACTTAATTATCTAGGATTAATTTATTTCCAAGGCTGTTAAAATAATCCAGTGTTAAAATTATCCCTGCAATAAATGTGGCAATGGAAATAGCTGTATTTAAGCTCAAAAGTAACTTCTCTTCCCCTCCACCCCTATTTCTGTTACTCATTGCTGTTGCTCCATTAGCACCAAGGATTTGTTTGGATACATCCTAGTCACAATCTTCAGCGATATTGACTGTGTTTGGGTATGACCTTTCAACTTCATCTACCTTGGTGCAGCCTACCCAAAATCTAGCCTGAGGAGCTGAACTGATTCAGTCTCTTTCTGCATTCACATTTCTGAGAGGTGCCTTCTTATTGCTACATGACAGCATCAGGTTCAGATGGAAAGAAGAGTTCCAAGAAGAGAAAAGTATGCCAGGGGAGGGAGGCAGCTGAACAACAGATCAGCCTGGAAAGCATCTGGGTTCGCTGGCCTTGTCAGTGCATATACAGGCAATTAGAGTAATACTGATCTTCTCATCGTGCAAAAACTCTAACACATGCAACTAAATTGTCAAGTCTTGGAAAAGACGCGCCCCCATTCCTCATTGGAACAGTTTGATAAAGGACTCGGCTATGTCCCATCGCTTTCAATCATGTCCTTAGTGTCTTATGGAGACAAACAGCTGTGCAGGGACAGGGCAGGAGCACTCCATCACATGTATCCTTGGCTCAACTACTGCCTCCTTTGGGAAACATGGTGGCAATTAACAGCCCTGGGGATAGGACATTTAGAACAGCAGAAGGCAATTTTCTGAAGGGTAATACAGGACCCTCTGTCATTCCAAAAGGCTCCCTCCACCTCAGTTTTTGCATACCGACATATGGCAAACACCTTACGCCATTTGCCTACACAATATTTATGCATGAGAACGCTGCCATTTAGGTGTTTTATGATGACTTAGAGGTGCAGTGAAGAAACACAGAGATCAAAGCTCATCAAACTGATCACTCCCATGACACTATGGTGTTGGAATATGCACAACGTGGAGAATCACAGACACATGGAAAACCATGGCAGGTGCAAGACTTCAGTCCTTTCAAATACTGTTAACACTATTTCAAAGAGAAAATGATAGCTAAAATACACTGCACAGAGGCTTCCTACTCATCCATATTGTTGCCCGACAGGGTTTCACCAAATTGTTTTTTTCATAGAGCATCAGAGAGGAGAACATGTTATCCTTAACTTCGCCATGAACAGGATTCAATCAACTACTTTGATAATGCTTTAAATATTTAAATAGTATTGCTAAGGAGATTTTCATTGATGGTAAGCATCTGTTCCTTACAGCAAGTTGCTCACTGCTTAAGGAAACACCTTTCCCAGCCACTTTCCAACAATCAGTTGGAAAGGGCCAAAGGTGAATTTTGGCATGAATGATGACTTATTCACACAAAACAGTTTAAATGCAAGTAATATATTCCTGTCACCCAGACAGCTGACAAAATGTCAGTTGCTTTTATCAATGGTTTCAGTACCTCCTGTCAGCTACCATCAATCTTTGAAATAAACACTATAAATAAAACTGCATAGGCAAATGGCTGCCAAATAAACCATGGGTTAAGCACACTTCACCTATTATGCAATTTGGTGCCAATGGTGATTTTGATCAGAAGCCCATGTGCAGACTGAATACAGAGCTTCAGCCAGAGAGGTGGAAAGGCTCATTGTGGTAAATATACACAGGCATTCTTTTCATATGCTCAGAAGGAAGACATGCCTGGGCCACCTTGGTCTTACTGTTCCTGTGCCCAGCCACCCTCTGGGTGAAGAACTTTTCTCTAATATCCAAACTAAACTGCCCCTGACACAGCTTCAGGCAGTTCCCTTCGGTCCTGTCACTGATCACTACAGAGAAGAGATCGGTGCCTGCCCCTCCTCTCCCACTCATGAGGAAATTGTAGACTATGATGACATCAGCAGCTCTCTGAGGATTTGTGGATGAATCCCATCAGACACCATAGATTTGTATGGATCCAGCTGGAGCAACAGATGCTGCACAGTTTAAGGGTTGACTGGGAGCTGGTCTTTCTTGCAGTCAAGGTGCTCCAGCTCAGGGCACTGAGAGCCCCTTGGCCCACCATCCATGTTGAAGACAGAGACAAAGTATGTATTAAAAGCCTCTGCCTCGTCCCTGTCCCTGTTTGTAAGGTGACCATCCTCATCCTGTGACAGGCTGATGTTATTTTTACGATGCCCATTGCCATAAACATATTTGAAAAAACTGCAAGAAGCCACCAGACTCCTGGCACTGCCCATCTGATGCCCTCTTCTCACCTGCAGACCCTCAAAGCCCACTCTCCAGCAGCTTGGGCCTCCATTCCAGCCCTTCTGCACTCCCAAGAGCTCCCACTACACCAGGAAGACCTGCTCCAAGCTCTCCCTTTATGTAATCACCCGCAGGGGAAGACCCAAGGGTGAGGACTGCCCTTGAAAGATGCAGAGGCCAATTCCACTTGCCCAGCCAGCCCCACCTGTGCATTGGAGGAGCAAGGGAGAACAGCAGTTCACATGCAGTGGGTCAAGGTGGGAATTAATGGTGGGGAAAAAGATTATAAAGGTGTCTTTTTGAGGAGGTTTCTTATTTTTTAAACCTCTAGGAAGGGTGATGTACGATAAAGGTGAGACCACCACTCTCAAGAATATAAGCAAGTAGATGAAGATTAGTTTACAGTACACTACAATGCCTCCAATAGAAGCATTTTCTAACTACACACTGATATATATCAGCAGCCATTGTCAGCTGCTTTCTTAATTCTTTATAGAGAAACCTTGTCACAGAAAAAAAAAAAAAGAATGCTCCTGTTCTTCCTGTCTCATCTGCCATCTTTCCACTGTGATGTAGTTAGCATAAGGGGACTCAAAAAAAAANCCCTTTTTCCCGTTGTGGTGGGTATAAAAAGGGGGAAAAAAAAAAAAAAAAAAAAAAAAAAAAAAAAAGATAGCACCTCCTTTCCAAAACAAGGTGAATATTATTATGGCCAAGATACAGAAGTAGATTGCCAACCTGTCTACAGAAAGCAAATATTGAGTGCAGATTGCCACCCTTTTCCTCATTTCAAGCCCCATGCATGTGTTTTTCCACCTTGCAAGATATTATCTAGTTATTGGCCAAAATGCCAATTGTCTTTTAAATCCTTAGAGAAGTCATTGCACAGCTCCCAACCTAAATAATAAAAATATACCAAGGAGTGTGACAAGGATCTATTGTTACTGAGGGGATTGATTTAGCAGATTTAACAGTGCAGAAACCCTGCGATAAAAGCGTCTTAATATCCAACCTAATATTATAAGGATTACCAAACCACATTGATTCCAGAGGCTTCCCCTTACCCTTTGTCTTTTCAGGCTGTGTCTGTAACACTTTTGGAGCCATTGAATTTGAATGACCCTTGAATTTCAAAGTGGCACTGCACAATTGTCCAGATGAAGCTAGAGGTTGCAAGAGGAAAAAGAAACAGTGAGTTTCCCTGGCATGATTAGTTCTCAGATGTTAGGAAAGATGAATAATACTCAGCCCTCACAACTTAACCCCAGGAAGGTTAAGTACATTATGATCCCTGAGTGTCTCATATGAGAAGTCCACTAAACACACTCTTGAAGGTGACTGCACCTATGGGCAGGAGAGGGGGAGTTTGAAGGCTGTTCACTGAATGACACTTTTATTTCCTGTGAATACAGGTGAAATCAAGGCCTAGCATGAGAGTGATAGAAATCAGGAAACTCTGTCCACTTAAATGTCTTTGGAAGTATTTTCCAATGTCCAGATGTGAGTATAGTGCAAACCCTTTCCATACACCAGGTGGGAAGATGAGCAGCACCAAGCACCAGAGATGACTGCAGTCCAGAAAGTCCCGAAACAACAGGGATGGCAGGGCTGCACTGTGTACTGTGCAGCAGACCTGCCATTTTGTTTGGTGACAGCTGTGGGACAATGATTCTTGTGAGTCCTGTGGTTCTGCTCAAGCACGAGATAAAGAATGTTATGCCATCCTGAAAGACACTGATAATGAAAGGACAGGACATTTTGGCAGGATTGTTTTGGCCCATCTAAGTGCAGATTTAGCAAGTGTGACACTAAAATTGTTTTAGCTCCATGACATAAGGGTAACTGCATTGCAAGCTAGGAGGAGGAGCAGGGCAGCACTGGGTTTGCTTCAGAGTTGGAGAGATGTGGAAGATAACCCCTGTGGAATCAGGGAGCCTTCTAGAAGCACAAATTATCCAGCAGATCCCTAAGCTCAAACATGTCCTGGGAAGGATGCAGTCCCTAGAGAGTTTACAAATGCTCTTAGGCTTTATGCCACCTGGGCTCTCTGGACATATCTAATCTGGTCCTTTTGGCAGTTTCTAACCTCCATGGAACCCAGCATCTGCTCCAAAGACTGAAATATTCCAACATAATTCATAGAGATTTTTATGGCAAGTCCACTTCCACCCTGTGCTTGGCGCAGTTGATGAGAGTAACCCAGGAGGGTTTGGAAAGCACAGAGTGCCATGGAAACACTTTCTTGCGAGTCCTGAACTCACACAGGCACATTTCTGGTGCACCTGACTGTCATGTGCAGAGACAGCCATTAGGCAGAAGTGACACTGTGTTGCCCTTGCTGGAGCCTTGCTTGGCTTGCTTTCACAACATCATTTTGGCAGGATTCTTTTGGCCCATCTAAGTGCAGGTTTAGAGAGGAGACACAATGTGTGTCTTCAGGTCTACAAAAAAGCCAAATTCCCTTTTCCATGGATGAGTTCTCTGATTATTATTATTATTATTATTATTATTATTATTATTTCTATCTTTTGCCAGTAAAAATCAGAGTGAAACCCTGGGCTCGTGGAAACCAAGGGCAGAATTCCTACTGATATCACCATGGCCGAGGTTTCCCCTGTGTTTTTCCAGATGTTTTGTGCTCCAAACTTGACATCTTCATTCCCTCAGACTTACCATATTGCATTTGACAGAGATTTCCCCCAGTGTCCTGATCATGAATCATCATTCAGTATCCTAGAATCTGTTTGCAAATGAAGTTGCCTGACATGGATTGCATATTGTGCTAACTTATTTATGTCAGGTCAAAAATTGCTGTGGGAATTGCTAATTGGAAGCACAGCTAGTGTCTTTTTTCCCTCTAGGCAGACTGGCAGGCAACATAAAATTGAAAAGGAACAAGTCTCACATATCAATTCTTCCCTTCTTTTAGAAAAATTTCTCCATCTCACTGGCTTCTTGCATTCCATTCTAAAGAACATTACCATCCTGCAGTCCCAATGCAACTTGTTCCTGTGTTTTGAGAGCACAGAGTGACCAGTGTGCCACAGCCTCTCAGCAGTGCTACAAGAAAGGCAAAAGGCTGAATCTAAAGCTCCATGACAGAGAAGATGAGTGCCATGCACATCTAGCACTTGCAGCTGCCTGAACAGGATGAAGGAGAACCTCGGTTTCCAGATGAACACCTCAAATGCAGTGGTTTTCCTAAATGTATAGAAACAGACTTCTTCCTTTGGAAAAGGATCTTGGTTCCGATTACCATCAAGATGAGTATACAATGTTTCTTGTCAAAAAGTTGACAGGTGTTCCACACTAACACTTCCATTTTATGAGTGTATTGAATTGGCAGTGAGATTTGGGAATACCAACAGAAAAGGCTCATTTTTCCAAAGAAAAATTGAGCTTCTGATACAAAACATTATTCAGATCTCGTGCTCAACCTCCATCAGAAACATCAAAATTAATTATTTCCCGTTACCTGCAATGGAATGGCATAAATAAAATCTTTGAGTTGACAAAAATTTTATGATTGGAATTTTCACTATTAAAAGGAAAATGGTTAAGAAATAGTATTTGTAATTTTCTTTTTTTGTCATAATATCATCTCTCTCCCCATGTTTGTAATTGAATTCCACAAAATTAAGGATTTAATCCCTTAACTAAGCAAATCTTTTTATGTTTATCAGACAAGCTATATTCTTCACTTACTAAATGTACAATTAAAATACATAAATTTTTAATTCTTAGTTCATTTAATTGGTAAGGTCCATGCCAATTATAGTATAGCAACACTTTAACTATAATTTAAAGTTTTATCTCCTACATTATTTTCATTAAGGTGTTAAATGAAATCATTATTAAAGAATAAAGGAAATTGTCAGCAAACCAAGTGGGCAGTGTCTGTTAGTATTGTTAAATACACTTGAGGGAAATTACTCCTATGGATTCAGCTGTTATAACAATTATCAGGAGATGAGGGAAAAGGGGGCTGGCAAATTCCCCACAACACTTAATATATAGCTGTTGGATCTAATATCTGATTTAATGTGAAAGAGAAAAAAACCCAAAAAAACATTAACAACAAGACAAAATCCATTCTCACCTTCCAGGCAGTATAATTGGTGATCTTAAAGGAAAGGGAAAATATGTACCTGACATGGAGAAGGTTATAGACTATGACAGCTTTAATCTGTTATTTTATTTCTCTCAGAAATGTTTCATTTACACTTGTAAATAAAAATATTAATGATTTTGCTCAAAGTTTAGGGCCAGTGGAAAGTTAACAGGCAGCAGAGAGTGAGTCTTGGACGGTGCCCAAGACAGAAACAAGACAATAATGACTTGAAATCACTCCAGCCAGACATGATACTGCATTCCAAGATCAGGAAACTGTGCGCACATCATTAAATATGCATTTTAGTTAGTTAAATGAAGGTTGGGAATAAGACCTAGAGCTAGACAGGACCTGTGGAGCCAGGACTCAAGCAGATGTCACTGCATTGATTATACTTTGGAAACATGTCAAGCTCTATTAAAAATTAAATTAAATTAAGGAAAGCTCAACAGGTTGCCCAAGTATAATGACTGTGGCGATGCATGTCCAAATGTGCATGTGCCTGAACCACAGTGCCCACAGTGCTCCTGGGGCAGAAAGGGGGGACATTAATTCCAAGCTGAATGAGGCTGGCGGGCAGGTGGGGTCTGTGTGACAGACTGTGTGCAGCAGGCAGGGAAGAGCATATCCAGCTGGAATTCCCAGCCCTCACAGATAACTGCTCCTCTGCTCAGATGAATCCTGGGGGGAGCTTCACTCCAGCCACCACCATCTCTTGAGTGAGGTAGGGACACAAGTGCTACCCAAAAGACCTAGTCTGCCTCTTCCTCTGTTCCATCCCAGAATCATCCAAATTAAAGAATTCAAAGCAAGCTACAGTGCAGGCTTGGCCGGTATTGTAGGATTTAAGGGTTTAAGAACAGGTGGGCTGAAAGAATGTTGAAATTCAAGTTTACTCTGACTAGTTTTACCCTTACAGCTTAAATGGCCAACATACCTAAAGCTGACAGCATCTACCCCCCTTTATCTTAGATATACCCAGAAACGAATGCAGTACTGATGCTGCTGCACTTATCTATAATTTAACTTCTAATACAAAACGTATAAATTTTAAATACATAGCAATCCTAGGAATATTACCCTGCAGTAAAAAGGAATTTCTTAAAAAGCTGCTGATCTTTTCATTCCCTGTTTAGGGACAGTAGAGACAGCTACTGTGAGGCTGTCATGTCTCTAATGACAATCTGAAGATTTATCTGAAATATATTGTGTTAACTGTGCATATATTTTTGTGCAGAACAAAGCTTACCAGCATAACTGCCCTTATTTAAAAACAACTTAACACAAAATGGAAGAGCTGTTACAGCTACCTCTGATAGGGAATGCTGCTACAAGTTAAGGAGAATTGGAATCCCACATGTCTTATCTAGAAAGCGGCACATAGGCATGTTCAGCTCAGTAGCTGTAAGGCAGTACATTATGGCTAACGGAGAAGGAGGAAACAGTGTAGCTGCACAACATTTCCAGGGGAAACAGGAATAGTAGGGAAGAGGAGTCATGGTGGAGACAGAAAAGCAGTGAAATGTTTAGGCTGAAGGGGAAGGAAAAAGGTGATGGGAACACGAAAGCAGGGCAGACACAGAGATAAAGCCAAGTTTAATAATAATACTAATTGTTAAAAAAATAAAAATCTAATTATAATGTTAAATTTAGCTAAAACTGGTGCTTTCCGAAAAGATCTTCTTCAGACAAATTTTCATAGAGCACTAGGAAGTTAGACATAAAGGTCTTCAAGAGCCCACTAAAGCTCCCATTCTGAACGTCACCACAGTTTTCTGATTAATGTCATCTCATTATGTCCTTATTGTCTACAAATTCTTGGTATGGACACAATGAAATATGCTTTGATGACATGCTAGGTAGGGTTTTTGTAGCACCCCCTGGCTCTGGGTCAGCTTTGGATTCAGAGCTGCTCTCTGAACAAAAAGCACTGGAGATGAGCAAAGACTACTGGAAGAAGAAAGGTCACCTTATGACTACTGTCACTGTGGGCAGATAAAGCAATTTACAGATGGCATATATCCAGAACTTGTGTGATTTTTCCTTACTAGAAGTTCTTAAACACCTGATATTACATAGAGAAATTATGAGGCAGGGAGTAGAATAGTGCTGCAACATGAGAAATGATAGAAAAGTTTAAGTAAGTCAAATACGGTCAAATAACATTCATTTAGAATGAAAGTTACTAACACAGAGGATTGAATAAAGGCTTTGGCTGTCATCTTGTTTTTGTAATATTTAGGATTTGGGAAGGCCCTCTCCTTAAAGCCAATTCCATTCCACCAAATCCTACTGGCTGTGGTTTTGTGCATGAGAGAGGACACAGCACATCAGCCTGACAGCCAGGTCACATCCTGCAAACACCCCCTGATGCTCTCCCTCTCTGTGCACAGCAGCAGGGGTACATGTGGCAGCACAGCAATATTTGCACTAGTGCTGCATAAGCTGAATTTGGCCAGACAAAAACTTTTGGTCTTTGAGACTACCAGTGTGACAACTTCATGGGTATTAAATTCCATAAGAAAGAGGAAAAAAAAGTAGCTCTCTGTCCTCTCTTCTCCCCAGCCTGTATCACTAGAAAGACATATTTGGTTTGGTATCATGGTTTTATATGAGTTAACGTTTAAGGCAGGATTTTCTTTGCTGGCTTTTGATTTATAAAGCCAAAACACCCAAGCTCTATGAACTCATCATGGATTTTTGCCAAAAGAGTTTAAGAACTCCTACCATTTATTGCTTATCCAATTACTGTAGTATTTATCTTGACATTTTCTTCCTGATCCATGCCTGGACTTTTGTGCAGAGAAATATGAACAAGTGTTTAGCCTTCTAAGTTTCAGCTTTGATTTTTTTTTTTTTTTTTTTTTTTTTTAGGGAGCTTAGGTTTGGAACATGACAAACTTGTCTCAGGGGCTGCATCTGCATATTGTTCAATGCCACTTACAGTACCAGCAGATAAAAACAAGGCCTTCTACTTATATTCCACCCACCCTACAAACAGGTTATGACCTACTCAATATTAAAGACAGTGCACAATGGATTGTACAACACAAACAGGCACAGTTTTTTTCGATAGACGTTGTAGCTAACCTTGCATATTAGAAGACAGTGACTGAGTCAATTAGCCTGTAAAAATTAATCTTATCTCTTTGCAAAGCCGATATGCAGTTTGTGCAAGTTTTACAGCCGTGATCCCACAGGATAAGCAGTGTATCTGTTATGAAATTACAATTTTTGTCTATCTGTGGAGTATCCCTTGTGACACAGCCTTTTAAATATGCAATATCATGGGTATGTTGCTACAGTACTGCTTTTAGAGTTGCTACACAAATATATAAACAATGCGAATGGTCCAGCTTTTTGTTGAACCCCTTACATTTCTGCACTAACAAGTCTCAATTTTCCCCTTTTGTATGTGATCGTGCTCCTCTTATAACAGAAACATGGAGGAGGAGGAGTTAAAAATTGATAACTAAAGCAGCACAAAGCCAAGAGGTCTCCAAATTTAATCTTTATTATGATCTGTGTCAGATCACATTTAACCTAACAAGCCATGGTGAAATAATTCTTCCTACCTATAGGGTAAGTAAGCAAACCTATAGGGGCTGAGCTGTACACTACAGACTTCAGAGAAGTGTTTGTCTTTGAAAACAGTCAATGTAACTTCAAGGGCTTTCAGCTGCAATTTCTTCTTTGTTGAGTCACCTTTTGCCCAGGATCTTGTGGTCACTTGACTGAAAATTTGAAAATGTCTGATCTGTATATCTGAAATAGGGACGGTGGGATAAAGTGCCTCAACACACTGAATTCTTTATTCTGCTCTGCATCTCCAGTACTGCAAAGGGCTCCAGAACAATCCAGCTCTCAGAACAGTTCACTTACTGTGCAGGTATTAAAAGTTAAAATATAGAGGGTGCAGATGACAAGGCAGAAGAAAACAAAACCCATAACTGGATGTCAATCTCAAATCCTTGTCTGGCAAAATGAATTAAAATGGCAAAGGATTGAAAAGGTACTATATAAAATATGCCAGTAGGCATTTTACTGCTTGAAACTTAATGGGGTTTCTTTTTTGCATTTATGTAAGTTCTTCAAAGATTTATTCTCTCAATTACCAATCAAAAGAACTCATAAAGGTAGAGTTGGTGGACCATGAAGGATTAGAGCTGTCTGCTAAGAAAGATGCATACTTGGCAGGCCCTGTGCATTAAACAACTCCATTTGACACCAATCCCTGGCTCAAAGGATGGCTGACAATGGAAGTTATTTATCATGGACTATTTTTATTTAAAAAAAAAAAAAAAGATAACACACACTCCCCGTTCCACTACCCCCAATAAAACCTTTATAGAGTCCTGATTTTATTAAGACAGCCTGCAAAACCTAATTTTAAAATCTTGTTTATGGAAACCCAGAAGATTAGGCTGGTAAAAGTTGAAAGGTAAAGGCTGACTAGATTCTCCTTCCTCAATTTTCTTTTTTGTAAAATGCCCCCAAATGAACAATGTTATAGTAGCTTCTGCATAAATTTAGTTTAAGACTTACTTATATATATTCAAGCAATGCCTAACATACACATTTAATTTAGGGAAAATTTATATATACTCTAAAAAGAATTTCTTATTTTCTTTCTTGGGTTTCAACAAAGCAATCAAGGATATTAGATTCAAGCATCAGAACACCCCATTCACTTAAAGGCTAAGTGACAAGCCTGCTTGATGGGCTACACACCTTGTGTGCCTAAATTTAAGCACATTTCATTGGACTGTGGCTTTCCCAGAGAAGCAGTCTCTCAAAATATTCAAACTCAAATCAAAATATTGAGTTATTTTTCTTTATTTATTTCCCATCTGCGGATTTCCATGGAGGATGAAATCTTGAATATACTTAGAGTCATAGAACATCTGAGAAATTTCCACCTCTGGAAATCATTTGTTCCACCCCTCCTGCTCACAGTAAGGCCAGCTCCAGCTGCCAGGTTTTGAACATTTTCAAGGATGGAGACTCCCTAGGCGCCGTGTTCCAGTGCTTCATTAAAGATTATTTGCTCTTCAAGACAATTAATGTATAATCTAACAAGGATACATCAAAAGCTCACCAACTGTTACTTGTTTAGCTATTATTTTTAATGCTTGTCCAGCAGTTTCATGGATACTGATCAGTGGATTATAGTTTATTATGAATTCCTACATAACAGTTGCCAGTACATGTAAAAGATGGTACAGTAATAAATGTTATCAAATCTTATTCCTTCCTTGAATTGCTGCTAATTATGTGTAAACAGCTCTAAGTACTATATCCAGCAGAAAATTCAAGGTGAACAAATTGGGCAGGATATTATCATACCAGGCAGGGATTTAGCTAGGTTTAAAACTTGCTCACTTTTGAAAATGCCCAATGTAAAAATCCTCACTACATCATTTTTGTGTCCAATAAAATACACAACACCTCCATAGGCCAGAAAAAGGTTCTGGCACCACAAGGGGTTTGGAATCCAGCCTTGGGGGTTACAACATTATTTTTTTGCTGACATGCCCACGGTGCAGGAAGCAGCACAGAGCAGACTCTTGTGCTGGTGTCATCTTTGCCAGCCAGCAGCGCTGCTGTGCTGCTCTTGGGTCAGAGCTTGGGCTGAAGCGTGACCCTGCTCTGTGACACTGGGCAGGCTCAGCAGAGGACAGCTCCAGCTTGAGTGATCACCACGATGCTTCACTGAGCAGTGGAGACTTGCTCATCGACCCTGGCATTCCCCCACAGGCCCACCAATCCCAGAAATCCTCTTGCCTCCTCTCCTGAAAAGTCTGTCTTTGAAATAATCTGGTCATTTTCTGAAGACATTGTTTTTAGCTTGTTACAAGAAAGTGACAATTAGAAGAATCTTCAAATCCTACTTTTCAGTCCTGCCTGTATGATCCTGCCCAGATCCACAGATCTTCACTTTCTCCTTTGCTATGTCAGGCACAGGGCTGTGATGAATGTGATTCCAACCTCATTTCATATATCCTTGTGACAGGCAGCAATATAAACTTTCCTTGGAGATTTTAGTCATAAATCAAGAGGCAGGGTGGTGTGGTAAATGTAGCACTGGACAGGGACACAGAAGACTTCACTGTCACTTCGTTTTCCTATACCTAGCTCCCTTTCCTTATTTATGCAGAACATGAAGTCATCAGGTCACTCCTAACTATGTACTATGCATATCAGCTTTACATAAATAAAATAGTCAGACTTGGTACAATATTTATCATTAAGGTGGTAAAATATACTGAATTATGTAATGTTAGGAGATAAAAAACATCTGAAATAAAGCCATGATATATCATAAAGTCCATTAAACAAAATTTTTTCTCTTGGTATCTGGTGTCATAGTATTCTCCCAATCTAATGATGGGCTTTGCTGTGTTGTAAATCCACTCCATATTTATGTCCTCCTTTCCCTAAGATCTTTAAAGAGCTATTTTGTCAAATTGTACTAGAGAAGAGCACTGCTTTAACTATTTCATCACATTAAGTAGGATTCTAAAGTAATATAATTCTTTTAAGATAATGGAGGCATTTTTTTCCCCCTGGAAAAGAATAGAAAGAAACTAGCATAATTTTTTCCCCACCATTTCTTCGGCTGGCATTTTACCCCATCTTTTATTACTTGGAGCATCTTTACTGATGACGATATGACAGGTGACATATTGCTGTATTAACAAGGTCACAAAATCCCATTAGTGGTGAAAATGACAGAACTGAGTTGTCTGGTGACAAATAAGGTAGGTTCTCATGGAATACAGGTCTGTAGGTCTCAGGTTCAAATTTACACAATGTAGAAGTAGAAGTAAACTCACATCCAGTCTGCACAACTTCTACAGAGACATCCTCAGCTTCCTTACTTAGGCAAGAAAAAGTCCATGCACACAGGTTTGTAATCAAACAACAGGAAACAAAGAGCAGTCATGGCAAAAAATTGGTAAAGTGGTAATAATTCAATGGAAAACAGAAACCAGATGAAACTTCCCACAGCCCTTCTCTCTTCTTCAAAATCTGCAAGTTTGGCAGACTGAGGAACTCGTGAAAAACATCTGAGCAGAATTTTGATTAGAGACAGATGAAAAAGGCAAGCTGTCTTTCTTCAATTCCTTGACATAACTCATTTCCTTACAAATTATCAAGGAATTTCTCAACAACAGACATGTAACTGAGTTTTCAGAATTTTTTTCCTACTTTTAAATAATTATTCTTTTTTGACTTTATCAAACCCCATAAAAATTATTGTCAGAGAAAGATATTAACCCTTTAGTTTTTTTAAAAATGTGGTTTTGAGGAAAAAGAATTAGATATAGCTGTTACTCAGCCACACATTAATATTTGCTGGGGTAAAATCCTCTGGCTCCCCTAAACATGGCTTTTCCATCCATTTGTACCTGACGTAGCTGAAGATTCATTACTAAGGCCAGGGTTTACAGAGGCTGGATGTGGTTGCAGATACTGTACAAAACCTGCAAGCCACAGAAAATTCTTTCCTTTTATTAACACTCAGTTGAAGCTTTTAAGCACCATTATCCGTCCCACGCACACACCTTTTAGGTACAGCTGGCCTTTCACTGAGGAAAGGAAATATTTGCATCTCAAAGACATTTGCTTCTTATGAACCATCCCAAGGACTTAAAAATTTTTAAGGCACACTCTCATTTCAAAGACATTTACATAGGAACTTTAACACTCCTGTAAATGAACCAGGCATCGCGCATCATCTGTAATGGATTCACGGAGTCTTACTGAGCACCTACGCAACCCAAGGAGAGCTGGATTTTCATTAGGTACCTTCTTAATGCTTAGAAAAATCAGATCATGAACACAGCTTGGCTTTTCAGGCACTGCCCTTTATGTGCTTAAATTATTTACATTGACAAATATTTCAAATTTAAAGTAGATTTAATGCGGTAGAGATTGAAGGTTTAAAGAACAGGAATGAAACACTACATCTGGTTACATCAGTGTGAGTTTTGCTCTTTGCAGTTCCACTGAAGAGGAAAATTAAAAACAAACCCCTACAAATATCTTGGCAAGTTTCTAAAAGCATTTCAGGATCACCTAACAAAACAATCCCAGCTCCAAGAGGAGACTCAGGACCAGCAGGTACTTGGAAAAGCTTTGATTCCCAGGGAGGGATTTTACTGAGGGCAGCAGTCTCCTGTATACTTGGATCTCTAATGCCCTAGAGAAAGGCAGCTTGGGTTTCCAATGGGAGCCAAAGCAGCTCATCACCTTGTGAAAATCAAATTGCCTGATTTGGTCTGACTGCTCAGAGCACAGGTCATGGTTTCCTGCTGCTTCCCTTTAGGCTTGGAACATCAGTGATGCACATAACAGAATAAATGCACTGCTAGTGGGACTTTGGGGAGTCACTCACAGGGGCAGATTTCCAGCTGCCTCAGCAAGTTCTGCAAAAGGGGCAGGTATATTTTGTTGGAAAACATTCCGCCTAATGGGCACAAAGTATAATAATTCTTCTCTGTGTTACACTTTCAGGCTGTCAAGAATTTTGGCTGAGCTTGTTAATACAAAAAGTTGAAGAAAAAGCAGCTTTCGAAAGAAATGTCCAATTAACTTCCTTTTCTGATTTTTATTTGTCCTGAAATGAGATTTTATTGGAATTGTATTTACAAAACTTGTGCTGTGGGATATCTTGCCTCCGCAGTCTGTCATTGCCAATGAGCAAAGGACACGTAGAAAGTTCTTATAGTTCTTTTTTCTCCTATCACTCCTCAAGGTGAACTATGATTTCTTTCAACAGCTTTGCTTGCAGAAAAGTAAGGATTTTGTGAAAGACAGAGGCAAAAATATTAATTGCTTTTCCCCACTTTACTGACAGTTCCAATAGCAGAAAATGCTATTGCAAAGGAGCAAAAAAGCCTCCCACTGTCAACTGCAAGATCACATCAGTCCTGATGTCAGCTCAACCTTTGCTGTTCCTCCCACCTCCCTTCCTCAGTAATGTCTTGGGAGGATGCTGGGGCATCCTCTCCAATAAAACAATTATAGAAAAAGTCACAGAACATTACAATCACCAGGCAAATTAAATGAAATAGTAAAAGCCTTTCCTATGGGGCAGAACCTTTCACACCCTGGAAGGAAGGGATGCCAGAGCAGTAACAGGAAACTAGGAGAATTACACTTTCCCCCTTTTCTTCACAAGAGATGAACTTTCTTAAAAATTTCTGTTTTCAATAAAAATTTGTGCTATTAGATGCTGGTTTTGTGCCTTAGAAATCACAGATAAGGCAAAAACATATATTTGCCACCTGGAATAGAATATTGATTTATTTTTTTCCAAGCCAGCGTGCCAAACAAAATCCAAGCTAAAGCAGACTCTGTGGCAACTTTAGGTCACCATAATTCTCTGTAGTTCTTCTCCTTGTCAAAAGCTATGATATCAAAGCTGCTCTTTTGTTCTCCTTAATTCTATCAAATGCACTCCCCATCTCCAAGCTTCCCTACTTTGTCAAGCTAAGATGAGGAATAACTCAAGAGACTTGGACTCAGATGTTTCTGTAATCGTGATCTGAACTAGGAGAGCCAACAGAGGCCTCTTTGCACAGCTCCAGCCCTACAGACAGCCTGTGTTTTCCTGGGAGATGGAAAAGTGTAATGTGAACCAGAGCCAGGCTCTGCAGCATGATCAATAACAACAACTAAAAGTAATGCGTCAGATTGCACCAAAGTTTTTCTCACAATATGACAATTTTGAGGACTTCCTGAACCAACCTCTTTTTCAGGGCGGAAGCAGCCTTTTTTCCTACAGTCACCTCTTACCCATGTATTCAGGATTTGGGATGTTCTCCTGGGAGAGAAATACAGCTAAATATTGGTTATTGTCAGAAAAGCACAAAGCAGGTGTACAGCTGGTGGGCTGGTGCTCTTTTGTTTACTTCTTTCTGGTTTGTTTTGCCTTTTTACATCTTATAACTTCTAACTACATAATTTCTACTTAGATTTATGATACATTATTTCCAAACATGTCATCTCTTTCATGGCAGTGTGAGATAATCGTGATACCTGCAGCTACATCACCCGTGACTAGAAAGGACCTGTCCATCATGATCCACACATCAGGAATTCCTGCTATGACAGGAACGACCATAAAGACCAAGTGGCTAATGACTCAAATTTCACTATAGTCTGTACTAACAGTTTAGAACAAGGTTATGAAAAATGGGTTTTAGTCCAGAAAACCCAGAAGAGAAGCCACTCTGGTCACATTCCCATAAGGACCATACTATATAGTATAATCATACTGTAAAGCTTCCTCTCATTCATTACCTTTACCATTTTGTGTCCATCAGTTCTAACCATGTTTTTCCCTTCAAACCAGAGCCCCATAATTATAGATGCTGCCTACACCATGGAAGTGACCATTGCATCCTGTATTCTAGAGAACAGAAACACTGACTTCTTGTAGGTCTCACTAGGAAACTGGTAGATGAGAGTGACCTTGAGATGTTTTTTGTATGTTCTTGGGTAAAACAATGATAGTTTTCAAATCTCAGAAGAGAGGAAAAAGAGAATGAAGGCAGCACAAGTTTCCTCTAAGCACTGCCAGCACTGTCAGCATGAAGACTTCTATCATTACTAAAGTTTAATATTCAGAATATTGCCAGGAGTCTGCAAGAGAACACTTCCTAAAGTGGAGGAAGATAAAACCAAACACTGCTTTGAGTTTAGTTAGTACAGAAAGGTCTGAGCATAAGCCAAAATCCAGAATTTGACAGCATGTAGTAGTCGTGCTTGGATCCAGTACTGCTTTTGGAGTTAGAAACAATTATTTTGATATTTTTAAACAACCTTTAAAGAAAGAGTATTTTCCTAAGTTACTTTTTACTGACTCTTCCCAGCAAGCTGAATAGAAATTGGCTCCTTTCTTTCTTCTCCTCTTGTTAACAATGGCAAGCTGAGATACTCTGTAAGGTGACTGTGGGAACCAGCGTTTTCAGAATAAAGCATGAAACATCCTGAGCCTTGTCAACAAGGTACTCCATGTCTTCAGCGATAACAAATCAGTGGAGAGCAGGGAATAAAACACACAAGCTCAGGCTCCCACTACCCTTAACATCAGACAAACTGATTCTCAAACTTTAAATCTGCTTGTGTCTGGATGTCATCATCAAAACTGTTTTGGGTGACAAGATCCCAATATTTCACAAACCTCTGGCACTAAGTGGTCCCACAGAAGAACACAAAGGTGGAGTCAAACTGTCAGGTGATCCAGGGTTTAGCACGAAATAGGTTTGTATCATTAAAATGCTAAAAGGCAAACCCATTTTTCAGCAGAAGGAATACCGCTGGCGCTGGAGAGTTTACAGAAGTGACCAGCTGCGAAATAGTCGAGGACTCTGGCTTCTCTATCTATAACAGCTAACCTGACTGAAAGGATCAGCTCATCACTTGCCTCCTTCTTGACAGCTCAGGAATACTGTAAAGCCTTGGATCACGAGTTTTTAAAAACTCTTTTTTTAACCCTGAACAGCAAACAGATGAAAATATACTTAAGAAAATGTTTTCCTAGTGACTACTAAAGTGTGAATAAGTGGTTCTGGGTGATCATTGGTAGTAGTTATCAACCTTTTCAGACATTTTTAAGACTGAAGTGACTCGTGTGTCTTCAGCTATGTTGCAATCCAGAAACAATTTAGAAAAATAGCAAGAGTCTTCTTTCTTAGGAGATCTTTAAATATCTAAACACAAACAGTTCTGATACTTAATATGTAAAGTGGTTAATTTACTGCAAGTTACACCATTGAAAATGCTGCTTTCAAAATAAGAGCTTCTGGCCTAGGGAGTTTTATAAAGAAAATGTGTTCTTTATTTTTTTAATATACCTTAACTACATAATTGATGAAATAATTCATTCTCAATATTTAATGCTCCTGTACCCAGAAGACCATACTTAATCACAACATGAGCAAAGTATGCACCAAGGAATGACAGGAGCAAGAAAATATATTATTTACTTTAAAAATGTAAAAAAAAAAAAGACAAAAGTTAGCAGCCCCTCATCTTGAATTGAAAGCACAGGCACAAATATTTAGACAGTCCTTCATGTCAAAAATGTGTTTCCCAGGGTGAAATTCTGCCACCACCATCCCTAAAGTCAGCCACGCCTCTCCCCTGACTGCAGTAGGCCCAGCATTGCACTTCCCAGGGCTTTCTGTGAGGACAGGCTCAGAGCACAGCACAGGTAGACAGATTATTAAAATTAGCTATTTCTGGTGTCCATCCTCTCATGACCTCCACAAAAATTCCTAATCAATTGCATTGCAATTAATTGCAGAAATACCCCATTAAATACAGACAAATCTTTCCAGACGTACCCATTTAAGAGGAGAATTTAGTAGCTGGCATAAATCTACCTTTCTCAACTTGCTTTCTCTTTTTTGATTTATTTTTAATCTTGCACTTCTCCTTTTTCCAATAACTTTCATGCCTCATTCCATACTCCACCCTCTAAGGGAAAATGCAGGATGACAGCATAGACTGCATGGCAGCGGGAGGAATGAAAGGTTTATTTCAAAGTTGCTCTGTTCTTTTCTTCTGTGTGTGGCTTTGTTAAGTACATACCATATTTCTGAAATCCAGCTAGGAAAAACTAGAAAAGTCTTCCAATTATAATCCTTGATATTTCCCCTGAAGCTAAACCAAAGCCCCTTTGAACTAGAAAAGTGTCTTTCAAAAATGAGAAGGGCAAGACCTGAACTTTTCTACCTGTAGTCTTCTAGTCCAAGATTAGAGTTCTGGGTTGATTTTTTTCCTCTTCTCCTCAAGGAAGAAAATACACTGATTTTTAATACAACTATTTTTAGTTAATCCAGCTTTCCTTTTTATCCTCTGTAGCCAATGCCTGCACCAGTCATTCGAGCATTATTTAAGTTATATGTCGACATCAAAAGTAACAGTTTCCCTGGTGTATATTTGCTGGCTGTGCAGAGGAGGTAGATAAGATTTTTGCAGTACTTCTTGTCAAAAATCCCATTGTCACAGGCGTGTTTATTGATTATTTTCCCAAGTATGTAAGTTATGGATTAGCCTTTGCTCACGTTAAAAACCAGTTTCCATTAGGAAGTCAAAGCCTCGTAAGGTGCAGATGGATTTAGCGTGTGCGTATTCATCTGGTGCTCTCCCAAATGGCTCCGAGGTGGGGTTGCGGGTGATTTCAGGAGGGAGGGAATTCATCATTCCTGCCTAGGTGCTGGCTGATGGCCTTCTCCCTGCCACCCTGAGTGCTGCTCATGAGGCCACAAAAATTGAGACCCTGCGTGTGTTGGTTAGAATAACTACTCTAATGCAGGTGGTTTAGAAAACTTATGGGTCACATAAACGTGAGTCTTCTAACATGAAGTATCATAACTAGGTGCAGCTAGGGTTTAATGCACAGAAAGTGAATAATTCCAATTTTTTGAATGGCTTTTCATATCCATATGAAGAAAAACAGCTCCGTTTCCTACATCTTTTAAATGCAGCACGCTTTACATAAAAACTATTACCTTTCTGCTTGATCTATGTTTTAAAACATAATATTATGCCCAGAATCTGAACTAAAAAGGTAATAAAGATACTGTCTTCTGGGACCAGGACAGCAATGAAACTTCCATTTTCATAACTCACCAATCCTGAGTACAGTGTATCAAATTTATTCGCATGGAATGTTTTAAAAATAAACTAAAGGAAACACCTTCAGGTGAAATAACATTCAGTATTTTAATTCAAGGTCTGTCTGAAGACAAGTAATCATGCATCTTACTTAATTACTTACACTTATTCCTTGTTTTTAATATCTCCAGCAAATTAGAGAATAAGCTTTGGTGTGTTATTGGAGTTATGTCAAAGATCATGTTATTCGCTTAGTATGTTCTAGAAAAAGTACAAAAGGTACACAGAAGACAAAGTAGACTAGAGTGAGGGGAAAATCTCATGAAAAGAAGTCTGCTGGTACATTAGCAAAGTTAAGAGTAGATATTCCTATCACAGAACCTCTCAAAAGCCTTAACCTGAGTAAATTCCTTGCTATATCCAGGAGAGGCTGGATGGTTGCTTGGTTAAAGTACAAGTACAAAGCTTTACACATTTCAATGCCTCAGACCTCTCAGAGCTACAAGGCAACCAGAAGAGTCTTCATCTGATTGCAAAAGTGTTTTGGTATTCTTAGTTAGCCCATAATTCTAGCATAAGGACCTCTCACTGACGGAATGCCTTTCCAGCACACAAGGAGTACTGCTGTGTGGAAGATTGTGGACACCAATTATTTAAGCATTGAAGCCCTGAGTGTCACAAAGTTTAGTTTGTGGTAGAGCCAACACTTCTTCCCCTCCTAGACACATTGCAAAGATACCTACATCCAACGCTGAGGGACAATCAGGTACTGTGATTTCCAAGAGCTGCTAGTTGGAAAAGCAAGAAGCTAAAAGGTCAGAATTCAAGAGAAGAATGAGATTATTCATTGGCTGACAGGATGCTACTCTACTCAAAGAATCCCCATATTTCTTCCTTGAGGTCCCAAAAGAAAGGACTGGGAACTGATATAAGATTTTAAACAAGTTTCCACAGAAGCACAAGGATGTTGATGGATGCTGGGCTCTATCATTTGCTATCGTTGAAAGAAGACAGCCTTTGGACCACAGCCTAGCACTACCTTTGCAATGGTTCCCCCAGATCTGAGAATGTCTCTTGTTGGCCTAATCAGCATGGAAAAAAAGCCACCCATATATTCTTTTTTGGATAAAGGATAAAATAGAGCTACACTGCTGCAGTCAAAGCCCGTTTTCTAGACATGAATATGACGTGGAACACATCTAACATTTTAAAGTCGTTACACAAGGGAGACAAAAGTCACACTTTGGACTTTACCTACATTGTTTTACTACCTTGGCACTGACAAGCTGGACAATTTTCTCTGCTTAGCAAACAGCATCTCAGAGAAAGGCAAGCCTGGTGACAGTTTTCAAGCTGCCTATTGTAAGGTATGCACTTCAAAAGAATATGTATTTTAGCAAGTACAAATTAAAAACATAGGCCAAAGTTTCACACAGAGAACACTCTCACTGTGAAGTAAAAAAAAAAAAACAAACCCAACTGGTTAGCATTCAGAAGCACAGCTCTTTAAGCTGGTATTGATTGATTGATTCATTAGATGTATAGAAGTGCTATTAAGAGGGTGAGGGCTCCTATCCACAAGGGTAGGCACACTCAATGCAGCTTCAGAGCACATCTCAAAAGCAACCGTACAAATTAAAGACATCCCGTCACAAGTAAATCCAGTCACATAAGCTCTATGCTCTTTCAATAGTCACTACCATACTGTCCCACTAATTTCAGGTGCTCTTTTGAGGGGAAAGACTGAATTCTATCATGTGCCTTGAGTTCACAATGTAGCCTGGCTCAGGCACTGTTTTGTACTCAGATGGAGAAGACAGAAGGCACTTTTAGACCAGGTGTCAAGGGCTTTTGGATTACAGCAGTGCCTGGCCCATCTTGCCTCACTCATTTTAATCAAGGAGTTTCCAATTCAGACAACCCCTGCTGACCACAGCTCAGATTAAAATTGTAAGAAAACCAGGAGAATGTTAGAACTGCAATGTAGATAGGAATGCTACTCATATGTGCTAATGTATGCACATCTCCTGAAATAGCCTGAAATTGCTTTGAGTTCATGATTTTTTTGCCAGCCCAGGCAAAGCTTCCACTGAATGTTACCAGGAACATTATTTGACTTGAAAGAGCAAGCATGAATTTTGTGCATCCACCAAGAAATGTGAAATCAATTCCGATAATGCCATTGAATGTAACTTATCTGAAAATTACTTTCTTGTGCTGTGGTTTTCCCTGTGAAACCCTGCAATGGTTGAACTGATAATGTTGGATCTGAAGTCTCATGACTATTATGCAGTATTACTCTCCAGCTGGGAGACTTGGCAAGGCAATACATTGACATCTTCATGAACTTAGCACTTCACATCAAGGAGGGGATGTGAGCCTGTCAGCTTGACACTCATAGTGCAATCTCTTTCAAATTGGCCCTTAGAAATCTTTACAATATGACTGGAAGCTCTTCACAGTCATATAAATAGGATACGTTAGATTCAGCTGCCACAAAAAAAAGTCAAAGGGTACTAATTGTGTCCTTTCGCTCAAATTAATATTGTCACATGTGCTTACTAGTACTAAGAAGATGCTGGTGAAACGCCTCTTCCGTCTGTTTTGGTGCATATGTACATCATTGGGAGGAGTCTTTCATTTTATCTTTACTGAAGCTGTCCTTCAATTAGCACAGAATTTCTTTCTAGCTTGCCAGATACTTTTAAAGTTACAAATATATGTCACACTAATATCTAATCCTTAAGGAATGCCTTCACCTCAATAAATTAAGTGGAGAACCATCTTAGGTTCATTACAATGGCAGGATTAAGGGAAATGATCAGAAGTATTTAAAAAGTATTTGACAGGGTTTAAAAGATGAACAGAAATTCTGAGCTCTTTCTCTTTCTTACCTAGTCTGCATGGCTATGAAAGTGATTTAAAAAGTGATTAAAGAGAAACTAAGAACAACAAGAATTTGACACTTAAGAGCCCACTTACACAGTCCTTTATATTGAACCAGTATACTTTACCTATTAATAAACTGCAATTTAGCTTAGGAAGAGAAAAGGAAATGTTATGTTGCTCTCATGATCCATATTGCAGAAAATCTCAGAGAAAATATGAAAGTCTAGGCTTCAAGAGGATGTGCCCTACAGACATAAACTATCTGGCAGATATTCCCTGCACCATCATCTTCTATTGATGCCAGGGAGATCTTCATTCCAGTACTTCACATTGCCAACGTATTGCACAAGGAAATAAACGCCTTTTGGTATTTTAGTGTTGCTCAGATCCTCTGTGGTTTTATACTTCCATACCCATACCAGCAATGTGAGTCAAACCTCTGTTTGCATAACAGGTATGTTTCCTTACATGTGAGATGAGTGCACAACAGCATATGGACTAACTGCAAATACAAAGCTGCACAAGGGCCACTTCTGTGCACAATGCAGCAGCAAAGACCCACAGGATCAAAAATGGAATGTAACCTTTGCACAAAATACAAACTTAGACAGCATCCCTGGCCACCAGAGACAGTTCCCAAGGGTTTCAGGTGTAAAAAAAAGAAATATCACATCAAACACCTAGCTATCCTTTCATTTAATTACTTCCTCTCATTTCATTATCACTGTGCTAGCTGAGTTGCATAAGCAATTCTATGGCATGAGAATAATCTGTAGCCATGGAAATATTTTTTCTCTGAAAGCATACTTGCTCACTTTTGAAAAAATATATAATCCTCCCTAGCAAAGCAGTGAGGATATTGGATGCTTGAAGTAAGCAGATTGAGCCCTGGGTATATCTTTCACATTGCAGCCCACAGTGTGGGACAAAAACAACACCAAAAAACTCTCTGGTCCTGGGGGAGTCGTGGTACAGATTCTGTCTGAAGGCAGCCCTGCCAGCCAGGTTTTCCTGGAGCAAAGGGGGAGCATCAGACTCCTTTTTTTTCTGTGCTTGGCAAGCATCAGGAGCCCAGATAAAATATGTGGGTTGTCCCTATCACTGCTTTTGTACCTCTTCCCTCTTGGAGGAGCTGGCACCCAGAGGCAGAGGAAGAGGAATCCCTCATTTCACACATCCAAAATTCAAGTAGTGTCTGCAGAATACGTGGAAATGGCACCTGCTGTCTTCATGTGAGGAATAACCCAATCCAGGGTGTGTGTCACTTATTTCTGTGAATTTAAGTACAAACTATGAACTGCTAGAGTTTTAGATATGAGTGTTTTCCCCCATTTTGCTAACAGCAGAAAAACCTAGTGAAGCTAACCTGCATTTCAACTTTTTTCAAGAGGCAGTAAAACATAGTCTACATTTTATAATCTTATTGTTTGTGTAGGTAGATTGGCAGAAGATCCCACAACATGAATTACATGGCAATAAAGATTCAGGCTCCCATGAGACCTAGTTCCGCTCTTGAAATTAGAGGGCACAAGCCTCTTCACAGCACCCTGGGGAAAAACCCCACAGTAATATTTCATCAAAATTTAGCCAAAAGAACTGCATGTGTCCTACAGATGATTATTTTTTCCTTTCTTACACAAATCACAGTCAACTGCACTTGGCTGCTGACACCAGGAATGGGACATTTCCTTCAGGGAAGCAATGACTCTGCATATCCCAGTCTATCACACAGATTTCAGACATCCATAAATATTTCTGTTTTGTTTCCATCACTTCAGGTCTCACACAAAGTCAGCTATGAATTTACAGACTGAGGCATCTGTGACTTGTCAAAGTTTACTTTTGCATGGCAGGCAGCACAAACAAAATTGATTCTTGGCTATCACAACTGGATGACAGTAAAGTGCCACGTCAGGCTGAGCTCAACTAAATTCAGTGTCCAATGAAAAGATGCAGCATTTCACATTCAAGAGCAATTACTAAATTCTGGGCTTCTTGCAAACTCCAAGAAAGGGACAAATTATTATTTAAGCAAGCACTGCAGTAGATCAGGAGTAAAACTGGCATCCAGGGTATTAATTACCTCCAGGGTGACCAGCAGGGAAAACTGGTAGTATCAAACCATCTACATCACACATCAGTGAGAGAAGAAGGGATTAATATCTACCTGCATACTACTTCTGCTCAAATACCTATTTGAGAATTGAAGTGAGGACCTACAGTATTAACAGCCAGTGTCCAGCAGTCAAGAGCTGTCAAAAGCCACTTCTAAACTGTAAGGAGATCTTTCGGAGCAGTAGAATGCACTCTGACTCCCTGAATTTGTACATTTTTTTTCCCCACCTTGGAAGTCACTGTGGGGAAGGGGTGTTGCACACCCAGGTCTTGCCCCAGCACCAAGTCAAGAGACATCCAAAGTGGGTGATGGGATCCAAGTTTACACAATGTAGGGAGCAAGTGACCTATTGTGACTTCGACCACATCTGTCACTTCCCCTGGATCAGAGTCCTGGAGAACACGTTGTAAACTTAGTGTTTTCATATAGGCTGGAGTGGGAGGAGAAGGGCCTGCATCCACCTGAATGTTAAGATAACACTATTTGAGTATAGGTGCTCTGAATGGAAAGCACACCATGGCTTCACCTGCACAGGTAAGTGCACCTTGGAACTAAGCACTGGTTCACCAACCTCGGGCACTCAGGGTTCAGCCCAGAAATGTTATTTTGCCAAGGGACCTCAGGCTAGTTCCAGGCAAGGACTAATCCTTCCTTCTGACAGACAGGAACCAACTAGGAACAAGCAACAGAAGAAACAGGACATGGGCTGAAATGTGGGCAGCATATTCTTGGGAACCATTTTAACTTCTAAGTTCCTATGGATCCAAGCAAGCTCACAGGACTTCTGAGCAGGTTACTGCTGGTGAGCTCTGATTTCTCCTCTGCCAGGTAAAAAATTTTTCAAGTAAATACAACTACACAGTCAAAAAAAGTTGAACATAGGTAAGATCATGTTAAACATATTACCAATATGTTGTTTTTTTAATCTTTCCAAAGAGTTGAAAAAGCATTCAAGAGGCACCATGCTCTCGCCTTTAGCATTTTCTCCCAGTCGTCCTCAAGCCTTTGTACTGCTGATGGGGATGCCATCACATGGTGCAACAGAGCTCCACATTTCCCCTACCCATAACTGCTCAGAGGAGGAGTTCTTCCTGCAAAGTAATAATAAATTTTAAACGGGACTTGTTAAATACTTGACTGAAACAACAAATACTCTTTTGCCCCATACAGAGACTGTGAAAACAGCAAGGGCTGCTGGGCATTCCAGCGCAACACTGAACGGGTTGCCTTGCATTCCGTAACCTGGCAAGCATGCAGCAGATGCTCCTTTTGGGAAGAGCAAAACGTCTTGGTAATCGCTATCTTTTTAACTGAGTTGGCGATTTATTGACTACTGAGCTGGCAATTGACTGAAAAAATCCCACAGGAGCAGCAGTGGAAAAGGGAAAAAGTGGTGCAAGACAGAGCTGAATGTGATGCCATGGGTGGTACTTTTTAAAACCACTCCTGTCTCTGCAAGACACTTATCCTTGAGTGTACATAGTTTCCTCCTCAGCAGCATTTTTTCGGTATTCCTTCACCCTGCTGCATAATATCAAAGCATCTGAATCTTGTGATAAGCACTACACATTTAGTACTAATCAGGGTGGATTTTATCCCCTTGTTCTTTCTCGAACTTCTCTTAATTTCTCTACTTGTTTCTGATTGGATCAACTATAATTGTTATATTGATTTTAAATTTTTTTCTATCTGCAATTTACCAGCAGTATCTTTTCTATTTGCCACTGATTTTGACTGCAGAAACAGTCTGAATGAATCAGAATTAGGTCTAGTCACAGCTGAGCTGTGGAAACCTGCTGAGCCATTATAGCTAGAGCCCTGCATCCCAGAAACTGTAATAAATAAAAGCCATTATGACTAGTACCTCATGCCATTTCTGACTGTGAACATATGGCAGCATACTCTGTATGGCCAGGAAAACAATAACTACTTTATGGACCTATCTGAATGTTAAAACAAGGAGCATTTCTCTGATGTTAGGCAAAAACATCAGAATTTCTAGTTATTGAATGGTATGATTTCTAAACTCTGCTTCAAACATTCAGTGCATCTCCCTCCTCTTGTCTGTGAACAGAAAAGCCAGACCCAGGGGGAAGGAGAATTTCTTCTCTATCAGAAAAGCAGGCGACACAGCAAGTGCAGCTCTTGCTTGCCTCCACAGGGCTGAGTGAAGTGCAGGAATCTTTGTCCCCTTTCTAAGGCAAGTTTATCTCAGAAAAAAAAGTCATCAAACCATGTGCAGAATAAGTGATGCAAATAGAATAAATAAGATACAATTGGGCATCTCTGGAGATGGGAGCAGGCAGGACGGAACAAAAAAGAGAGGGGGAGCAGTGGAATGGAGGGAATGGGGGGAATATCTGGAATGTGAGGTACATCTGCAATCATCTGCCTGCAGCCTCGTGTTGTCCTAGGTAATAGAATTTCATAAACTCTTAGTTAAAACTCATCAACTCCTATCCTAAAAACAAGTTGCAGGGTCATGCCATCTGTACTACAGGAAATCTCCTAAATGTTCTGCCTGTTTTTACTTATTAAAATGCTGTTGTGTCAAAACTGTCGTTTCTGCTCAAAGAGCTCTTTCCCACTCCTTCTGCCTTTAGAGTCTCCTTCTCTGGTAAATATGTAGACACCAGCCATAGCTTCTCTCTACCTTTGTTTTTTCTCACCTGAAGAAACCACACTTTTGATTTCCTTTCATAAGATTGGCTGCTAAGACCATTGCACCTGTCAGTCCTTCAATTTTAAATTAATTTTTGTAAGATTTTACACAGAGATGCACACAGTATTTCAGACACAGGCTGGAGTCTTGTACATGGCATGGAAGTGACTACACTAAAGGCAGAGTTTAATAACTTGTGACCCCAATGAGCTTTTTCATAACTACATCTGCAGCTGACTAAAACACATGACCTGCCTCCCTCTCTGCTCCCAGCTCAAGCACCAGTTAACGCCTGAAATTCTTGTTCATGGTCCCAAAGTGCATACCTTTGCATTTTGTACTATAATGTTTTATCACATTTAAATGGTTCCTGATCTCAAGGTCATCTAATTATTTCTATATAATATGGTAATTCACATTTTTATTGTTAATATGTCCCACATCTGTACCACCAGTAAAAAAAAAAAAAAAAAAAAAATCATTAATTCTCTCCTACTTTTTGTTATGGAGGTCATTGATGAAAATATTAAATCATTATTACGATTATTTATTTATTTCTTGGATTATTATGCCTCAATCTGATAATTGTACTTTGCTAGACACTTTCTAACAGTTCTCCCTTCAGCATGGCCTTTTGCCAGCTTCTTCTGGACCAACTTTCACCATCACATCATAATTTTCATAAGTTCATCCTAATTTAATTAAGTTACTGTAAGTTTAGCTAACATTTTCCCATCTGGCAAACAGTAGACATTTTACAGAGGCCTAGAATATTGCTTACATATGTACTTTTTTTCTCCTCCCCCTCAGCTATTCCATGCCTTAGAAATGGGGAGGAGTGAGCCAGGACTGAGTAGCCTTCAATCCTACAGAAATGTCGGATTTATGCTACCAGGACAATGCAGCAACCTGGGGGCATGAGGCTGAGAAGACCAAAACGTTATTGTTCTCTGGGCAACCAGAGACTCAAGGCATCCATCATGTTTGAAATTCAGCCTTCTCAGCATTCTACATCAGAAGATTGCAAGGGAAGTCTTGTCCTTTCTCCTTCTCCCTGACTGGGTGACAACAGACACCACCACAAGAAGGTGCCTTTGAATATTTCTTCCCTAAAATCAATTTTTCCAGAAAGGACAAAAGATTAAGGAGTTCAGCTGAAACAGGATTTCTTCCCACACATACACATATATGTGTTTTTAAAACATCTTTCTTATTGTGAACAGTAATAATTCCAGAAACATTGCTCTTGCAAATTATTGGTTCAGCACAAATATAGTGAAGTCCCAAGTGCTACATTGCTGTCAAATCCTTCAGTGCTTGCAGCTTTCTTGCAGCCTCCTAAGAAGACCAAACTCCTGTAGGAGCTAATATAGTCATATTAAAGGCCTTTGCAGATTTTTTTTTTTTCTTAAAGAAATGTCAGTGCTAATATTTGTCCGTTGTGCTGTTTTCCTCCAGTATTACACAAATCCTGTGAGATTTTCCCATTTGACCTGATGACCAGATATCTTACCCTTGGCAATAAAAGTGCTTGAGTCAGAAACAAAACTCTTGCATTTCTTGGCCTTTCTGTAGAAATCACACTTGTTTAGGCTTTTATCAGAATCTGTATTTGGAGAGTAGTGTGGATGTAAAACGGAAAAAAAAATGGGTTTGGCACTGCAAATGTATCAGAACAAGCCCGTGTTGTGTACTGCTCATCCATACAGTTTGCTGATTTTCATTTGCCAAAATATTTAAGATTTATGGAGTCTGGTTTTATGCTCCTATCATATTCCCATCCATGACTGAGGCTTACTGATATTCTTCATTGTAGCTATGTTCTCCTATGTCAGAGCATGACATGAAAAACCTTTAAAAAGATGGCATAAGAAAAGGATTACTTTTTTTGTTCAAGGTAGACTATCAGGATTTTTAGAGCCATTTGCAGTTGAGACTTTGGAGTCTGATGCCAGTCTCTTGTAACCTGTACTGCTGGGGACACAACCGACACTTTGCCAGTAAATATTCCCATATTCCCCTTTAACCCTTCCTGTCTAGGATGACTCTAAATAATACAAAGTCCTTGAACACATCCCAACCATACTTGTTATACCCCCAGCAAAATTTGATCCAAATTGTGATAGGATGGGTTTTTAATTGCTATGGGTTCAGGCAGTCTGGAAAGTCTGAAGTCCTTTCTTCCTCTTTGTTTTATGGATAATGCAGAAGTTAGCACAATATAGGCTCTAATACAAGAAGTAACAGAGCAAGCTGAGACAGTGAACTTAATCTCAACATCAATGCCTTTTTCATTTCATTCTTTATTAAAAAGGTCAGCTGTAATTAAGGTGTTTACTTATTTAAACACCAATAGATAAGGATGAATGATCTCTCAGAGCAGTGACATGAACACTTAGATAAAGACAAGCTAGATGTTTTCCAAGTGGCTGGGTCTGATTAAATTTCTCATAAAATACTTTTGTAGAACTGGCTGAAGTAGTCTCAGATTTCCAAGTGGTTATCTTTGAGGATTTCTGAAAAATAAGTGGAGACCAAAAGACTGCAAAAGGATATAAACAATTTTCTACCACCATAAGGTAGAAAAGAGACTATTATAGACTACACAGCTTCATCTTTTGGAAGAAAAGTGAAAAAAACCCAGACGAAGAATGTATAAGCAATTGAAAGAAAAATAAGAAAGACTAGAAACAGCCAAGAAGCAGTCACTAGGAACAAATGCTGAAGACCAACTTAGTTACTTTCCTTGGCCGGGTAAACAGCTTGTATTTAGTGAGAAGTTGCAATAGATACCAGATATCTTGACTTGGGTAAGATTTCTGACCTTATGTCCTATAACATCCTCCAAAAACCCCCTAAGGAACACAGTATAAATGAAACTACAGGATAGAAAAACAAGTGTCCTAAAAAATATTCAGGGAAAGTACACTGTCGTGGTACAATCCCATGCAATACCTCTCTATGGAGGGATGTAGTCTCTCCATGATTTGTTTCTGACCCAGATGATAAAATATAGGATGTGTATTAAAATGAAAGGTCTGCAAACATATGAGATAAGACACAAATGCAAAGTTTACATTCGTAAAGTCATTACATAAGGTAATCCTTCCCTTCTCCTTGGGGCTCACAAGGCCTCTGTGAGCAGACCGAGTTCAGTGTTGGTCAGCATGCTGCTGAGCAGGCATGGAACACTTGGGGGAAAGTAGTGAGTGACAAAAAGATCTCAGTTTTCTGCAAAAATTTGGGCTAGTTTGATTTAGGGAAAATGCTATGAGGCAGCATATGCAAAAGCCCACTGTAAAAATCTCTTACGCATGACAAAGGAAGACAGTAAAAAGCTAATGAACTTCAACTACAGCAAGAGTAGATATTAGGAAAAGTTCTCAGCAGTAAAGATACTTAATTATCTATGGAATTTTTAGAAATTCCATCTTGGAAGATCTTTAGTAACAGATTCAGATAAGTTGACCATTAAAAACTCCAATTTACCCATAGAAGATAAAAATCTTTCCCTCTCTTATACTTCGTTACTCCAGACTCCTTCCCTCAGAGTCCATTAGATTCCACACGTGTGCAGCTCCTCTCCCCTGATGGAAGTTCTGCCACACTTTCATAGCTCCTACCTCCAGCAATTCATACCAGTATCCTTTCCTTTACCCATCTACTGTAACCCCTTCAGCAGATTTTAAGTGCACCACATTTTCCCTCCTGCTATGTTAACCCCCTTGCTTCTACATCTTCTTTCATCTGCATACAAGCTGTGTGTGCTTGCCTTCTACTTGGCAAGGGATGATCCAGTCCCTGGCACACGTTTGACCAACTAGGACATGCATTCCTTCTGTCAGTAGCAGCAGGATGCGTTGTCTCCACATCCTTCTGGTGGGAGGGAAGCACATCCTCATAGTTGCAAAGGAACAGCACAGACTCCATGCACTTTATTTATCAAGTAGATTTTCTCAGCTAATGTATTGCAGATTTTATGCCCAGGTTTTACTACAGCTAGAAAACTATTAGGTGAATATGGGCTTCTGTATTGGATTTCAGGAGCAACACTTCCATACAGAGTTTTCACTCATTGATTTCAGATGCCTGCACTGAGATTGCCAGGCCTGAAAGTTCAGAAGCACTGGATTTTAGTAACTACATTTTATTTTTCAATAAAATCTATCCTAAACATGCCTGAAGCTTCAGAAGTTGAATACTTCTAATTAATACAAAATATTTTAAACATGTGTGCTGTCCTGTCAGTACTGCCTCACTTCCCATACACGCCTCCAAGTTGTTCGAAGTTTTACAGATACAAGGCATTTGCGGGAAAATCCTGTGAACATTTCACTAAAGCTGAACATTTTAATTAAATAAAATGTGATTGCCAGTCAATTTAATGTTTTGGGTTTTTTCTCAAAGAAAAAAAATAAGACTTATTTGAGCGTCAAAATTTCAGGCAGAGGTCTTGAACTTACCACCATCAATTTTAGAAGTTTGTACGTTTTGCCTATGGCATACTTCATTTTGACATGTCCATCATTTTTCGAATGGATGTGCGCTGCTATCCAAAATCCATTACTTGTGTTATGAATTGAATAACACTCTATTATTTACTTCTGGCATAGTATAATCAGACACATGCATCTCTGTTGGCTTTGTTACTGACTTTCACTTTCCAGTGAAGGAGCTGGAGTACATTAACTGAACATTTTAATGAATTGGTAACAGTAATGGGTGCTTAGAGCATAGATTGCTTTTGTAAAGTGCTACTGCATTGAGATGTGCCTTTAAGTGTTGCCCAACGCTTACCGAGCAGTTAAGAAAGCATGATTTATTTTGGGCTAGTTTTATTAGGCAGTTATTGATAGCTATATAATGAATGATCAGTATGCAAGGAAAAGCATTCGATTGCTTCTTTCAAACCATTCTGAACATGTAGAGTAGTCAAAATAAACAACCTCCTTTCAGTGACTACTTAAATTACAGAAGAAATCCCTACCAGAACTCAATGAAGGTCCTTTTTCACCCGTCTTAAGGCAATTATTGTTCAAGCATATTACAAAACACTGGGTATTTTTCACTCAAATGTCCGTGACTCAAAATTATTCTGCACGTATTGTGAAGGGGGTAACATCTCTTCCTCTTTATTCTTTTCATGTGAGTGCAGCACAGTGTAGCCAGACAAAACCCACACAAACATACTCTCTTCATACACAGAATGTAGTGGTTCAAAGTGCAATGAATCTACCCTTCTTTTTCTAGCAGTAGTAATCCTCCATCCCATGTTTTCACACTGTTCAAAGCCATAGTAAAACCATGTCTGAAACTGAATTTTAATTAAAAGCTAGAAAGTTATTTTATTCTCAACAAATGCCAAAAAATAAAAAAATAAAGGGAAAAGGGAAAAACAAGCCTATGGTATCTGAGTCCCTGCTCTCACCCCAATAGCTGCTGCCACCAACTAGAAAATTATTAATCACAGATTTATTCAAATTCGTATTTTGAACAACATCTAAGCATGTTTGTGAAATGCATCACCAAGAAGCCATCTGTGCATTTTCAATGATACCATTTATATTTTATAAAACTAAGCAGCTGTTTTGCTGTGATTTTTCTGAGCCTTTAAAATTGGCTTTCGAGACCCAAAGCCATTGAGGTTATAGAACATAAACCACAAAGCATCTATTTCTAAGTGTGCCTGGAAGGGTGGTGATGAGAAAAACTTACAAGATTCAGAGAGAAATTCTTGGTGCTTTACAATCTTGATTAGAATGAAAAGTAATTGTCAGGATTATTTTGGCCCTCCAGCCTAATTGCCCAAAGTATCTTCTTTTATTATGGTTCGAGACTAAAGGTGGGAATGCAAACCTGAATTCCTGATAAGGAAAACAATCAGACAGTATGTTAAAAATAATTACAGTGTCTAATTCGATCAGAATGAAAAGCTTAAGTTAATACTAGGCCTGTACAATATGGGTAAATAATTGGAAGAGAGAGCATTTTATCAGCTGAGTAATTCATTTCTAAGCACAGAGGAGTTGCATTTACTGAAGAGCAGCTAATATTTATGTTGGAGGCAGAAAGTGAGTGAGTCACTGTTCTTTATCTGAGAGTTTGTTCACTGCTTCTGCCTGAACCAAAATAGTCGTGTTGATTAAAACGGTAAAGCTTACCTCAGTACAAGAAAGTATAACACGCACTACATTAAACACTACGTGCTGTCATTAGCTACTTCTTACCTAAATATGATACATTCCTCTTTATTATAGAATAGAAACTGTCCAATATCTTTGTTGTTGTTGCTTCACAAGACACCGCAGAGATGCAGCTTTCAGAGATTAGAGATAGGTAGGAAGATTAGGAGGAATAAAGAGGAATTGTATTTTCCGGTAAAATCACAGTCACGGAATAACTCCAGTTGGAAGAGAGCTGGAACATCTCTAGCCTGAACTCCTGCTCAAAGCAGGATCAATACTGAAGGCTGAGCAGGTTGCTCAGGGTTTTGTCCAGTCAGGGCTTGAAAGCCTCGAAGAATGGAGTCACTGTGACCCCTCTGTGCAGCCCCTTGCAGTGTTTGTCCACCTTTACAGGGCAAAGGATCCTGCTCCAACCATATTGGTCTCCTCCCCTAAACTTTCTGCAGTTCACTGCTGCCTTGCTTGTCTGCAGTTTGGATGCAGTACTTGAAATGGGATCTGAGAAGTGGTATTTCCAACCCTTTTCACCACCATATGGTCAAAAATGTCTTTTGGCTACTGATTCTACAAAATTCCATTGACTCGAGTGAGGGAAAGATTCACTCTAGCTTTTTATAATTTTGGGCCTAATCCTAGCTGGATTAGACTGTGCCAGGTGTATGTGAAGGTTATGCACTTCCCAAAAAAAGGCTGAGGCAGATGCAGCGCTGCTGAAAATAGGCAAGTAAGTTGAAGCTCCCCAGGGCACGGCTCAGGGAACTTTGCCACCAGTTCCAGCATTCTCACTGCAATCACATTTTGGCAAGCTTTATGACTAACCCAGAAGTGAGGGAATGTTCAGCTGAAATTTTTTAGAAGTACTTTGTCATTTCCTTAGTCTCATACAATGCCTAGAATTGGAGCAATACCCAGGGGCTGTACAATAACACTTAAACAATCAGGTTTATTATCTGCTTGTCTTAATTAAATACTGCTATTTTTTCCCTGGAGAAAGAAAGTTTTTTTTTTACATTAAACAATTTAGTTTGAAGTAAATGGGCCTCTAAAAGATATATCGTTTACTTTGATTTGATTTACTCTGCACAGAAGATTCCTGTTCATGACTTAATATGACTTAGCCCAATCAGATATGTTTCATTTGTGTCCTACTTCAAATCTTTAGTTTCTCCCATATGTCAAAAGTGTTGGGGCTGCTGAATGATAAAACCTTGTTGCTATGGCAATTAGTTCCATTACCTAGGTGACAGAGCTGGCATAATGTCACCACTAAGGCGATATAACTCCTGAAATATTTTTAGCTTCTGTCACAGATGAACCACAGTAAAACTACCACTTATCAATGAGCCAAAATATCCACAGGTGATGGGAATGAAGGCACAGCTTGACCACTGTCCGTGCTACCTGGAGAAGTGCAGATAGACAGCAGGCTGGACAAGTGGACCTCCTACATTCAGCAACACAATGAGAGAATGACAAGGAATAACAAAGGAAACCCCACAAAAGTAATAATAATAATAATAATAATTATAATAAATAGAGAGGGAATAGAGAGAATAATAATTATAATAATATTAAAAAAAAGAAAAGAGTAAAAACTTCCCTGTTTGGGCAACTGCTGACTGAACTATGCCTCTCTGCTTGCACCATATTGGCCTCTCCTGTTTCACTGGGTAATATAAAAGCATGTGCTGCAGTTGCATGAATTTGCATATTTTAAGCCTTTGTATTATTTATTACACAATATTTAGTCCCACTTTGAAACCTCAGTCAGGATTAAAGTCTCATTGTATCAGAAACTGTACAGATAAAAGCAGTGCTTGATAGCCTCTGCCCTCCCAGAGCTTACAGGCTTGCAGAAGGGTTCCAGTGATGGTGAAGCAAAAAGCAGCTTCTGCCATTTTCCTGGTTATCTACAATTTATGAAAGCTTTTATCTTGTAGTCTCTACTCACACCGATTCATACAGCTCACTGTACAAGTGAAGCCCACAGGTGGCAAATTTGGCAGTGATTAAAAGGACAATGATGGTAGCATCTGTTATGTTTTGGGCTTTTTCTCCTCCCTCAGCTTTGCTTTGGGTTTCTGGGGCATGCTGAGGTGCGCTGGTATTGGCTGCACAGTCAGCATCCAATTGCACCTGCTTTGACCAGGAAATCTGCATAAAACGTGACAGGATTTTTCACCTACTTCTCAGATTAAAGTCCATGTTTTGGGAACCTGCCAGGAAATCAGTAGTTAAGGGAACACCCATAGCCACGTTAAAATAGATGAAGGGCTTCATCAATCTTTAAGCATTCAGACAGAACAACAAAAATGTTACTTTCACTACCACTACAGAAGGTTCACTACACAAGGTTCTTCTTCCCCCTGCCAGAATAGCGTGTAAGCAACTAAATACACCCAAGCTAAGAAGATGCATCAAATAACCAATGATAAGAATTCTCTCCTCTCTTGCTGATGAAGAACTCCTCCCAAAGCATATAAATTATTAGTCTGTTTATTTTTTAGAATTATGAGGCAATGCTTTGAGCAAGTAGTCCTTGATCCATATATCATTGGCACACCATTAATTATCCACACTCACCACTTGCTGACTTGGTTAGTCATATAAATCACACAGCACCCTGAGCAGGCAAATGATAGTTGCTAAACATTGCATTTGTTCCTTTTGTGTCACTTTCCCCACCTGCTCCTCTGCTGGACTTTGTCAGGAACATTGCATCCCACTTGCACATCAAGAGCCTCTCTTTGTTTATCCTTTTTCTCCGAGTATTCATTGATACAAATCACATTTGGAGCAAACTCCTGAACTTGCCTAGTTCAAAGTATTAGCTCATGGTCTCCATGCTTTCTGCCTGACCAGCTGCCATTGATAAGCTGAAAAAACCCATAGCAATAATGCCATTGTGGAAGACCAAAAAAAAAAAAAAAACAAAAAAACAAAAAACAAAAACAACAAAAAAAGAGCTTCTCTGATGAAGATGCAGACTGATTTCACAGCTTTAGGGACTGTACTGCCTGTACTCCAAATTGTCAACAAATCACCAGAGGAAAATTACATGTGGGCGCTCTTCTGACATGGTCAAAGGTCACATCAGTAATTTCTCTCTCACAGGGATTAGTATTTCATATTGGTCTTCTTCTGGGAGATTCAAGTAAATTAACACTGATGATATGGCCTTTACTTGCTGGTCAGTGGACTTCATTAAGGCTGGAGAAGAACATTGTTTTCTACAGAAGCCACAGTAAACATCTCTTTTACAAACCTGCCCAAGTATTATTTCTTGCATTTGATCCCACAATGACACTCTGCTTTCTGAACTTTCGTTTCCCTCTTATACTTTTTTTTCCTGACAATGAGCACAGACGACAGCATCAGAAACCCACATGGCTGTGGATCCAGGTCTGCAGTTTTGCAGCACAGTTCAAGCAGTGAGAGAGGCCACTCACATAGCCAGCTCTCTGTGTATGTTGAGAGCTTACATAGCTTTGGCTTTCTGTGAACTACTGAGAAATACAAAAGGGATTGCTGTTTGCAGCTGAGAAAGGAGGAATATTGAAGCTTGTTTATGAACAGTCACAGTACCCAGCTGGATCTTTAGCAAATAGAAATTTACCTAATCTACCTGCTCAACTGATAATTTTCTTACAAACACCCTCCGAGATGCACCCTGTTTCTTGCATTTTGGGCACATCAGTGTTCACAGAGGAAGTGACAGAGTTGTTCTTCTTGGGCCCCAAGATGTGGGCACCATATCTTTCAATTCATTCTCTGTAAAATCCCTATTTTGGACTTATGACAGCCTTCACCAGATTACTTACTGCTAGACAGAGCCAAATGCCCAAGTTGACTGTAGGTAGAGAAGAACTTTGGCTTCCTTATCAATATTTCTCTTCTGTTCAAAGGAAGCATCTTTGGCCTGGGTGCTTTATTATGACACCCAGTTCCAAGAGTGCAATCCGGAGACAAATACTGAATGACTGCATATATAGCAAATAAAGTGAATGTCTCAGCAACTGATAAAAAAACCCCAACCTTTTGCACTACACAGGAAAGTACATAGAAACATCCAGTAGGAACTACTAAGCAAAAAATAAGGGATGAGGCACTTCCAAGATACCCCAAATTACAACCTTTGTCCCTATTCCACTGCTTGGTCTCGAGTGAGCTGAGCAGCCTTCTCTGCCAGCATCTCCTGTCAAACAAGTGAACATGTGCTCTGTGAGTCAGAAGCTTTCAGAAGAAAATGCTCAGACTACACCTAAGGATCATTTAACAAATGAATTACACTCAGCTACCTAAGGTGGAACCAACAGGAGCATGTTATGTTATACAGCAGTTTATGAGCTGAAAATTACAACTGATAATACTGTCTAGCTCCTGTCAGGAGAAAGACATTGAAATCGCTGACCTTCCACAGAAGGTAATCTCAATTCATTCAAAACAGTAACATGCCATAAAAACCAGTGTGCACCAGTGGTATCTGTGTTACAGAAATAAGTATGACCAGCTCTGTACACTGTAATTTACACATAATAGCCATAATACACCATCTATACAAAAATTCAGCCTGAATATGTGAAAACGGGAATGAAGATATTGTCCTGTACAGGGGGAAAGACATTTCTCAATACAAAGCTTTAAAAAAATTACTCACTTGCTTTCAGCAACATTAAGATGAGGCAATCTTTTAGCTTGTCCCTAGAGACATCTTAATTTGAGCTCTGCAGTTATCATATTAGCACAGGTACCAGCTATCAGAAGCTATGGGCTATAATATTATAGGCTTGCTTTATTTATTTTAAACTTGTGTTAATGTTGGAGAGACACCCTGGGAAAAGCAGTGGTATACATTTCTTATGAGCTGTTCCTGATTTTCAAAGATGCTCAGCAAAGTAATTCATACTTCCTTTAATGAAAGGGTCTCAAAAACGGGGATAGTGCAAACAGTATGTCATTTAGTATCAATGGAGAGAAAATGTAAAATGGTTGCAATACCAACAGAAATGTCTTTAAACCCACACTTCATGTTACCCTTGGTAACCAGTATCACTGTCATGCTGTATCAGTGTTCAAAGTTCTTCAGAAAACTGCAGCTTGGATTATTCAGGACATAAACCTACACACACACACACAAACCCATTACCCTAAAATGCACATTCCTGCCAACAGCACTTACATTTTCAGCTATTGCTATTTTATTTCTTATGTAGTTAAGGAAAAAGATTTTTCTTCAGTTAATAGTCCTAGAGGTCAGTTTATGACAAGCAGCTAGAAACACACAGATGGCTTATTTAGGATACAAACTAAATCTCACAAAAATCTTATTTTCCACTAGAGAGGTAAGATTAAATATTTATGTTGATAAGTATCCAATTCACAGGAAGTGATCAGTTCCACAATGACCATATTTTTGGTCTGTGCAAGTTGCTTTCCTGAGGGGTGAGCTTCACTGTCAGTGGTGGCAGGTGTTCAGACATCCAGGGTTTAACTTAGAGCTGCTTGTTCCAGAGGGGATGCACAGGCCCTGTTCGTTCTTGGAGACTGCATCTTTTTGGGGTTTTGTTTACAAAAATAGATTGCTTCAGCTGGGCAGAAAAAACACAATGGGATACAACAGAGGAAAAATTCTCTTTTCCCTTCTCCTCCCTTTGTTGCTGCCCAGCAATGTGCTGGTAGAAGGAGATCTACTTTTAAAGGGAAGGAAAGGGCTTCTTTGTCTGCTTGGTTAAGGAGCAAAATAACAGCCAGCTCTTCCTTGCTCTGTTTCTTTCTCTCTTTTTTTCATTTGTAACCCTCTTGCACAATACAATTTGTTGTATATTTACTCGTGCCTCCCCACTGCCCCATAGTTGCACCAATTATAAAGGGGTGGAAAAAAGAAAGTGCTTTTTCTTTTCTAGCCATAATCTTCCACAAATCTCAACTATTCCTGCTACTAAGATGTGCCTTAGTTTCCAAGCACTTCACTCAATACTGTCTGTACCCATCCAAGGACAAAAATTTTACTCAAAAGCGGCCTTGTATAGCTCTCAAGTTACTGAGAGAGTTTGGCTACACAAGAGATCAGTTTTCTTGCTGAGGAATGTCCTATTGTGACAGCCATGTTATTCCTGTCTTTTTAGAAAGTAGACAAACAAGAAGCAATGCGTAGATTACCAACTATGCTTAAAGGTAATGAAATGTTCAATGGATTAATATATATCTCTAGAAGTGAGTACTGCTGTGCAGTACGCACAAGTGTTCTCACTGATCCTCTCACCTACACCACCTGCAAGAGTCTTTAATTATCTAAGACCCAAGCTCAGCAACAGATGATTTTTTAAAAAAAGATTTCTGACAACAATCTGCATCTCTGATACCAACATCTTTTCACAGTACAAGCAGCCTAAATGACTTGAAGTAAAGCCACTGAATTTTGTTTTGGGCATACTGAGTTGTCATGAAACAATATCCAAGAACACCAGGAGTAGCACAAAGACAAGAGGGACTCAATGCCATGGTTGTTCTGAAGTTCTCCAAGTTCTGGGTGTAGCTCTGGGCTTTCTGCACTTGCACAGTTCATGCATGAAAATACTTTACCTTCTTCTGGGAAAAAAGGCAATTTTTCTGCTGATGTTCCAAAACAAAAAGGGAGGCTTGACCACTATTTGGGTTTGATCTTAAAGGAGGAGTAACACCTGGGTTTAGCTCACTGGTGTCCAGAAAGTCTGGTCTGCTGAGCAGTTGGAGGATCACATCCTCAGAAGAGCTTAAAATCTGTGAAAGGAAACTTAAACCAGGAAGAAGATAGTGATGTTTGGAACATAAACAACATGAAGGAAATCAAAACAAAAATTGTCATCCAAAAAGACAACTCTATTATTTTAGTGTCATGTTCATCCTCTCTTTATGAGTGGAAAATTAGTGGCCAGAGCTTGTAAATGTGCATCAGTAAAATCAGAGTATTGGTGGCACTCCAAGTCCAAACAGTTTAGCTCCCTTTTTTTTTGCTCTGTGCAAATACCTTCAATGAACATTTCTGAGCACTCATTTTCCTCTCTTCTGCCAGTCTGGGATACTTAAAAATAAAATATAAAAGAAGGAAAAAAAAAATAAAATGTGATTGAGAAGATCTGGGTAGGTTTTACTGGAATAACTGAGACTTGCTTATCAAGTGATGCTCAAACATCAGAGCATTTGATGGGTTACCAACACATTAAAAATACCTTGACAGTAGTTCTTTTGTTACAGTATGGGTCCATAACATTTCTTCCTTCTCCAGAAATATCCTGCTAAAGTTGTGTGATTGATCTTTAGGCACTTACAAAAGAAAAAGGCCCACTAATGCAATTTGACTGTCATTGTTTGCAGAGCTATTGAACTGTAAACCCTGTGTGTGAGGCAACTGATGTGTGAACATCTCATCTGGCAACCTCTCTTTAAGGAAAATATTTCAAGAGGTAAATTTAGTTAAAATGCATATAATTAGAACATGAAAAGGCAACTTATTTTGTGGAGTGCATGAGATGCCTGTTACAATAGTGGTATACGGTAAGCTCAATTTCTTTTCTGTATTTGGTCTTCGCATACATGCAAACCTACACAGATGCATACATATGGGCAATTTTGTATATACTTCATGCAAAAATTGAATTTCTCCTTAAACTGTGCTGTGAGTTACTCAGCTCCCTCTGCATGAGATAAAGAAAAAAAAAGAAAACCAAGGCCTGAATATGAAGGTTTTCCGCATAATTGTGAAGTCCGCAAGAATTACTGTTACATTTATATAACTTGGATCCACTATGATTTTTGAATGTAATTGAAATCATTCCTTTTTCACTTGTAATGTCAATACTTTGCTGTTCTGCTCAAGAAGTTATGAATTATCACAAAGTTCTGAAATCCACTCAGTACACATTTTCAGCAACATAAAGTGGTTTTCCTTGTCATTTATTTTTATTTCAGTTAGTCTATAAAATTCAATATGCTTGACATTAAAGAGGAAGACGAATAGAACAGTTGATTCACCACACTTGCCACTGGCATAGTGGAAATTACAAAAAAACTTCACATCACCATTCTTTCATGTATTAGTTGATCATCAGTTTCAATTATTTAAAAGAGGATTTTTTTGAATTGTATGCTAGCAGTAGTGACACATGAAAAAATAGTAAAAAACATGGCTTCAGAGAGTATAAATTTAAAGGAGAAAAAGAATATAGTCTGAGCTAATAGCTGTAAAAAATCCTGCACACAGAGCATCTGGATTAGTCAGTGACACAACTTGCTTTAGATCACTTAGTTATCTAAATATTTGACAGCATTCAGTCTTGAGTAAATAGTCTAGAATTTACAAATACATTCAATAAGAAAGCATCCTAAGGAAGTCATCATTCAGGACAATGTCAATATTAACAGAGACAGCACACAGCCAGTCGTCAGCCACAAAGCCTTTACCAGTTAGTGTGAAACCAGAGAGATTTGTCTTCTTCCACCCAAACTATGTCTGTAGTGTTGTACTGATAACCTTCAGCTGAACCTTACCTCAGACACGCTCTACTCTCCAAATCATTTCTCAGTTTCCCTAAGCTTGCCACAGAAATCACACAAGGAACATGATCAAGCCAGTCTAGAATGTCCCTGCTTCCCAGACCCATTCAATTTATCTCCTTTGCCAGATTCTCTTCTTCCTCTGTTGCTGCTCTCCCCATCAAACGCTGGTGAATTTTGTACAAGCTCTGTACCTTTAATAAATTAAGCAAATTGTCGTGAGATCTGTTATCATCACTGCTCACAGAAGGCTGGGGGTTGTAGAAACTCTAGGAAGGATATACAAACTAGTTACATTCAGAAAAGGAAGATGCATAAGGAAAAGACTATGACAATACTACTCAGGGGACTTCCTTCACTGGATGCTTGTTCCTTTTGTATTTAGCAGCTCCATGAGAGTGTCCAATTTCCCTGGAACACTCCTGTGGCTGTCCAAATGCTATAATACCAAGAGGAAGAAGGTTGCCACAAATTTAATTTCTTATGAAAAAATGCAGAAATGCTTATGTTTAAAATAGGCCTATAATCTTATTTTTTCTCTTGCATTTTTCTTTAGCATAAATGATTTCTAAAGCAAAATAATAAAGTAATGAAAAGAAGAAAACAATGAAGAATGGTTATTTTCATTGGGGTTTTAGGATCTGTTCTTAGAGGGGAAAGGGGTTTGTGGCATTCCTTTTAGGGGGTGGGAGTGGATGTTATTTTGTTTGTTAGTTTTAAACATCCCAAGAAATTACAGAAGAAGTGATGAGTAACAAAAAACCCTACCAAAAACAACTAATCAGAATTATCAAATCAGGTAGCAAATGTGAATTTAAGGCAAGCTATAATATGGTAAAGTTGCTGTTAAAAATTTGGAATGACAAGATAAAATTCATCAGTCTTTTTACAGAGTCCAGCTTTTTTTTCCCCCTTTTACTACTCCAGCTGCAGGCCGTCTAGCAGGGTTTGAGACAGAATTTTCCTTAAATAACTGCTCCTTCTCCAACTCATGCTGTTCCTCAGGTCTTGCTTTCCTGTATGAAACACTTTCACTCCCCTACTATAGGTTCTCCATTTCTACAATGAATGTGTTTTTAATGAGCACTCATAACAAGCTTCGTATGAAACTCCAGATCCTGCAGGTGGGAAATGCTTTTCCTGACACATCTTCCAGACACATTTGTCTTTTTTGCACTTGCTCAGTGTTATTAGTGCATGACAATCCCATGGCCACCCCAAGGGCTCATAACTGAGGCACCTGAGCTGCGTTCCAAATACCCACAGACACACATTGAACTCGATCACTGAACAAACTGCAGAACAGGAGGCTCCTTCTCTCTCATCCAGCAAGTTATCACTGTCTGATGACTGACATGAGAACAATACCCTGCACAAGCAGCTTCCAAGTGAACTTACTAATTAGTGCAGATGTTGGGAAGGTAAGAAGCCATCAGAACTTGGCAGGAATAAATTTGTCATTAAGTTATTCAATCTCTGAGTGACAAAATGATTTGTGGATGACTGTGCTGTGTTCTCTGCCTTTCCTTCTCACACTCGAACACTATGAGCAGGAGTGTAATTTGGGATATTTTTCCTTTCAACTGTATTTCTTTCTGGTCTCCTGTCATCTTCTAGCAAGGATGGGAGTAAGAGGTTTGGATGTCACTTCTGCTCAAACATTGTGAAATGCAGCAGAAATGGAGCTGTTAATGACAGAGATAAAGCACAGCACAGAGCAAGGAGATATGAAAACATACAGCTCAGCTGGAAGTCTGGAGATATCTTAAGGAGACAAGCCATCAAGAGTAGAGCAGAACCTTATCCTAACCTCATGCTCTTAAAGCCTGGTGACATGGCATAAGGCATTTTCAAGTCCTAATCTTTCAGTTTGGCTTAGGTGGGGGTGAAAGTCAGTGTGTGAGTACACTCTCACTGTGGCAAAGGCAGACTGTATAGAAGAAAAAAGAGCAAATACAGATCAGTGTCACAAAAGAGAACCTCCCCTGAAGCGGGTGAAAATATTTCAGGAAAATGTGGAGGCAAGCAAAGGAAAGTGTTCTCTAAATGGTATCTTCTCATGCCTGGAATTCAAGGATCTCCTATGCAGGCAGACACAAGCCACTTCAAAATGAGCTGCAAATAGCTCTAAGACAACCACCATCCCTTTTGATGTGAGCATCGTGCTTCTCTTTAGTCTCCACTGCCAAATCTTCTGAGCTGACTGATGAGCACAGCTACGATGGCACTGTGCACACTCTGACACAAGACAGATCATCTCACGTGCAGGGAAGGAAATGTTATAGTCCTGAGCAACAGGTTACTCAGGGCAATGATGAGCCAAAGGACAGAGTTATGAACAGCTGGTACCATGACTGAAAGCGACAAACAAACTGTGGGTGATATTAATATTTTAAAGGCACTATTTAAAAAAAACCACCAGTTTTTCCCCGACATGAAATTAAAGGGACACACCAGGCAATACTCTGTTCATACAATTATGCACTATGCATAGTGAGGGATGTTTACATCCACAGCACCCCTCCTAGGGCCAATTTCCACCAACACACTTGCACAACTTCATTACTCTCACACTCATTAACCCCAAATGGCCATTTCTGCTCTCTCGGTGACTGTGATTAATTAGTCTGCTTTGAAAAGCAAGCTGCTCCATGCCAGCAAAACTCTGGAGCTGTGCATTAAACACACAGGGATACAGCTGGGCCTCCAGTCTTCAGCTGGATCAGGACTTCTCCAAAGCTCTGCCAGCATGTTTTGCCATACCCATGTGAAAATGCGAGCTCATATGCCAGCACAGACCTGCCTGTTGCTGTTGCCTCTACACAAGCCCTGTTTCTTTCTCTAAAGGGAAAGAACTTCCACCATTATGCTACAAGCTTATTGAACTACACAGACTCTGGAAATAAACACAGGCATCAACATCAGCAGCCTGATTTTTATATGTATTAAAAATGTACAGCTCTAAGAGTTACTATACAGAAAAGGAGGAATTCTTTCTTGGTGCCTAGCACCTAAGTATCTAAATATGGATTTTTTTTTGATTAATTACCTGTCAAAACCTCATGGATTTGCAATATTATTCCTCCAGCTACATTCTTTCCTATCTTTTAAATGCAGATCTAGGCTCAGGTGCATATGTTGATCCCTAAAGAGCTATTTCTGTATCAGATGATTCATTTTCTGCATATGATAAGGCACAATAAATGCATTCACCAATAAACCACACCCCCTCACAATTTGCCTTGTGTAATTGCTACTTTTAAGAGCTTTGCACATGAAAAGCTACTGGTAACTTTTTCCCCCACAGGTGCAGCCGCTGTTCCTCTGCAGGTGCATGTAAAGATTAGTAAAACATTGCTTGGTTTAGGTTTGCTTGGATTCAAATACCATTAAGGAACTCATCTTCCTGTACTAATTGATGGTGTGGGACTTCAGACAGAGGAAGAACAAAACCTTCTGTGGTCTGTGAATGGAAGGCACCAAAAAAATAATTGGCAACAAGCTTAACTGGAGGCTAAAGGTAAACTACAAATGAGAGGAAAATCCAGCATTGGCCACAATAGTTATTTTTGTCACTATTAGGATTTTTGCTGTGACCGTAATCTCTTACAAGTAAAGCCATTTACCAGCAGCACATCAAAAAGGCATTATCAGAAAAATCAGCCAGAAAGACTACATGAGCTAGAGCAGTGCATGCAACGCTGCCCCTCTTCAAGGCTCAGATTTATGAGGCAGAAACATTGCTCCAGGCAGTTTGCAAGAATAGGTACAGGAGGCGGAGATTCCAGAGAGGAGGGTGTTGTGTTGTGGTTAAAGGTTATAAAGCTGCATTTACACGTGCTCCTCAATAGCTATAAAATTAACTTAGATATTTCAAGAAAGGACAAGCACAAAACTGTCAGTGTTGCAGAGACAAGGGGGGGAAAAAAAAACCCCTTTTTTTCTTTCCTTCAGTAAAATTCCTGTCAAAATGGAAAACATAGGATTTATGTAGCGGTACTAGAAACAAAGTTAAAGTTTTATCTGCAGAGTTCAAGTTAGAAGCAGACTGTGAGAGAGGGGGAGAGGACAAGGCGTAGGAAATTTAACATGCTTCCCAAGCACATGCTGTGACAGGATGATTCTCACCTCCTAAAGCCCGTGAATCAAAGGTATTGAAGATTCAAGCATTTTTCTCCTGGCAGTGGGTGGTCTCGTCCCAAAATCCAGCTGCTTTTCTGCATGAGACAGCTGAAATCATCTTCACATAGATGCTAGATTTATGTTATTATGCAGATCATATCAAACATATATGCTCTGTTGAGTTTTCTGGCAATGTAATTGCCTCCTTCTCCAAGCTAAGCCCATGCCCCATCATAAAAGCTCCAACTAGGTCTTTAGGCACATCCCCAAAAACAACCAAGCTATTAGAAGATTATAAATAGTCACTTTCTCTTTCTTTTCACTCCTCCTCACTGACTTTCATCTCCTTCAGATTTTTTCAGTGCTGACCTCTTTTCAGCAGCAGAAGTGGAGGGCTAAGCTGAAGAGATCTCACACCAAGTACCTACTGGATTATTTGACAGTCAAGGCCACAGAGTGACCACAGAAGCTGCCAACGTGGCTGTGAGCAGCAGTCCATGCATTCAGCCACCTTGTCCTTAACACTGACCAAAACAGGTGATTTTAGGCAAAAATCCTCATTGGCAGTTGCACAAAAGCATGGGGTCTCTTAAAAATCTCTCAATTTAAGCCAAGAGGTCCCAAGATAAAAAAATTAGGTCCCCGTCCTTGATGCTTACAGAATCACAGAACTGCTGTCTACTATCCTGATGTCCCCTCATTTTCTACTCTTCCTCTTCAGTGAAGAGTCCCAGTTATACATATGAGAGGCTTTCCACAACACTAAATATTCTAGTTTTCTTCCTTGGGAGACCCTCAATTTCTGCTGCAAGCCTTCATCACTGACCCTTTTTTCCTAGCCCAGATGTGAGCAACAGCTGCACCTTTACTACTCAAGATCTTGCCATTTCCATCAAAAGGAGAGTCTTAACTCCAAAAACTGGTGCACCAGGATTTGGTTTTTCAAGCAATTTTTTAATCATTCACTTAATAGCACAAAAGAATCAGTGCACTGTGGTCTCCCAGTGCTCATATTCACCTCTCAATGCAGCAGTTCTGCAGCAATTTAGAGGAAACAGCTTATTACTTAGTGATAGCTGGTATTAGCCATGCTGGCTTTTATGCCATGTTAATCTAAAATGGGTATTTATGAGTGTGGTATCTCCATCTGCAACTATATGCATGTGATTTAAAGCACGGTGTCTAAATAAGAATTTGGGGGACTAATTGTAGATACTCACTTTCTAAAATGGCAGCATTGAAAAGCTGCCACTTCATTTTATAGCTAGCACCAGGCTTTTCAGCAACTCTCCAAGTGCAACTTAGCATTATTCTTTCAAACATCTGCAACTTTGAATAAGCCTAGCACCTAAATACCCAATTTAGACACCAAGATATGCATGTGTGGTATACTCCTTTGGGCACCTAGTCCTTGGAAAGAGCAGCTGGAAGCCACAAGGGCTTCATTTAAATGCTGAACTAGGATCTGAGCTCTCCTGAAAACCACATATTTAGGGGCAAAATCTATAGGCATTCAGGTCAGTAAGAATTATCATCTCTGTTGGGAAGGACACATTTGTTTTACTAGATAAAGCAGCAATCATTTAGCTCTTTTTCTTACAGCAAGAAATCCCATGTTTCATGAATTTATGAGAGTGTGGCCAAATCCTGTATGTTTCATCTTCCCTCTGCATTTGGTATATGAAGGAAACAGGTAAGGTTTGCAATAAGACAGAGAACTACCTGAAAAGCTGCTGTCAAGATTGCAGGTTTCAAATAAAACAGGTATTCTGAAAGGCTCTACTAATTCAGCAAGAATAACTGAAGTCTGAAGACTAAAAATATCAGCCTAAAGAAAACCCTATATAAAGTCTGTGCTATTCTGCTAAACAGTTTCTACTCCACTGATGCTATTAGGGTGATATTTCAAGCATTGCTATGAAGATCTGAAATGTGTTGAGCAGTTTCCTTAGCTAGGGAAACTTATTTGACATCTGTGAATGTGCCATTTTTACATTGCATACGTAGCAAGAAAATACTGATTTATTGGTGTAGCTGGTTCCTGAGTAAAACAGATCTAGGATGTATATTCAACTCCAATTTATCTACTACCCTGTGGGAGGGGTAAGAGGGCAGAGCTTGTGCAACTGAAGAAAGGTAGTATTTGCTCCTTACTGGTTTTGGAAAAAAGGTTTCCATTTTTTTAATGAGCTCTGCAAATAACAAAGAGAATTCCCTGCTTAAAATGTCTCATCACACATTTGCTAGCATAGAAGCTTTAATCATACTAAACACAGGGTTGACCATGCTCTGCCCATGCGTAACACCTGCCAGTCTCATCTTTGCCAAGATCCTGTCTATCCTATTAGGTAACACAGTTTTACTTCTTTAGGCTGGTGCATAATCCTTGAGGAACAAAGCTGCCAACGCTTACCATATTATAGAGTTTCATATGCTATTTACTGTTTCCTCTCAAGGCCATAAGCCTGAGAATATTACACACCCACCCACACATACAAACACATCTTTCCTTTTAATTGCATTCCTGGCCCTGGAGATTACAGATCATCCTGGAACCGCAAACTATTTGCATTCCAAAGTACCAAAACCAACCCAAGACGCATGCAATCTTTGGATCTTTTCTGCTTAGGATTTTTGGGGAAGGGAGGAAGACTTCTGATTTGGGAATGTTCCTGGTAGGCCAAGTTTACCCCCTTGCAGCTTATGCAACAGCTCTGGACTCACTCACTGCAACCCATCTGTCAGGATGCATCCTGCTCCTGGCACAGCAGCAGCTCTGGCGTGCCTGCAGGTGCTTCCAGCCTCTTGTTACCCGAGGATTGCATGGCTGGGAGAGGAAGATGCATCCCAGAGGCTGCAAAATTAACCTGGAAGTGGTGTGCACACACCAAAGGCGAGGAGGGATCCAGAAGCTGCCTAAGAAGGACCAACCCCTCACAAAAATGGATCACGGGAAGCCCTTCTGGAGGGTGAATACAGAAACAGCAACACTGTTTCCTTAACATATTCAGAGGCAGCATCAGCTTGGATGAATTGGGAGCTCCAAAGCTGGAAACACAGCCCACTAAAACCATTTGTGATGATGGGCCAGCTGCAGTGGAGATGTCAGTACAGCCAATGTCTTGGCTTGCTTTAACTACCATTTATGTCCTAGCATAGTAAAATTGACCTTTATTTTGCATTTATTGAAAATACTTACTTTCACACTTTTTTTTTTCCCGTCAGCAGAACATATTTTGGAGCCTTGGTTCATTTTGTTCTTTTTGTCATTTCATTTTTTTTTAAAGCCAGAGTATTAAAAAGTTAGTAATTTCAATAAGGGGAATGTTAACTACTTCAATAAATACAAACCATGAAAGAAGTGAAATTATTAAACTTTCTCTCCTCTTGAAAGCTAGAGATAATTTCGTACCTGTGGGAGGTGCTGACTGCCCAACTGTTTGCTTAAATATTTTGTTTAAAGTATTCTTAAAAATACTGTTCCCTTATAGCATTTAGCATCCCCATTACCCTCACCATCAAAATGATTTTCATAATGAATGCAGAGTATTCTCACTTGATTAGTGACAACAGGAAAAATAGAAAGCAGACTGAAAATCATGAATGGTTGTGCAGTGTTTCTCTGATGCAGAGCATGAATGGCCAGAAAGGCCAAGTTAATTATTTGTATACTTCTACCATTTTGGGCCATCCTACTTAGTTACTGTGAGAATCAAAAGTTCTTCGTTTCTTGAACACCCCTGAAAAATGAACAAGTACAAGCAGCCTCACTGTACAATTATCAGCCCTCAAGTTCTAAGCTGAGGGGAGAAAAAAAAAAGCTCAAAATATACTAAAGAAGGTAGGAATACATCTGCCTTTGTAAACAAAATCACACAGATGAATAAATGGGATCCATGCTAATACTGCCAGAGGCAAAACTGTGACCTGAGAAAAAACATCAATCTCTTTACGTTGCTCTAGCCTCCATTGGGATTGCTATATTTATTAATATCCAGATTTTTCCCATACATCAGTTGCTACTGCTGCTTCATACTTTCTCCCCTGCAAGGTCAAAATGTATCTCATGGAGTCTTACTTTTAAAAATTAAAAAAAATAAAAAGGAAAGATTTGTTTCCAGTCAGCTCAAAGTCACCATGAAAAACAGACTGATCTGCACTCAGAGCAGCCTAGAAAGGAGCTTCAAACTGCAGGAGCAGGCATGCTGAAAGAACCACACTGAAAGGTCAATACAGTTCTGAAATTAAATTTAAAAAATAAAAAGTACCTGCTCTGTGCTTTCTTAGATGTTCACGTCCATGTGAGGAGCAGTGCTAAAAGAAGATAATCTCTTTGCTGTTTACCTTGGTTCATAGTTTGTTTTCAGGGACAAAGTAGCCAAATTAGGTCACAGCCATGGTGCTGTACATGAGCTTGTTATTACTGGAGCCATGAAAGTATCACCATTCTAGTTCACAGGTGTTCTGACAAGCAAGATTTTATTTTCTCATAATCACAACACTAACTTCTTTTGAGTGTAAATTTGCCTGAGATGCAAAGTGGACTCTAAAACCCATCAGGTCTAACAATTTCAGTCAAAGCCATCAACTAAGATTGCCTTGAAACCTTATAGAAAATAACTAAATTTAGGATTTTAACAAGGTCCAGGCAGCATGAGTTTTGATTGCTTTCAGCTGTGACAGCAAAATTTGAATACTCATAGCTGTTTGTAAATTTAGGCAAGAGATATAAATCTCTCCCTCATTTGTCAGTTCAGTTAAGTTCCAGTTCTGCTGCTCTACTCAAATGTTTGGCAGGATTATGCTTCTGTGTTTTATTTCCTAATCTGACCGTTATGGTAACTAATTTATTTCTATGTAATTTAATTATCTTTAGCTGTTCTGCATCCTTGGTGCTCTCTGACTGCTCCATCTCCAGCTATTTAATCTTCACTCTTCTCCTACATTTGAATGATTGCTCTTTACATAGATTGCTGGCATGGAAATGTTGCTTAACTTGTAGCATCTGCAGCCAGAACCATTATTTTATTTCAATCCATCATCTGGCAAAGGGGGTAGACCACAGGACCTTGATCTTTGGTCCTTAGGGCTTGCATTCAGAGGCCATTATTTTCTCACTGATGTTAATAAAGTTGCTCTGCTCTTTCCCTCCCTCAGTTCCTGTTCCACCACCAGGTACCATTTGCAAAGCAAAGAGTTTCCTTGATCCATGAATGTCCACCTTTAATTCCTTTATTTCTATTTTAAAATCCTGCCAGGCTACTGCTGGGAGATTCAAGTTGAGGAAGAACCTACTTCCTCTCCCCTTTTTGGTGCCACTGATCTTAGTACGAGTTTCACAGCTGAACTCTGTGGAATGCAGATTTCACCTCTACCTACAATACGAATGTATTCCATCTTCAAAGTCTTTGCAGGAACCCAGCAGTAGCTTGGGCTTCTCTCAGGGCAGCCTTTCCTCTGAGCTGCCTCCAACTCCTGGGTGCTCCCCTGCCACATATATCCCTTTTCCCAATACATAGCAACTGCAGGGTATAGGCATAATTTCTCTTGTTTAGCATTCTCCCTGTATCACCTTTCTTACAGCTGTTCTGCCACAGCACTATTTGTAAAAGTATTATAACCTAAAATGTGGCATTTGGACAACAGAGGCATTTCACAAGAACTTGTCTTCAATTTAACCATGTGTTGTAGTGTCTCAGAGGAAAGCAGTATTCCTCATACCTTCCTTTTCAACATTTTTCTAAACTAATAAGTCTCAAAATAGATTAGCAGCAGATAAATTTACTTATTAGACAACAGCTGCCAAAAATTGCTGCTAACAGGTGTATGCAGGATGTATTTCTCCACAGTAAAGAAGAAATTCAATCTCCAAATGATTTCATTTGGCACTAAGACAAAGTTCTTTATTCTAAATACATGTTTACAAGGTTTCCACACAAGTTCTACCTTCATGGTATATTAAAAAAATAATAATTCTCATTTAATAGGCTGTTCTAAGGTCAAACTACAATTGCCAGATGATATCTTAAATACTACAAAACATACTCCAATTATCTGCTGACCTTTGAGAAAGCCTACACACCTCTTCGCACTTCTAAATGTTTTTACCCACTTGTTTTTCTTCTTGGCTGATTTCATCCTAACAGACCATGCAGTACCTCTTACCTGTTTTGCTTCAAGACTAGTCACTGCCCACTCTCTGAAGTAAGAACTTAGGTGCCACTGCTCAATTTGAGGATATTTCAAGGGTGAGAGAAAGCTGCGTATGTGGTCAGATGACAGGATACAGAATTCAAGTCAGGTCTGGCCAGACCATCTAGCAGCATGAAAGGCTACTTTCTATATCTACCAGCTATTCTGGCTTGCTCTGAATTCCTTTCGTTTTTTTTGAAGACTTCAGCAGATATCACGCAGTGATTCCTCAGTGTGAGTTTACAGAAAGAATGTGATGCCCACACAAAGAAAACCACAGTGAATTGAAGTCATCCACTGAGAAAGTGGTAGACTTTGAATGAAAGCTGAAAGTCTGGTGGAGTTCGGTAGTGGCAGGGATCTGCAGCTGTGCTGACCCTGCTCCCCTTGCACATCACTCCTCTGTGCCAACCCTGCTGTGCACAAACAGCCTTCACCAAGGCAAGATTCCAGGGACGAGCACAATTTATCCTGTAAACACTGATCCTGCCTGCTGGAGGTGGACTAGGTTCAGAACAGGGAGAATATTCTGCACATTTTTCTCAGCGGTACCTATGCAGACATGGGGATGTTAGAAACAGGAGCCAAGTGTCTGTGGGAATATCAGCTGGTACCAGGAGCTGACTGCAGACAGAAAGAACAAGAATAAGCAGGAAGGTGAGAGCATAAAAGTCTACAACTGCACTGCAACAGGAGCCTGAGGTCACAACAGGGACTATTATTTTCTAGCAAGAGAGAAACAGTAAATCGATGCTTCATTCTGATCTGGTGGCTGGCTGACATCTATGGCACCCTGCCACAGGTGGCTCACATGACGCCCTCCTGCAGTATATCTTCCACACTTAGGAACATCACGAGAAGCAGAACAATTTCCACAAGATGTATTGTGTTTGTGTTTTCAGAAGCCTCTAAAACCTCACAATCATACTAAATAAAAACAAACTCAAAGCAACACCCCCAACCTACAGGTAGCTGGGGTCTCAGAAACAAGGAAATTCCAGAAATGGCTTCTTAGTACAACCTTTTTTTTTCCCCTCCATTTTTTCCCTCCATTTTTTTTATATATACACTGTCTTAAATGCAGCAGAAAACATTTTAACATTTTTAACAAAATACCTAGAATTGTGGCATACATCTGGAATCTGTGTGGGTGCATTTGGGTGCTTGGTTTTGTTTTTCAAACACACAAAATCATGCAACTTTTCTACTATGTCTACATACTTCAAATTGCACACCACTATCCCAGAAGATGCTTGCCTGGGAACCATGGATTTCAACTCTGTAAACAAATCCAGTAGTTCATAGGCTGAAAATATATCCCAGAAGGCACGCTCTGATTTCCTTGGCACTACCCCTCAGTCCAACTCTATAAATGGACCCGCAGCCAACCAACTCACTCTAATGTCAACCAAGGAGTAATTCTTCTGTGCTCCAAGTACTTGTTCTGCTTTCCCTGCCAATATCACCAGAAGAAGGGGCAGACACTGCCCTAAAACACAGGCTGTGGTCCCTGGATCCTTTAGTCTGACCCTCAAGCAGAAGAGCAGGGATGCGTCAGCAGATCAGTGCTTTTGACAAGGTGAATTGTGAGCAAGGCAACGTGAAATTGCCAGGTACAAGTCACCTGCTGGTTATGACAAATTTTGTTTGCTCTGTTATTGCAGGCAATATAAAACCAGGGCATTGCACAGCTTCTGCACATTCATCCAGTGCAGAGAGGGATTTCTTACAGGGACCTGTGCCTGCAGTATCATTGCTTCAGTATCTACCCCTGGCTCCATTCACTTTTCTGGTTAGAGAACACACCCGGCCATGAAACATCAGCTCTTTTATAATTAAAAAGTAGATTTTTTTTTTTTTTTTCAACTCGGCTACTGATAGAGCTTTGTGCATTTTCACAATTAAAATAAGCGGTCCCACAAATTTTGCCTCAAAGACACTCCTCTAAGTATAGATCTGAGTGTTACCACCCCAGATTTTGTCAGAAGTTTTCGATATCACTGCAAAAACATTTGTGTTTTAATATACCAAATGGACATGCCAATATGTTATTGGATTTTGTTGTAGATAGACCATCCAAGAAAAGCAAGGTGGCATCACTCTTTTTTTGCCAGGAATCAGTGTCTCTAAGACATTCCAAGCTTACTTCTTTTCTTAAACTTGCAAAAGCAAATTGGCACTGATCTGTAGTTAGGAGTCCATTTAAACAGGTAATACTTGCAAGTGCTAATTTTGCACAAACTCTGGTGATGTTTATTAATGAATGAGACAATATAGTATCAATTAGGAAATGTTCAGCAGCTAGTTAATAATAAACAAAATAATCCCCTTTGGCTCCTCAGCTGTCTTTGCAAATGTTAAACAATGAAGATATCCAAGCTCAAGCAGCCTAAGAGGCTTTTTCTCCTTGCGTACCTTTCTGTCCTTGAATGTTTCGCTCATACAGATCAACAACTGAGACTTACAAAAGTAAAGCCTAACTACACATTCCCTTTCACTTCTGCACTGTCACAGTATGTTGTCAGGGGCTACATAACAACAAAAGCGTCTCCAGTTCAGGGGGACACCAGGACACACACCTCTCGCTGTGCAGGAGATGACATTCCTTCCTGATCAGCATCTATACTTTGACTTGTGGCTGCTGTAAAAAAGAAATGTCACCTGTTCTGATGGCATCTCTCTATTTTCTCGTCTTCTCTTTTCCAGATCTACCCCTGTACAGTCCAGGTCTAAGTAGCACTCTCTCTTACACAAACTATGAGGAACTGTAGCTCAAGAGGATGCAGGAACCCCAACGACACATCCCAAGGTCAGCCTGGTGCATGTGCAGGATTAGCAGTTTGGGCAGGCAGCATTCTCCCTGGCTTCCTAGCAGCTCTGCACTAAAACAGTTCTCAAGTACTGGGAAACACTGAAGTCGCTGCTGGGGGCTGCAAGAGACTCGACAGCATTGCTTCAGTTGCTTGTTTTTGCTCAGCAAGGAGCTGCTCAGAGAGAGGCTTCAGACCCTCAAGCAGAATCCTTTCCCTCCAGGAGATACACCCTCTCTGTCCTTGCTGTCCTACACTCACATTTCAGTTCATTATCCAGCTCTTGCACAGCAAGAGAATCACCCTTCCTTCCAGTCATGTTTAGTTGAAATTTGCTGTCATTTACTCACACCATGGGAGGAACAGCATTTCACTACAGCTGTTTTAAAAAATTAAGTGAATTACAATAAATACTAATGAATTAATGTAATATATTGTATATATTATTTATAGCATAATAAATAGGATGAATGCTCTTCTCTCTGGTGACCAGTGACAGGACCTGACAGAAAGGCATGTAGCTGTGTCAGGGAAGGTTTAGGGGGGGTATCAGGAAAAGGGTCTTCCCCCAGAGGGTGTTTGGGCACTGGAACAGGCTCCCCAGGGAAGTGGTCACAGCATCAGGCCTGAGAGAGTTCAAGAAGATTTTGGACAATATTTTTGAGCACATGGTGCGACTCTTGGGGCTGTACTGGGAAGGGTCAGGAGTTGGACTTTGATGATCCTTGTGGGTCACTTTCATCTCAGAATATTCTATAATTCTATGAACTACTGAGATCTGTTCTTCTCCCTTCCCTCAAACCCATAGCACCAAGATCTGCATTTCTTTAGGGCCCTTCTCACAGGCTTGCATGTCATGGAAATTAGCAGACAATGCAGAGCTATCTGAGAGCATTTTGGCAGGAAACAGTGTCAAATTAGCCAAGTTAACATGATAGATTGTGATAAATTGAATGCCTGGGGTACTACGTGCTTGAACTACATGGTACTGTGTATCACGGCAAATGTATTTCCTAAAAACCCCTAACTGGGCAACTTCATCCATATAAAAAAGCTACTAAATATGCCTTTGCTTGTTGTCAGACTCTTTCTTTTCCTTCTCAGGAGCTATAAAACATATGGTTTACACTGCTAAGAGCCTCTGTAAATCATGCTGTAATACCTATGGGTTATACTTAGCCATAGACACGTCTTCAGCTGATGTCAGTTGTTGTAACTGCCCTGACGTCAGAGGTGAGATTATTTACAGCAGATGGGCATCTGTGCTCAGCACTTACCAAGGCAGGCAAATGAGAAGGGATTTCGCTTTGGGTTCAGGGGGACTTTAAAGTAGAACTTGGTCTAGAGAAATTAAAGCCAGGCCATGACTCAAAATTGGTCCTTGTCTGTTTGAGGGTAGATGTATCAATGTAAAACAGTTAATCTTGACTTTTCTGCTCACTGCTCCTGTTGCCCTTTACCTTCTACAGAATAAACCCAAAGAAACATCTCTGACACAACATGAATACATACATATATCAATAAATTTTTAGAGGTGTTTAATATTTGTCTCACCCTCTGAAAAGAGAGGGTGACAAACACATTCCATAGGAGCAGCTAGGACTGTGCTGACCGGCTTCCCTACGCAGGCAGGAAAGGGAACAGTTGAAGAGCCACCTCCACACTATAATTCACTCCACCAGAGAAGAGAAACTTCAGCCAGGTCCTACCTCCCAAGGATGGACAGGAATGTCTGCTGGACTTTAATCACAGCAGAACTCCAGGTCTCCTTTCAGGGAAGGTTTAGTAGGAGCTTCATTTTAGTAAGAGGGACACAGCAGTTGAGTGCTACAGCCTAAGGATAAATCTCCTTTACAACTGGGAAGGTTTCCCAAGCCACTTCTTAAGCAAAGTTCCAGGCAGCCCTCACAATATTCTTAGTTTTGCATTGCTGCACTGCTATATAAACCTCTCAACAGAGGTCTTTGCAACTTCCACACTGTAGTTTTATGATAACACGATGCAAAAAAGACCCAGGAATGAAAAAAAGTAAAGCACATGATTTTCATCTAATATGAAAATAATCTTAACCTGCAGGAAGCTGTAGAACTCACAGGGTTAAAAACTACTTTTCAGTCAATCTCATTATGCATCCCACACACTAGAACTTATCTGACATGAAAGGGAATAGATGGATATAAATATAGTACATGAAGTACAGCATTAACTTTAGTACAGACAAACCACGTTAAAGACTGTCAACATTTAGTCTGGCACAACTCCTATAATGCTACATCATTTGGGGGAAGAAAAGAGGGACTCAGGATGGTCTCGTTTGCCTCCTTCCAATGGGTCATTCAAAACTGAGTCCTGTGTTAACCCACCCGAGATTTTGGGGAGCCTCAGGGGAAAGATGTTATTTCTGAAGGTGCTTGTAAGAGCAGCTTTGTGGGCTCTGCAACAGGAAGAGGCACTACTTTGTGGGGCTCCTTGTGGGAGTGTAATGGCTCATCTGGGAGATGCCTGTACCGCAGTACCCACCAGGGCTGGCATCTCCTCTTCATGCAGCCCTGCTTTCAGAAGGCATTCAAAATGCAAGGGCTTTTTCGTTTTGCTTCTGTTTTAACAACCCTGAGAGCTTAACAATTTCTTTCATTTAAAGGAGGAAAATCAAAAAGAGAGCCAGAAAACCCAATTTCCTATTTATTTTTAGTGCCACTTAATGTGCATCCTGCTAAGCCAACAATCATCCCAGCGTGAGCTGACTAGAAGCAGCAGCAGGTAGCTTCCTGGCTAGCTAGCAGGGATCAGAGTGGCTAAAAGGGAAATAAGACTAGGTTTACCGTGCAGTGTAAACCCAAGCAGGGAATTTTACTTGTGGCCGCCTCTCCCCCCATCCCATTACAAATAGCTTCCTTTTTTTTTATGGCAGGGCCCCTTAGCTCAAGATCTAAAACCCCAGCGGCCCCCTGAAAGATTTCACAAGACCAGATAACTGCTGTGTAACTACTTCTGGTGGCAGGGCCTGCATTCTTGTCCTCATCTCTGCTTGCTGCAGACCCATTTCAGTATCACCTGGGGGAAGCAGCAGGAGCAGCTTATCCCAGACAGGAACAGAAGTGGAATTTTGCAGTGAAGCTCCTGTACCCCACAGAGATGCTTCCAGGTTTGACTCACATCTGCTGGCAGACTTACCAGCAGCTGCTCACCAGCACACAGGGCAAAAGGTTTAGTACCCAGTGCTCAAACACTGTCATAAAACTGTTCTTTTACAGATACCGCCCAGTGGAAGAAAAGCGTGCTCTATTAGCTGCACAGAGATGCATTAGCTGTGAAACTCCGAGGTCAGCTCTCTAATTAAAGAGAGGCATATACATATATGGAAAAGCAAGTGGGGGAAAAAAACATTACTCAAAGGCAACATTTATTTCCACAACAGCATTTTCAATTTTTTTTCAACAAAATAAATATTATATTATTATGAGCTTTGTCTCCTGGGGGAGGTCTTGCTAGTAAAAACTATACTGACAAGCCTTTGTAGTATAAACAACAATTCAAACCAGGTACCTGTCAGCCAAAATAATGCACATGCAAACACCTTACTACCTAAATCAAATTGGAGCGCTATGTTTTGGGTATAGAACTTTGGTGAAATAAAAACTATATTACTTTGTAATCCAGAGCAGTGATGCTGTTCCCAGGACAAACTCCCTCCCTGCTAACTTTGGGCGAGAGCACAGGAGGACAGATGCAAGGACTAAAGGAGGCAGGTAGGACTCCCACCTTCTGCCACGAAAAGCCATTACAAAACACCGTTCCTTTTCCATACCTAGCCTGCCATACATTCATCACAGATTGCTAACAATCTGGTATTTAAACATTGTCCAATAAGCCATTCACAAGTAAAATGCATATTTGGCCTCATTTTTGTCATTATGGGAAATAATCTTGGGCCCTGGGGCAAACAGCCAAGGTTCTATACAGAGTTTTTGAAAGGGCTACACTTTCCCCCCAGAGTTTATGGTTTCTACTATAAAATCACTCATCATAGGCACAAAACAAGTGTAATAGGCAGGTAAAGCATGCAAAAATGCTGAGACAAGAGCAGCAGTATTTCACAAATCTGAGCTCCTTAAAGTTGGACCAGCAGAAAGTTACAGTCATGCATTTTTGTTAGAGCAAGAGCACTAGACACACAATTAAGTTGTGTGTCTCTAGACACACAATTAAGCCTTTTCACTGAAAACTTGCGCCTGGGGGCCAAACACAACAAAAGAAATCACACTTAGGAAGTGAACTTACAATCACAGCAATTCCTACAATAACAGACAGCAGGCTTGAGTTCTGCCAAGCAACCTGCCAGGACACCAAAACATACTCTGCATTTTAGTAAGAGGAGAGTTAATCACAACTTTGAACCTACCTCAGAGGAGACAAACAACAAAAAGCCAATGCCCCTTCCCCAAGGAATTTAAAGAGCCCAGAAGTGTCTCCTGGGAGGGCCATCACACAGGTGCTAGCAATCAACAGCATATCCAGTTCCAGCTTCGTGGGGTTATGGTCATTATAACCACTTGACTCTGGCTGGTTTGCTCTCCCTCTCCCTGTGGAAAAGCCACAGCCTACTCTGCCGGGAGCTATGTATGGGACTGCAGCTATCCAGGCAGGATTTCCAACCCTTGGTGATGGTATCACTCAACTCTCAGTGCATCGGAAGACAGTGAAAGGCAGATGCAAGAAGTCATTTCAAATAATTTGCTTTTTATCTTGTCAACAGAATAACACCCAGAACTTTTACTGAAAGCAAAATACAAGAGAAGGATAATCCACCAAGCCCTTTTACCTCTATATCTCAATTTAGTGTTAAGATTAGGTGACAGAGAGATAAATCCCCTTTCTTCCTCTACTCAGGAGGAAGAGTCTGCCCTCAGAAAAGTCAGATTAACCCCCTGGTTCACCAGGGAGCTGAATAATAGCACCAATGGCTTCTACCTGTGCATTCTGCAAATCTGGTGACAGGATTATCAAGAGCAATGGGACAATTCTCAGTGCCAAGGCCCATGCTAGGACACAGCACATGGCCCAGCAAACTGACAGCAACATTCACGGCAGCTGTCAGACAACTGTAGCAGGACCTGTGCTGCACAGCTCCACTCGCATCGTGACATCTAATGTCAAAAAACATCTGACACTCCTTGTCAGTCACCGGAGTCAGCCCGAACTCGAGATATGTGCTGGGCTACAGGCAAGAAAAAGAACGGATGGAAAGCTGAGCCTGCTGGGATGCTCAAGAAAATGAGATGAAATAGGCGGAGTGCATTCCAGGATATCAGGTTCAGCACTGGCATGGTGGAAGCTGTAAATACTTTATGTTTTAATTGGTTTGCCTGTGAAGTGGAGAAAACACCTCACTGCAACGGGCATGTTGTCAGTCTAAATCCAGTCATATACCATGTACCTCTCTGAGAAAGATGAGAGTGAGCACATTCAGTTCAAAGTCTATGCAGCAGCTCTGGATGAAAGGCATCTGGGCACACTGCTTAAAATAGCCCATCCATGGTGGCAAGTCCTGGCTGCCTGCAGGAAACACCCAGAGCCCTGACATTGGCTGAGCAAAGTGCTCAGAGGTGTGAACAGCACAGATCCAGCACTACGAAGAGCACTTGTGAGCAAGAGAAAGAGTCCATGCCCCCTGAAGGCCAAAGCAGTTCCTTCCTGGAGACCACAGTGATGGACAAGGGAAGTGTGGGGCCCTTCACTGGCCTGGGCAAGGTGGGGAGGTCTGATAGCACCTGTAGCTTTCTGCTGAGCCTGTGCAGAGATGTATCATATTGCTCCTAGAAGATGGGTTACCCCATACAGGGGCAGCAACAACAGGCAATAGCTGTTGTCTCTTCTCTGGCTTGCAGCAACGTGCCAAATACCCATTTGATAGACATGCATCACTGCCTGCGGGCCAGCGCAAATTGGACTCCAAATGCACCATGTTTGAGGCAGGTTGCAAGGGTAACATATTAGAGAAAAAGACTACAACACAGCTAAAATGTTCTGTTAGTTTTAATTAAGCTCATCATGCTGGAAAACTTGCTGATTCCAGGGAAACATTTGTCATTGGGATTACTGTATTTTTAGTTTTCCTTTTAAGCTCAAAATCATCCAAAGTGCAAACCAGCAAGTGGCTAAGTGATCCTGGTGAGCTCCCCCTCAAGTTCCCACAGTTTGCAATAAGCTCAGCAAGAGCCCATCTCAGCACTGAATATTGGATATGGTTTCCAGTTGGTCATGCAGGGCATCAAGACAACAAATTACCGTGACAGGAGACCTGTCAGAGCCACCCCCTCTTGCAGAACTTCCTTTCACAGAAATGATGTGCGAATTGCAAACGGGACAAAAAGGCTGTGACACGGCAACTCTAGACAGGATTTGTTTCTCACAGACTAACTGTGAGTTCAGCCTTTTTACAGCCAGTTTCTGTCTCTTTACATATCATGCTGCCATAGCAATTGCAAAGATAAGGAACATTTTCTCAGATGCACATTCATAACACAAAACAAAGAGCAAGCAAGGTACAAAAAGGTAACAAAATGTAGGTCACAATCAAAAGTATTATCAGGAGTATGCAGAGTATATCGTACCTCTACAATGAATTTTGCTTTCCTGAAAATTAATTGGGCACAGATTTCCAGTACTGCTTTTCACTTCTGTTGCGTCAGCTCTTTGGTGTCACATCTCGGATAGCTTGGCCCTGCTATTCATAAGCACTGATCACCTCCAGCACGACCATAGCGATCAGGAACTGCCCACTGAAATGAAGCTTTTGATATCTCAAAGGCCACATTCTGCCTCTTGCTTCAGGATGAGAAAACAGGGGACTAGTGAAGGTACACCTGTAATCTGCAGTGAAAGGGCCAGCAGAGACACAACAATAATTCTCTGTTGGTGGTAGCAATGAGGGAAAATCACAGGGAGAGCCTAGGAAAACCACTGCAAACGGATCTAATTTTTTCTTTTTTTTTTATTTACATACTAAGCGGAATTTGACATAAGGAAGTAGTTTCACACATTAATTTCAGAGCAAAAGTTTAATTTCATCCCCTGAAGTAGAATACTGATTGCTCAAACCACATATTTTCCAATACATGGCCCAGCTACAGATCAGCTAAATGTTCACAGGCATCACTCCAATGTCTCTCAATTTTCTTTCTCACTTCTCTCCCTATCTGCTATTTTTGCTTTCAGGAATCTCAATAACTCTATTGCTTCTAGTTTCTCATCTATATTTTATCGTCTATATTTGAAGATGTATATATACAATGAAGGAACATGTTTAGAGCAAGGAATTCTCAGAATTGTATTTTGGGAGACAAGATCACAGCAGATATGAGAGTCAACTCACAATATATTTTATGTCCATCTCAATCCCATGGATGAAAAGTTACAAAGGGAAGATGAGCCTCTTTTGTTTCTACCTTTTATACATTCTTTAGTCCAAGAGCCAGGGAAGATTACAGTGTCTGGACCTATGAGTATCACTGGAAAAGTAGTTTTCAAGGCCATAATGGAAGTAGATAATTTTGGTTTAAGAAATGAGGGGTCAGGCATCTGTCACAGATAAACACCAGGGGATGGGGATACAAAGCTCCTACAGTCCTGTATCAGTACCTTGAAAAATCTCCTGTGTTGGACCCATCCAGCTACCCAGCTACTACAGCAAAGTGGAGTCTCACCCAAATCCTACTGCCTTCTATTCGATGAATATGGCAAGTTTGACACCTCCCACATCTATATTTACGACACGCAAACTCATGACTACCCATACTCATGAAGTAATTCATGGCCCTGAGGAAGTCAAATCACAGATTTTCTAGCCATCAGTTTTTGTAGCTCCCAGAGAATAAACAGGGTTTGAGCCGAGCCTCTGAGCATGGTGTTCAGGGAACCTCAGTTTATGTGCTGCACATGCAGAAAGGGAGTCCATCATAAAATAGTATTTTTATTTCTGCTGTATTTTCTCTAAAAACATAGGGTATACAATCATAAATGAAATCTTGCTATACCTCACTTTACCAAGTGAGACAAAAGCCCCAAAGCTCTCATAAAAATTAAACCAAGACAAACTGTGCTCCAAATCCCCAGAAAACAAGAAAAACATGGGAATAGAGAAACACAATCCACTTGGCTCCTTTGTTGCTGCAGTACCAGGTATTTATGTTCTGATGGAAACTGATGGTTGGTAATGTCATAGATAACACTCAGCAGCATGAATGGTAGCCCAGAGCAACTGTATCATTGTGTTACTGCATGATACACCCTGAATTTCTGCATGTTGATGCTCCTGAGAGTTTAACACATAATGATTCGAGTGCAAGATCTATTAAATTAATATATCCTTTCAAAACTTGAAACTATACCTTTCACTTGCCTTTACTTCATGAGAACGTAAAAATACAAATGTGGTCGTAAGGAGCTACCTTCTAAATAATCTGATAAAATCGGGTTTTCTGAACAGAGACACAGCTTTTGATGGGACTGTACCCAGATGTAAACACAGCCTCATATTATGCAAGCATCATTTCAAAGCACTCTCCACATACCTGCTATATCAGGCTGCTCTATGCTGTAAGATGAAACACTCCCTATTATTTCTTCTTGTTTTTCCTTTAAAGGAATATTTTAGGGTCTGTACGTAGATAATGTTGTTGTTTCTGGAACAGAGCATGAAAAACTGCAGCACATAACTTACCTCAGGCAATTGATAACGGGCCATTGTTCATCCTGCCCCAGCCCATATGAATGGAAGAACATGTTCCGTAAGCTGGTGGATATTTTATATCTGCTGACTCCTTTGCCCCTTCAGAGCTATTTCAGCAAACTAAAATTAAAGACATTTCCCACTAAAAGAGATTACACAGGCAAAGACACAGATAATGATACAGCTGCTCGGCTGTTAGTGCTGCAGCAGTAGTCATTGCTCAGCTTTAGTCGTCATATTAAAAATAATTGACTGTTAATTACTTAGGCATTAAGAACAGTTTATCAACTCTACATTATCTAGCATGAAACCTATTGGCAGCTGGACACTTGCTGTTGCTGTTTTGCAGATGTAGCATGCCATTAATTAAGGAGCTTTGTCTTAGTGTTTGTCGCAATTTATGTTACTCTCTTGAACTTTTCCCCCCTTTTATCCAGCTAATGGTTAGTTTCACCTTAGTTGTATTTTTCATCCAAATGGACCTCCCAGGATCTCGTTTCATTCCCTCCCACAGCACACCTGGTGAATGATTGCAAGTGGAACATTTCCAAGGATGGTGCATTCTCTTGGTGTGAACAAATGCAGAGGACTAGCATGTGGGATAACAACCCCAAGTGTTAACTAACCCTGGCACTTGGGATCAGACTGGAAAGACCTGGAGACAGTGGCGTGCTTTAGAGAGGTTCCTTGCTTTGAGTGTAGCAGTGAAGAAACCGATTTAGGTACTGACCACAGATGAGCAATGTGTGTGTCCAGAGAACTTTAACATCATAGATGGTAACACAGCTGGAGGTGGGCAATCATTAGTATTCACTAATTAGTATGTCCCTGCTGGACAAGAAATGTATGAAATTAAAACTGCACAGCTCTAGGTTTGGTATCACAAATACTCGTTTTTTTGGGGTTTTTAGTGAAATCCCCCATGAACATAAGGTTTCTGACAATTCTAAGGTATATAAATGAAATTATAAATGAAAAAACCAGAATTTACAAGTCCATGCTTCCCAGCTGCTCAAAGAAATGCAGCTCTCACGATCCTTACCCAGCAGATTATAGTAGACATCCTTTCCTGGCAGACTGTATTTTTACTTAATATGGCTGCCATCTAGAATCTTGGTGGGGTTAACATCCCCTACAGGTTTCAGTTAGAATTTACTTGAAAAAAGAAATAAATGTAGCTGCATTTTTTTGCAGAGTGCAGCATAAAACCAACACTAATGCTGTGAAATCAAGTAACCTGAATGAGGGCTGAAAGCTCAGCCCTGGTCCTTCACACTCTCTTTTTCCTCTTGGCAAAGGGGTCTTGGGCAAGCTGCAATCTCTCTCTGTAAAGCAGAAGTAATTCTATTTACTTACTCTGCATGAGGAGGTGGTTAAAACTCAAGGTGCGTCCTCCTAGGCCAGGTGAAATATTTGTGAAAGACAGCCAGAGTGGGAGGTGGGAGCAGACCTCTGCTCTGGGGCCGCGCTGGCTTGTTATTCCTTTCAACCATGCACTGATGAGCAAAAAGCACACCCTTGGCTGGTGCCTTCTGAGCTCCAGTAGGGCTTGTTCGATGGGAGACCATGACCCATCCTTATGAATAACAAAAAGTAGCAGGAGTTCAACTCTTTTACCAGCTGGAAAAGATTGAACAGGCTGCAGCTTCGTTAGAAATCCCTCACCTCAAGGCTTTAACACCCAGCATCTTGAATGGCAAATGCCAGACAAGTCCACTGCGAAAGAAAAGATCCCACAACAGGGAACCCAACAGCATGGAGGCTTGTTTTCTTTGGGAAAGAGTCTCCTTAGGAGCTGTAGGGCTGCTAGCAAGGTAACACCAACCATTTTTGCAATTTCAAATAAATTTATAGGATGTCACAAAAGTCCAGATATTTTTAGCCATTGAGTCAAGCACCTCACTCTCCTGTGTATGTGTGAGGGGGAAAAATGGGAATAGGTGTGTTGTTTTAGCATTGAAAGCAGTTTATTTCAAAATTGCAGCACTTTCAGTTCCATTTGTAAATCTTTATAAGATCTATGAAGCAAGACAGTTTAAGTGACTCAGCTCACCCATTCTCATGCTACTACAAGGATAAACAACAACATGCTGTGTTTTGGGGGGGATTTACGTCATTGAAGCACATACAATTCAAAGATCATTTTACTTCCAGCTTCCCAAAGCTCTGCCTATGGACTGAGTCCAAGCATGCAAAATTTCAGCCTGCATGTATTTGCCAAAATTGTAATCACCTTAATAATAAGGGCTTTGTTGTAGTAATGATGCAAGATACACCTGTCTGGGCTATAAACAGTAAGTAAACTGAGTTAGGGCTATTCACAAATTCTTCTTTTGTATATATGGGTACACTAACAAAATGAAGACAATTACAACCTCAGGCTGAAAATAGAAAGTGGAATTTGAACACTTTGATTTAATGGACTTGGGTAATGAGAACTGACCCAGTGCAGATGCGTCACTCAAATCTAGACAAGCTGCAAGCCTTGTCTTAACTTTTAGGCTGCTGTTGAATGCTTCCAAGTTGGTCCTCATGCAATGAATGAGGCATTGCAATGCAAGCCCTAGTCCCTTTCCAAAAGCACAGTGATGCCCAGCATAGGAGGGGCTGTGCCAGCACCAAGGGCTCCATTTCAATGCCTGCAGAATTCCTCTGGAATACTCTCCACAGTGCAATCCCACCACTTTTGCTCCCAGTTCCCTCCTAACACATTATCCTGCACTAGGACTCTGCTCGAGGATGAACAGCATGTCCCTGGCAAGAGAGAGCAGCGTGCAGGAAAAAAACAGCGTGAGGTACAGGCAGCACTGACCGCCCCTCCGGGCTTTCCTCCTTGCCTTTCAGACCCGCAGCAGCCGACCTTGCATGCTGCCCTCCCCCATCACACCCTTCCACCTCGCCCTCTGGCAACACAGAGTCTCACACCCACTGGACTGTGAAATAGCTCTTTTTCCGTTTTTGCCTCCTTCATGAGATGTGGTGCAGGTGAAGAGAAGGAGAAAAGAGGCTGTGCTGGTGTAGGTGAGAGCTGTGCTTGCTGTCCTATCCATTCTGATGGAAATGTTTCCAGCAGCAATGCAGAGGAATAGAAGGAACAGGCCATGTCCAGTCCTGCTCAAACCTCAGAGTAACACAAGGACACATGAAAGAAGGAGAAGACCAGAAGCTGGTGCACAGTGAGTACAGCCACCTGTTTTTGGTGTTCTGAATGCTGCTGTCTGGAGGCAGGAGTCTCAAGGCCCTGGTGAGGACAGTGCTCTCCACATGGAGTCACCTCTGCTGCTCCCTCCCATCCCATTTCCTTTGGCCACCCAGGCAGCTGAGGGAAGGGGAGCAATATCTCCTGCTTTTACTCACTTTGTATTCTGTCCTTCCCTTGGGAGAGGGGATGTGCTGGCCACATGCCCCAACATGCTGGCCACTACTATCTCTAGGCAGTGCCTTACCCTTCAGAATGATGCTCTCCTCAGAGCCAGGGGGATGGGAGAAGAATGCTGTCCTTAGCTGCTCTCCATTTTCCTCCCACAGAGGTTCCCTGGCTCCCAGTCTGGATTACATGGCCAGGGGAGTGCACGCAGTGCCAGCTCCATACGAATGACTATTCCCAGGAGCTGGATGCTGCTGTTCTGAGTGGGAGAGCGCAACCGCCTGCAGTCAGCAGAAGACAGAATTAATGACCTTTTTTACCTCATTAGCTGAACGGTTAGGCATCTGGTTTTGACAGAAGAGAAAAAACTTGAAGCTGCTGTTCAGTATCTGGTGCCGAACAGAGGCCTTATGTCTACAGGGATTTTAGTCCAGCAATTGTGATGAGCCCTACATTCACCCACAATAAATATATATCTGTGCTCCTGGAGAAACCATTCTGAAAGGAACTTTGAGTAAACCTTTGATAACTCTTCCCTTACTTAAAAACATCCCCTTTGGTTGACAGGGTGATATCAAGACTTCAAATTGGAGCTGGTGAAATGCTCAGATCAAAAAGGATGAATTTATCTTCCCAGTAATCTATAGCTGCTATGTCAGACACTGTGGTGCAGTGTGTCCTGCTGTGTACCGTATGCCACTTATAAAGCAATGATAAACCTTTCCAGAGAGTGTCTCTCACAAAGTGTTTACCAGAATATAGATTGCTGGGAGATATAGTTAAAAGTTGCTCAGAAATAAGAGATGGGGAAGGCTGACCATTTGTGAGGAGGTCAGAGATGCTTTTTTTGTTGTGTCTTGGTTTTGCTTTTTTGCCTTTTTGTTTTTTCTTTTTTTTTCCTCCCAGCAGCATCTAAGTGCAATAAAATATCTGTGAGAAGAATTGCTATAGCAACAAAGTATGTTCGCCTAATGGAGGCTGTGTGTAATAGCTGACTGCCACTAGAACTTTAAGGAGAAGGAATGAAATCCATCACTAAAGCAGGAAAAGGAAAAGCATTAAAAATTAAGATTTTATTGTTCCATGATTTATATTTACTTCCTCCACATCTCCAGATGATCTAGAGAACTTTCAGCAGTTCCTTGCTCCTGTTTATTGCTTCGCACAAAAATTTTCAAGAACTCAGAAAAACAATGGTGTGAAGGATCTATTATTAGTAGTAATACAATGATACAGTTTTGCATTCAATAGTAGCTTGATCACTAGGAATATGAGGAATTAGGAGATTATAGCAGCACTGGCAGACCACAGGGAAGACAACAGTTAAGACTGACATGATGCCAATACACAGCAAGATTCTTCCTGTCAAGATTCACACAATGCAGACAGTGAGGGGGAAACTGCTCCAGAGAAATAAGGTAACAAAATCAGAATCACCCAGCAAGCCAGTGGCAATGTCAGGACCATGTCTTCTCACTGTTCCTCATCTAATAAAGCCGTTTATAACGCTAATTTTACTGTTCTTGTACAGTGTGATTGCCACAAACCTTAAGGTGGACTTTGCTTACAGAGAGGCTGGTTTGTGACAGAGTTCCCTGTGATTGTTTAAGTGTCCCAGGTAACCACTGGGATGCTCCATGCTCCATTCACCCTTAGCTGGGCAGTAAGACCATCTTTCCCTTCCCTCCTTTCTTCCCTGCAGGTCAGACAAGTCACAGAAGAAAAAAGAAGGATTATAAAATGGGTAAGTTTTGACTTCCAAAACTATTACACAGGATATCTGGAGAAAGAGAAGATTGGGTAAAGAATTTAACCTCAAGTGACAAGTCTTCTTCTCTGCTTCTGGAATGATGAAGTTTCAAATGCCTTCAAAGAAGTTTTATGCTGATGGAGATAGCCCCTGTCCTATGTGGTAATGCTATCTAATACTGGCTTCGAACAGATCCTTAAGTTACAATCTAGGCTGAGAGAAATTCCTTCTTCTGCAGGTGAGCAAACAGAAATGCTGTATTAAGGTCAGTGGCAAACCAGGACAAAGAACCGGCAAGTTCAGAAAAGTTGATTCCTACTGCCCTGGTTGTGTCTTTGCATATTCAGGTCGGGAAACTGCAAAAGGAAAGCAGAAAAATCAAAAGGCTCTTTTAAAAGATTCTCTCCCCACAGTGAAAATATTTTCAGGCATATCTTTGCAATGAACCTTGTTATATGTTGTCCTATTTATAACTCACAAGTCTTCCTAACAAGCAAGCTCCTCAGAGGTAGAAGAGTGAGCGTGTTTCGAATAAAGCTGTATATCACAGTTTGGTATTCCCACTCTGGCTATGATTTATAACAAAAGCGTAGCAGCATGGGTCAGCCAGGGAGGGACATCATGCAGCAAAGAAAACAGAGTAAGTGAGTAAGTTTCCTTATTTGTATGAAAGACATTTTTTTCTAACTGAAAGAGTGTTTTAGGCTCCCATCCTACCAGGCAAAGCAGCAAGTTGTCTTCATTTTAAAATACAGTTTCTTCTCATCAGTTCCACCTCTAACATTCTCAAACAAGGCATTGTATCAGATAATGGTGAGAAGAAGAAAATATGAGTGACTAACTCACAACCAAGTATACAAGTGATTTAAAAAATTGTATAATGATACACTTTAGATGTTTCCCATCTGTGAAAAACAAACAATAGCAACACCGACGTTTCCCTCAGACAGCGCAGGTCAACTTGGGTTAAAATCCTGCCAACAAGAATCAGCCCAGGCAGAGCAGACAGCAGCTCCTTGGGTGGGAGAGGGCAGGGAGGAGGCAGATGTGCACTCTTGCAACAATGGCTCTCCTCAACCTAAGGCAACAACTGCTGCATAATTTCTTGTGACGGACGGAGAGGAAACCTGCAACCTTCTAATTTGGAAATCTCAGACAACTGAAACCCAGTAGGTAAAGCTGTCCTCAGGCACACTGTAGTCAGTTTTACAGGCTACAGCAAAATAGTGGCACACCCAAGTGATAATGGAGCCTAATTTCTCCACCAACCTAAATGAACAAACAGGAGAGATCAAGGTTCCGAAAATCCAGGGCTGCCATCTCCTATTTGGAGATGAGAATAAGAGTGCCCAGTGATTAGAGTCATGCTCTGCTTTCAGCTTTCTCTGGTCTCATGAAACTTTTATTGCTTTTTCATCAGTCACCCAGCTATTATCACCTGTTTTTCTGGGTAATCATCTTAAAATGAGAATTGTGCTGCTGGGTTGTTCCAAAGAGTTTTTGCACATGCTGATTCTCTGGGAGGGTATTCAAGGGCCTGACTGGACACAGGCCTTTCCCAGAGCCCTACTGCAGCCCTACTTGTGATGCTGTCCCAGTTTCCTGCTGGCTCCCAGCATCCTCACTGTTTTGGGTATCATGATGAAACCCCTGTTCTTCTTTAAGGTAGAAGGTCAAATATGGCTACTGAGCTCCAGACTGGGGGGGCAGACAAATAAACCACAGGCAGTCCAGCAACAACTTTTTGGATTCAAGCTACCACACAGCAAAAAGGGTTCTGAAAGGGTCTTCTGCTTGTGTCCATTTACCCTAAAATTATGAAACTAGCTTTGTTTAGAAACTGAGAACATGCTGTGTTTCCTCCAGAAGGCTTAGCAAGTTTTACCCAGCTAGGAACTGTTTCCCAATCCCAGAAGACCGAGCTTGCATAAATGTTTACAAGTGAGATTACTTACATTCTGAGTAGGGTAAATGGGGAAGGAGTAGGGGGCTTCGTACAGCAACTAGAATTACACCATCCTTTAGTGTTTTTCCTGCCTGCTCCACAAATCAGTTACCATGACTAGTGGTCAGTCAAGTTTTGGTATCAAGTTTCCCTACTGAAAAAAAACAATCATCTTCTAATTGAAGAATTATATTATACTGTGTTTGATTTAACACAAAGTATAAGAGAAAAAATGAAAATAAAGATCAACCCCTCAAGCAGAACAGTTATAAAACAAAGCCATATAAAGTGCCTCTTCCATTTACTTTTTTTGAAGATGATCTCATTTGTATTGTGGGCACAGATTTACCCTGTTCAAATCAAATTTCTATGAATAGAGAAAAACTGTAACTGTGATAAACACCCACAATTATAGCACTTGATTTTCTCTTCCATAATTTAGCACAGCTTTAGCTGGTAAACCCTCTCTTCTCAGGAAAGGAAATTGCAAACCCTGAATTTTTGCACAATAGTTTGCAGGGTGTGTGGTGTGCTCCTCTGAGTCATGTACATTGTCCAATGGCACCTAAAGCAGACAGTACCAGTCATAGAATCATAGAATAGATTGTGTTGGAAGGACATTTAAAGAGCCATCAAGTGCACTCAAATCCACTGTCCACGTCATTGATAAAGACACTAAACTGTCCTGGTCCCAGCGTGGACCCCTGAGGGGCACCACTTTTCACTTACCATCGACTGGACATTGAGCCATTGACTGCTATCTTCTTGATGGAAATATCCTACCAATGCCTCATCCCCGCAGCAAATCCACTTCTCTCCAGTTTAGAGAAAAGAATGTTGTGGGGCCTGTGTCAAGGGCTTACAGGAGTCTACATAAATGACATCCATAGCCCTTCCTTTCTCCACTGCAGTCATTTCATCACAGAAGGTCACCGGGCTGGTCAGGCAGGTCTTGTCCTTGGTGAAGCTGTGCTGGCTGTTCCCAGTCACCTCCCTGCCCTCTACTAGCCTTAGCACAGCTTCTAGGAGAAGCTGTTCCATGATCTTCCCAGGCACGGCGGAGAGGATGACAGCTTAGTAACTGCCAGGCTCCTCCTTTCTATCCTTTATTAAAAATGGGTGCAATGTTTCCATTTTTCCAGTCACCAGGGACTTCACCTGACTGCCATGATTTTTCAAATGTCATGGAGAGTGGCTTGGCACCTGCATCAGCCAATTCCCTCAAGCCTTGTCAGGTTCTATAGACTTAGGTGTGTTCAGTGCCCTCCGGTAGCATATTCCATCTTGAGGGCTGGAATGCATGTTTTAGGAGCTATGAAGATAAATCGTCCCTGTCCCTTCCTCCACTCCCTTCCTTAATTAAACAAATTAAACAAAGAAAATCTAAACAAGAAAAAATTCGTTGTACATCTGTTTCCCTTTGCTATGTGAAGTTTTTTCTCCCTCTCAAACACTTGCTGGTGCCTCTTCCCCAGGAAAGGTCTTTCCTAGGAGAAATCATCCTTTTCTAGGAGAAGGGTTTTTAGGAGAAATGGATGCACATGGTACAGTCTACTCCAGGGTAGTCACAGCTGCTAAAAGCTTTCCACGCCCTGCATCAGTGATTCCATCTCTCCTGCCCAGGCCTCTATACTTGGTCTCTGTGAACATATAAAGCAAAACCCACTCAAGCCCAACACCAATTGTCTTCTTGATCTTGAGATTTTTGGTATCCCAAGTCCCAGGCTGGGACACCTCCTCCCCAGCTTCCTCCTTCTACCCCAGGAAGACAGGTGGCCTGAGCAAAATATAGTTGAGTACCTCAGCCTTCTGTGCATCTCTTGTTACCAGTGTTTCCTCATTTGCAGGGGCCAGGGTGATATTCTTTTTTTCTGACATTCCTTTTCTGAAAGATGTACCTGCAGAAGCCTTCCCTGTTATTCCTTGCATGCCTTTCCAAGTTCAGCTCCATCCATGCCCTGCCCTTCCAGACCCCATCCCTACTCAACTGGACAGTGACTCTATTCTCTTCCCAGTGTACCTGTCCCTGCTTCCACTGCTTGTGCATTTCCTTCTTGACCTTTAGTCTGAACGCAGCAGGTCTCTTGCCTTCCTTTCCTAAATTTTTACACATGGGGATCAAGAGCTTTTACACCCTACAGAAAGCATCCTTAAAAGATCTTGGTCCTAACGGCAGTTTCCCAAGAAGTCTTGTACCATAAGTGAGCCAAATACACAAAACAGTTACTCTTTGCTGCTTTGATATTCCATGTACCTTAATGTTTCCAGGTGAGAAACGATGGCAGAAGACAAAACCTGTAGATACCGCTCTGAAAGCTTTCTCCTCCTCAGAGGAGCTCAGCCAGCTGCTGAGGACACGAGTGCTCACTGTATCAGCCCTGGCTTTTTGTGCTCAGCACATGCTCAACTCCTGGTGGTGTCTGAGATGTGTTATGGGTACACAGGGAGCTGTTCTGCTTCCCTGGCAGAAGAAAGAGAAAGCACAGGAGCAAAATGAAGAAAAACAAGTGGGAAGATCCAGATCAACAGAGTCAAGGGTGCAGATTTGGAGGGTAGAAAAGCCAGGATGGTAACAACAAAAAGTGCTCAAAAGGCAAAGAAAAAGAATAATCTTAGAGCTTGAAGGATGGGTTGGATAGAAGAGAGTTGGAAAGGATGAAAACTGAAAATGAGTGAGCAATGGACACAACAGCAGAAAGTAAAAGCCACTGGCAAGCAGCAAGCCCTGTGATTAGCAGCAGTCCAAAAAAAAAGCTTCAACAGTCCCACCAGCCCTATTTATGAGCACAGTTTTTCAGCATTTCTCTAAAAGTAATGAGAACTAGGGAATGAAATCTAGGGTTATCCATATGATACAGTTTATAAAACTTCATAAAGATGAGATGTAGATCTGTGAGGTTTGTAACATAATGGAATAAATGCACACCCTATAAAATGTGGAACACCATCACAACAACACTCATTTTCAGGATAAGCCATACACTGGGATTCTGGCCCTTGTCATTTCGATGCACAGGGAAGTCTGCCCATTTTAATTAAAATACTGAAGCCAAATTTAGAATCCTGGCTGGGGATATACTCCTACGAAAATTATCTGTGGTCACTCAGTACACAGTAGGATTCAATACCTTTTCTTTCCTGTGTGTAATCTGAACAAGTGAATTGAAATAATTTACATTTTTCATAATGATCAGGGAGTTGAAATAATGAAAGGTGATCATGAATATTTTAATTGAAGAATAAAATTATATTAAAATAATCTTCAGATTTCTCTTATGCTTTGTCAAAAGATACCAATACTATAATGGTATTGTAATTTTTAGAAATGCATTATAGATTCAAATATTCACGATTCATAGAGTTCATTGATGCCTTTTTTCAAAGGTGCTTTAGAAAATATTTAGAAACCTCTTTAATCTTTGAAAACATTGTAATTTGTGATTAAATATATCCACAACATATCTATAAAGATATGCATCTGCATCATAAAATCAAAATCAGCATATAGCACAAGATCAGTGCAAAGATTTTTCTCAAACTGGCAATTTCTATTGTTGCTAAAGTTTGATGCAGTATCCTTGAGATGATCACATCAACTAACAAGTTTCTTACAGAATCACACTAAGGGTCCTTAAGAGTGGCACAATTCACAGCAGCCAGAGGTGATGCTGGAGTCTGCCTTGCACCAAAATTTTGGTGTTTGTGTTCTTTTCATCAAAAACCTTGCAGGTCTGCAAAAAGACCATGCAACTCAAACCCAAATGCATTTGCCTTAGTGGAAGATCTGAGTAACAGCTCAAAATTACACCTTCATTTTTGTTTCTGTTATAATATTCAAGGAATTTAAGTACTAGAACAAAACATGACTGCATCCTCTTGGTGGCTGTGCAAAGTCTAAACCAATGGTTTAAAACTGCATGTATTTATAAATAGATACCCCTTCAGAGGGCTGCCATTATGCTTGTGTGGCCTAACATCTACAATGACTACAGGGAGCTCCAAGATTTCCTGCATTGTATTCGAGCTGCTTGCTTTTAGCATTGCTTAATGCTTTATAACCAGCTGTAACACTTCAAAAACAAAACTAATACTCAAAAAATGGAATTACAGTGGGCTTGGCTTCTTGAAAGGTGTATTATTTTCCAATGCTATGCTACTAAAAAATTCCTCTGTTTCTGATTATTAATTATTGTACTTCAATTAGATTCTTTTGTTACTGTTCCCTAGCTATCTGAGAATATCCAAAGACACACTCCCTTTTGTCCATGAGATACAGAGAGCAGAGCAGGAAGCCTTGTCAGCAGAGCAGTTTCCACAACACACTGATGAAAAACATTTACCATTTAGGAGCCATGTACACGAATATATGTTCTGTACAGATTTCTCTGACTCTGTCTCTCTGAGATACAGCCCTCATGAGGGCAGATCCCTTCAAATCCCAGCTAATTATTTTCAGAGAACTGAGGCACTGATACAACTTTTAAGAATGCATCAGGATATCCACAAATAATACTTATTTCAAAACTTATCACTGGTCTCAGCAGGAGTTATGTCCACCATAACTGGGAGGTAAATCCCACTGCTCCTTGTGCCTGCCCCTGTTCACCCCTGGTAATTGATGCAGGATGCTGGTGAACCACTGCAAGAGAGCAGCCAGTAATGCCCTCCTTGAAGGCAAAAGGCAGGGCAGAATAAGCACATACAGGACATTGAGGTACCCGCACTGCTTCATCTCAAAAATTACATGAATATCTGATGCTAAGTGGCCAGGAATTTTAATCTTTGGGTTGCTCACACAGTGCTGATCAAAGGGTCTGTCCTTAAAAACAGGTTACTTGCAAGCAATCAGTATAATTGTATGTCAAGGGGGCACATGGGCTTTCTTTGGAAATGAAGAAGAGCCTTTTATCTGACAGGATAAACAGGCAACACAGAAGGGATTTTTGAGAAAAAGATTTCACCTTCCCATAATATCAAAAAAGCTTCTCCCAGCAGAATAATCATATCTAAACTCCTGACTATCCAAAAAAGTACTGCTCCTTATCATCTTCAGTGGAGTCCCAGTCTGCCCTGCCCCTCACCTCAGTGAAGAAGACAGCTGAGTTTTAATCAGCTTGCAAACATGAGGATTCATTCAAGAATCAGGTGCTTGTGCTCACCTCACTGTATTTGCACCTGCTGCCCCATTCCCTTGCCTTGATTCCCCTGTTCTGCTCAGCACTCTCCACACTGCAGTCTTATTTTCCCAAACCAGACAAACAGCGTTCTCCAGATGCCAGGCCCATGCCACCACTGCGGCAATAAACTGGCGAGTGGGGACGGATTAGAGGTACACCTAGTGAAGGAAGAAGTAAATGCCTCTTCCGGGGACCAAACACAACACCTCCACCATCCTAAGATCAGTGAAAAGCAAGTTGTTTCTGGACGCCCCTCCACCTGGAAGTACAATTATGCTAGTTAAATGCCTTAAAATGCCTTTGGCAGCTGTCATCTGGGCTTTTTTTTTTTAATATATCCTTAAAACTTTTCTAATGGTAACTACACATGCAGTGAGAAATAATAGCCCTTTGTGTAACAAGCAATACACACACTTTGTCCAATCATTTTTACAGTGTTTTTCTCCATTTCAAAGGTTATTATCACAAGAGAGATTGAAAGCTGAGCCATCTAACTACAGCTTAAGTGTTGCAGTAAAAGGTTCCCTCTTTTTCTCCCTTCCCCCTCCAGCTTTTTCAATTTTTCAAACTAAAGGTGTACAGGATGCTAATTGTGACCAGAATATTATTATTTCTTAAGAAACCCAGCCTAATCCCAGCACAGCACTTGCTGCATTGCTCTCAGATCACAGCCTGTCTGGTCCTTTCAGGCTTCAACCAGCCTCTAAACCAGCAGTCATCCCCTGCCACAGACTTCTGTTGATGTCACATGTTAAATATCGCAAGGAAGGAGTCAGGACCTGCATAAACAAAAAAAAATGATAGCGTCTGCCACTCAGTTTTGATGCCAGGTAAGTGCTGTGGGACTAAGGAGTGAGAAGCCTGCAGACTGAGGCAGCTGGAAGCATCGGTAAGAGAAGCTCAGTTTGAGACAACGTGGTTGATGTGCTGAGTGATCATCCTCAACAATTTCTCCTTGGTTTACCTTGGGACAGGCAAGGACAGACTACTGCAGGAGAGAGAGATCCTTGAGATCTAGCTGGTTTTAGTACCAACATTCTCCAGTGTGAAACCCAGTGTTTAGAATGGGAAATGCTTGAGTCTAACTCTGAATACAGGTTCAAACTCCCATACAAAGATTGTGAAGGACAACGTTGAATCCAAAATGTGCCGAAGATATCAACTCTAAGTTCAGCACCTGGTCTATGCATAGTGCTCCTCTCTTTTCGTCATTATTATTTTTTTTATTTATTTTTTTTTCCTCTTATACTTCTTTTAGAATGCCTGATTGATGAAAAACACACACAAAATCATGACCCAACAACCACCCTAGGTATGATCCTGGATTAACTCTCAGGATCTGTTGCCTTTTCTAAAACTGGCCCTAGCAGCAAAGGTTGACACCTACCTTTTTGTGCCTGCACGTCCTTCCTCCCAGGGAAAATGCAATCTGTTTCCCATCAGAACTGCTATTTCAAATTCAGCAAGTAGTGTTTAAAGCAAAGGTCACCATTAGTTCTGGATGTGCTAATGCACTGTACTTATTATGGTTCTGTATCAACTCTATATTTCAGAAGATGAGGCTATTATACTTATTCCACCTAGGATTCTTACCAGGCATTTAAAGCATGTTTTCATTGGCCTGTAGTAGCCGCTATATAATTTAACAAAATACTCAGAGGATTTCATCTTGAAGTTTTCAAAATAGTTTTATTTTCTGATTTTTACCTCTAGCCTATATATCCTATTTAAAATTTAAAATTTTGAGTCCCATTGGTATATTTGTTTCGGTGCCTGAAATACATTACAAATCTAAGTCCCAGCCTACGCTGTTGGAAGAAAAATTGAAGGTCAGATAATGTTAGGCAGCCAGAGCTACCAAATGATTAAAGAGTGGTAGGTAACTTAGCTCCAGTCTGTGGCAGCTTGAACAACAGAAATCTCTCTGCCATGCACAAAGGAAAGTAACCACTCATCATGTATTAGGGTTAGGGTCATGTAGGATATTTGTATATACTCTCTTGCCGGTGACTGGCAGTCACAATACACTATCAGCTGGGAGTTTTTGTAGTAATCTTAAAACTGTGAAGCAATTTATAAGGTCTTCCTTTTACTCAGCATGTTCTCATGAGAGAAGTAGATAATAGAATAACTTGGGACTGAAATCCAGTCTAATAATTCGGAGCCCTTGAGACCCTGATTAGACCATTGCTCTGACTGCAGATAATCTCTTACTCAACTAAATGGATGGTGCTTTGCTTTGTTCACACAAAAATAGCCCTAAGACTTTGTATCTGGAACAAGCAAGAGTCTGAGCTCCCTGATGTGCATGCAAGAAAAAAAAAAAATCTTACTTAACTAACAAAAGAATGAGTTAGGGATGACAAATGCAGATGTTAAAGCAGACTAAAAACTGATTGGCACAAAATTTTTCCTCTAGTTGTAGATATCCTGGGTAGACTGCTCTCACTGGGCAGATGACTAATAACATGCTTCTCACTCTGGAATCTTTAGGCCAAATGCAGCTCTCAGTTATCCAAATTTAAATCTGGAGTAAAACTACTGATGTTGCCATAGAGTTATCTCAGCTTCACTGATAGAAGAGTATGATGCCTTGTTTACAAAATTAAGCTCTGAAAGGTACATCTGTGTGTGCATTTTGACTTGCCAATAAAAAAATTTTATGGAGGTAAATTTATGCAAATACTTAGAATTTAAATCCAAAGGAGACCTTTAGTCTTGTATTCATTAAAGATTATGCACCACTTTACAAGAAGGTACTCAAAAATACAGTATGGAATATAACTAAAAGGAATAAATTCACAGAGATTTCATATTTTACCAAGTCTTCATTCCCTTCATGTGTACAACTGACTACTCCCTTAGGAGAAAAGAATATACATGCCCCAGTCTTTGTACTTGTCTACCTAAAAATATCAATACATTTCTCCTCGCAACAGCTGAGGGAAGAACACAGACAGCATTACCTCTCTTATCTCTAATCAAGCACAGAGTCAGAAGAAATCATCAGACTTCCCAAAGGCCAGACTGGGAATGCAACATGTAAATAGGGAGAGAAATGCAGTTTTGCTGCACCAGTCCTCTAGTAGCACTCGATCCCTTCATAGGGAATGGAATATCCTGCAAGGGTGAGGGATTGGGAAAAGATGTCTGTGCTAAATCCCAGGTGAACACATACGGAAATTAAGTCAGAGGAATTGTTGTCTTAAGCATGTGGGCATTTATTTACATTTTCAGGTACACCATACCTGAGTGTATGCAACTTATAGTTTGTTTCCATTCACTGGAAGCAGAACAATTTATAAAGGACTGCTGCTTCTTTTCCCCTGCATGGAAGAATTCAACACTGCAGGTGAGGTGTTCGGCGAGTGCATTCCAGAATACAAAAATCACATCAGTCTTTCAATATGAGGATCACCTGCAGGCTTTCACACGATTTTTTATGCTTACAACAACTCTGTTTAAAAGAAAACTTAAAGGAATGCCTGGCGATGTAGGAATTCATTTTTAAAGCAGGCATTTGGAAAAAGCAGCGAAGGAAGAAGGGCCATTCATTTTTCTCAAAGAAACAAGATATCAATTCCACAATGAATACATCTATAAATTATCATTTATTAACTTGTTTTTAGAAAAGCTTTTCTATCCTGCTTTGGCAGTCCTGTAGTAATTCTCCCGCAGGTTGCAGAATCATGTTCTTGACGATAGGAGCTAGCCAGTTCCTAAGAAGCCTGCTTTGCTGACATGTTTTTGGGATAAGGGAGGTAACGCAAACTCCATGTATTTGCTGGGGTGCCAACACTCATACTACTTAGCTCTGAAGAATCTCTGCTTGGTTTAAAGAGTCTGCTGGACTTTAGCACAGTGGATGAGTCTACTGACTCACACCCAGCTCTTATAGCTTCAATCACACTGGCCAGAGCAAGGAGACAATTGCCAAAATCACTTCAAACCAGCTGGCAGACAGCCACTACTACATGAACTAGAGCAACCCTCAAATGAAGCACTGCTCTCCAAATTGATTTTGATAGGGCAGAGTATTCAGGAACAGTTTAGGCTGACTGCAGGCACTGGGCAAGCCATAAATTCACCAGCAGCACCATGCAGAGATCAGGCACTGGAGCAGCTTTACACAGAGCAGGGCTTGTCAGGACAGACAATTTTTCACTGCACCATCAAAGGCACAACCATGCTCCCCTGTCAGGTGAAAGCTGGTCCCCTCATTTGAAAACCTATCAATTTTTCTGAGACATTTTATCAACCTCCCTTCAAAAACACTGAGACAGCCTAAAAACACCCCACAGAACTGAATGTAGCCGCCAGTGATTTAGTCTATCACTGTCTCCTCACTCTCAGCTTCCAACCAGCTTTAGAGGTTGACATTTGTGCACCTGAGGATGTGTGAGCTGACACCATGTACTTTTTCAGGTGGTTCCATCTCCTCCTGGGTTTAATAAAGAAAACATTTTCAAGCTGCACTGTCCACAAAGCCCATCAATGTAGATCACATACGTGATTCTCTAATTTTATACACCAAACATCCACATGACTGGATGTCTGCTACCCTGCCTGATACTTTTGTTCATTTAAAATGTGAATTTTCATAGGGAAATGCATAATGTGATCAGAATTTTTCTAACATATAAATGAACAGCAGTCAGACTGGAAGCTGCTCTTCATATGCTGAATAGCAAATACAATCCTTCCACACCTCCTTGCAGCATTCCCCCAATTCCCACTCAGCATCTTTCCTCACAACACCATTCTGCACTGAAGACTGCCAAGTGGAACACATGTAAGGAAAGCCAGGAATTTTTTCTTTGCCTGAGAAAAGATGAACCTATGGGCTATGGATATAAAGAAAGGAATGAACAGATGCCTACTTAACCTGAAAGACACACAGCGAACTCAATTTCATAGTTCACAGTCACACAGAGTGCAGCCGATCCCCGATCTCCCCAGTTCTACAATGCAAATCATCCCCCCTATGTAACTGTGCCAGGATACAACAGGCAGTGTTTCTATAATGGTAGGCTGTCATAATTCCAGGGAAATTCTTCAACTAGACTTTTTACATCAGGATTGGAAAGGTAAAATCTGTAACAGCAACACAAACCCCAAACCTCAAACCATGCATGCCCCCCATAAAACCCTGTGACCCAGAGAACTACTGTTTTCCTTCAAAAGGGAGTAAAAGCCCTTTCCAGTTCTGAACATGACAGAATTTTTCATTTTCGAGTGACTATGCAAGAAGTAGTTAAGTCACCTTTACAGAATGCTTTTGAAGGAAGACTATATAAATAGTTACTCAATCCTGTTTCTCAGTGAAGAATCACAGTGTATTCAGGCGAAGGAATGTTTTTGAGCTTCAGCTCTGTGCTTCTCCTTGAGCACAGTGCTGTCTTTACAGAGAATTGATCAGCCGAAAACAAATGCAATGCAATACCCCTGATATTTATAGAGTACAAAAGGTGAGAACCTCTGATCCTCAGACTGTGAGACCTGCTCTGTGCAGACACCCCAGAGCAGAAGATACTTGTGCCACGTCACTGCACCGTGAAAGAGCCAGACGTGCTTGTGGCAGGCAGTTTATACAGATATCAGGCTCCCGAGTGCTTCACAGTATTTTTATAGCTCACATCATCAAGCTGCAGTATGGCAAACTTGCTTCACTGGGTTTCAGTGGCTGCCCCTGCTCAGCCTGCCGTGCTGTTGTGTTAGGAGTCAGCTAGATGGTGCTCATGGGGTGGCAGCCAATGTGGGATTTCACTCCGGGCCTCTTCTCCTGCCTCTGGCATCCCACACAATCTAAGCATGCTGTTGCAAATGAAAAAGCAGAGGAACGGGATGAGGGAGGGAGGTGAGAGTAAACTGCATCTTGGATACTGTGTGAGCACAGATCCTTACAAAACCGCGCTGGCTTTCGAGGGCTGGGATGCAAGGATGGAATAGGCTGGCTATGTGTATATGAGCCAGCTCATTTACTCCTACCTGGCAGCCTGAAAAGAGCACATAACTGACAATTTGGGAAGGAACCATGTTGTTGGAGAGACGTGACAATTTGGAAGTTGTTTTTCCTCTGACAAACAGCAACCCGAACTGTAAGATTCATCGTGGTCAGATGGAGTGTGTCTTTATGGATGTTTGAAGCTAGAATTAATTAGTAGCTTTTAGCAGTCTGTGAAGTTGCCTAGTTTTGCTGGATTAATTGCATATTGAAGATAGTACCGTGTACAGACACACTGTGCTAACTCCCAATAAATATGAAAAACTCAAAGTGCACCGGAATGGTTTGGTGTGGACATATTGCTCAAAGGTCCATTGAGTGGCAGTATACTTATAAATTGTTAAATCTGAAGATTCCACTTGGTCCCTTGGGCTGAAAGTTTGTATGAAAATTTCATTTCAAAATGACAAGCCTATATATGCACAGGAATGGTTTTCTAAATAAAACCCTGGATCATTTTTTATTCATCTTACGTCTAAAATGCCCAGAGGCATAGCTCCATAAAAATTTTAAACTTTAAACAAAAGCTTCTTTTGAGTTGCAGGAAAACAAAACATTCTGAAAGCAACAGTTTGTATTATTTATTGTGATATTTACATAGCAAGAGAAGCTGATGAGTTAATTCTCAGTGGAAGTGCTGAATTACTTTAGGAACAGAAGCCCAATTAATTAAGGATCATTTCCTATTGATTTCACTGTACTACAGTCCAGACTCTGAGTACCTGCTATACTCCTATACAAGATACACATAATAAATAATAATATACTTACACCAGTTACTGCTGTCCTGATGACTTGTAATTCTCAGCTAGGAAAGACTTCTAAGACTTTTATGTGAACATAATAAAAGCCAGAATGTCTCTTCAAAGAAAGAGAACAGAAAAACACAGAAGATGCACTGTGTACACTCCAGATAAAAGACAATAGTCAAATGAAGAGACAGGTCTGAAAAACAGACAAAAGTATTTGTATTGGAAATAACAATAGGAAAATGCCATACTCTATGAAGAAATTCAGGAAGTTCAGCATTCCTTTGGTACAACCACGTGTATTTGCAAACAATTCAACAAAACAGTGTTGTTTGAGAGAAAACTATGGAAGCAAGTTGTCTGGCTACAATTTTCAGATCTGCTTTTGTTGAGTCTGACACCTGGAGCTGTGCTGCCTCTGCTTCCTCTTAAAGCTAAATTTTGTCTCAGTCTGCTACCTCCCTCCACTCCCTGACTGCTTCCTGCCCCGAAGCCTACACAGCACTATAAGGTGACCCAGCTTTTGTCTTTGTACCAAGTCACTAAAAAGACCACTGGGCCATAAAGATTTGATTTTTGCTAGAGGTTGTCAGGCTAACTGCTAATTACTGTCTTGTACAGCAACTTCTCTTTCAGCTCTCACTGCCTACACTTTTTTTTTTCACTTAGCCTAAAGAAATGACAAGAAGCACACCCATGAAGCTGAGGCATATTCACACTTCGTGATGTCCATCAATGTTGTACAGAACAGCAATAACACAGGAAATAAAATACTTTTACTTAGATTGTGAGACTGAATAAGTGTCTTGAGCTGAGGTCCTATACAAGGCTGCCCGTCATGAAAAATAAGGCATAAAGGTATCAACTTTTAACAGACCTCTAAGAATCTTTATTAGCTAAAGACAGGGAAATCCTATCTTGCAGTTATGGCAAGGAGAAAAGGAATCTGGGAGCAGTGCTGGATACGTCTGTAGCCAGCATGCACATAGAGCAGGAGAGCCGAATGCCTAAAACCAGTGTACTGACTCACCAGGAGATCATCCTCCAAGACCTGAGGTCAGGCTCCTCAAGCAGCAGCAGATGAATCCTGGATTTTCATGGTCAGGCATCAGGACTCCCAGGCAGGGCTACAGGGAGTGGGGCTGGCAGCAACAGTGTTCTTTGAAAGCCTTTAGGAAGGTGGAAAAGAAGGGTAGAAAAAGGAAGTTCTCAGAACCTTTTGACTTCTGCCCATTAAGCTCAGCCTCTTTGAGCTTAGACTAGGCAGGAGGACATGAGTTAACAACAGAAAACGGCCTTTACATTTCTTCTGCTGGTTACATCTCAGGTTTGCGTAGACAGAGGATAGACTTGAATGAGACAGGCCATTCTTTGGCCTCAGGAACAAAAGGACTCAAGGAAGCGATCAAATCCAGTTAACGCAAAAAAAAAAAAAAAAAAAAAAAAGGCATTTTTAAATTCTAACCAATTCTTTAAACTTAGACATTATGTGAAAATAATTATTCCAGATCTGAGAACATGTGTACTAAATGTGAAAATAAGATAGAGGGGTTTTACAGTCTGGAGAAGTAAAGGCTGAAGGGAGCCAATTTTTGTCCTCAGTTACCTTTAGGGATTGTGGATAAGGGAGCCAGACTCCTCTGCATCTCTTACTAAAGGAATAAGAGGTGATGACCGCAATGGAGCAAGGGCAGCTCTAAGTGGATGCAAAGAAAAATATTCTTCACTGTGAAGCTGGTCCACCACTGAAGCAAGTGCCCGAAGTGGCTGGAGGATCTCTGTCCTTGGAGATTTTCAAAAAGCTTAACCTTTACAACAATGTGGCTCAACATCAAAATAAAAATTCAAATTGAAGTTGAGACAGTTTATGGAGGAGGGCTGTAGACACGTACCCTGTTTCTGCTGTTGCCACTGATGTATTTGTCCCCTATCCTTGCTTCCTGTTTTTCACCATATTTGAGGGTGCCATGGATGCAGCAGTGCAACAGCAAATGCAGAACACTCCACAATGCAGTTACCCAAATCAAATGTTTTGTATGTTTCAGCCCATTTTGAGGGTTCAGTGTATGGTGAAAGGGTAACACAAAGCTGGCCAAAATACATTTGTAATGCCCTGGTTAGGAGGGTATAGAGTGCCTGACCTCCAGGTCATAAACACAGGTCTAGGACCAACTAGATTCAGCGGGACAGACTGCTGCAGTTTGTCTTGTGTTGTTCTTTCCTACTAACGGTAAATAAAAGCCTGAAAAAGTCAGCTTCCGCACAGTGTAAACTCTTAGTGATGATTACTTTTATTACTATTAACTTGTTAACTCTGTTAATAGACAAGGTAAACAAACATAATCACAACAGTCTATAAATTCAATGCATAGAGTTCAACTCAAGTTTGCTTAATAATTCATTTTAGTCAGTTTCTGAGTAAATTCTAACAGTAATAAATAACAAAAGACTGTGGGAAAAAAAACAAAACCCAAAACACCACGGTGTGTGCTGTGAACTCCTCTTCCTGTGGAGTTTTTAATGTTTTAGAACATGATATGCAGCAGACATAGTAATTTATAAGGTTTTCCATACTTTTGTTTTGTTTCACATGTGTTCCTGTCCAACTAAATTTTTGTCAAAGAAAATCTCAAGCTTTTGTGAGCAAAAAATCCTCTTAGTAGCAAAAAGAGTACAATGTGACTGCAGAGAAGTTGGTGTGTAGCCAGGACAAATCCAATCTGCTGGGCATTCATGCCTGCTGAGATTGGACACTGGAATGGGCACTTCAGACCCTGGGCATAGGAAACCCCTCTGCAAACTCCAGCTGCATTTCACCATCCTGTGGGCAAAGCCAGGACATTCACACAAGAGCTTTCTCACCTCAGACCTTGCCTGTGGCACCACTGACTGTACACATGTCCTCAGCCTCAGCACTTCTTTTCCTTTTCAAATTTGTACAATTTTCCATGTCCTGGAAAATACGGTAAGGACACAAGTGAGGAAAGTTTGATGTATGTTTTTCTTAAATGCTCACCACAACTGCACCTTTCACCCTCACATTACAGTCAGGGTTTGCAAATTTTGATGAACAAAGATACAAATTTTCCATCACTTAAAATTGCTTCCACCTTTCCAACAGTACCTTCTAAGTGCAGAGTCGCTGTACAGCATCACATAAGTTATGTAATATTGTATTATATCTACTGGTGCTTTTTCAGAAACAAGCATAATTACAACCCACAGACAAGGGGAAATAAATAAGAAATGAAAAATAATAACAGTGTGAGGTGTTGGTTTTTCTTACCCCTCAAGAGTTCAATTTAGGCACAGTGGTTATTGATTTAATTTCATAGCACTGGCCCACATTGATAAAGGATAGCACAGGATAATATACACATAACAAGGGAAATGATGGAAAAATAAGGAAGTGGTTTTCTTAAACTAATTTTATTTTGTTACTATATCATTCCACACATCGATCCTTTTCCTTTATTAACAAATAGTAAAACATATTTTTATAAGAGGGAAGAAAAGAAAAAATTGGAAATTTTAACACTGTGGATGGCTAAAAAGCTTCTTGTGAAATTTCACAAGAAAACTATCATACTAACCCTTTCTCTTAGAAGTTTTCATTTTCCATGGAAGAGAGTGAATACTTTTCAAAACTGAAAAATATAAAGGTGGGGAGATGAAAAGATTATGCAAAAAAACAAAAAGGATTTTTGAAACACAGGTTATTGCAACACCTCATAGAAGTTGTATTTTGGATAGTTCATATTTCTTTCCCATCTATGCCCCTGCAGTGAGCTTCCCAGTGGAACACTGTATCCCATCACACATGGGAGGCTGTGGTAGCTCCCTGGCGAGGACTCCAGTCAAACAAAGTCCTGTGGTTCAAGTGAAAAAAAAAGAACCCCACATCAGTGCTATAACACTTCAAGATACTATGGAAAGCTTGCAAGGCTCAAAGTTTGCCTAATCCTATTTTATTTTTTTCTTAAATAAAAGAGACCAATGGCAAAAAGAAGCATTTCCTAACCGCAGTAGGTATACTGAACCTGAGGCAGTCCTGGTCATCTTTCTTTTCCTAATTCTTTGGTAGTGTGGAGCCCTGCAGCACAGGTGGGAGATAGGATCTGTACCTGGAAAAGACATAGATTCACAAGCCAAAAACCTGTCACAGAGCAGTCCCCAATTCGGTCTGTCACGGATCAGCAGTTCCCCAGTGTTTACCTGCCTACTCAGCAGCAACTGCTCCAGCAGGATTCCAGCAGGGACGTGAACCATTGAGGCAGGTGAAGCACTGTGGTGGCAGGATCACTTTCCTGGCACCTACACAGACAGCTGGCTTTGGCTGGTTTCCTAAAGGTTTATGTCAACATCAATTTCCAGGTTTTGAATGATGTGTTGTTTCAAGCACAGGTGCAAAAAAAAAAAAAAAAAAAAGAACGTTTTAAAAACCACTGCAATGCCTCAACATAGAAAATTTTACAAGCTAATAAGTTTAATTTCAGGTATGGCCCAGGTCTTGCAGTTTTTATTTAAATTGTCCATAGATCCTCCCTCTAGAAGAGGAAGGGCCAATGACCCCATAGCATTTTCTACAAAACATTTCAAGCGTGACTTGGAAATTGTTGAAACTCTGGCACTCCATGTAAACATTGCCATATTTTTGGAATACTTTTCCATCCAAATTCAGTAGTACAGCATGAACTTGCCTCAAAAAACAACACAGAGCAGCTCCCCTAGGGTGTAGATAATACACATAATCACCACCGTCTCTGCCTATTCAAGTTAACACTTCTCAACAACAGATGTAATCTTCAGTGAGACTAAGCTTTTACAAATTGCTGCTAATATGAATCACGCTTAACTTGTCCAAGTATCTCTTCTAAAAAGCTTATGTTTTCCCTAGAGGTATTTAAATTAGGAATCCTTGACCGCTAATTGAATATGAATTTGGATAACTGAGCAGGTCATCATTGCTTCTGAAATAGAGGATGAAGGACTGCACTGTCCAGACTAAATGAGGTGAACATGTCTGATTTACAGTGAATAAAACCTTCATGATACAGTAAAGGCTTGCACTGATGCAATAGGTCTTAAGGTGAAGAGCATCAGGTGATGCTTTCAGATCTTTCCCAACAGCTCAAGGTCACTGCCACAAAATGAGTTCAGTCACTGCATTAATCTTCACTGTTCAGGCATCTGGTAAATTAGGAAGGACTTCAGTTCAAGAGTGTTTTTAAAATTCACTAAATATATGCTATGTTCAAACATCATTAAGACAGTAAAATGATCTGACAAAAGCCAGGGATTTATATATTGCCTATTGCACAAACTTTCAGAGCAAAGAAAAGCAGGCTCATTGCTTTTAGTGGACCTGATCATTGTCACACACCAGTGCAGGTTTTGAATTTGGTCTAATATTTTAGAAGTCTTGCAAAGCAACAGACATTTACATCTTCTAAGGATTTTGCAGACACTTCAAAATTGCAGGTCAGTATTTTTATACAATGATAATGGTTCAAAAAGTCATTTAGCACTGCTTACTGCTTTCTATTTTGGTGTAGGAAATTTAGAAATACACATATTTAACCAGATGTAATGTTGTCAGATAACTACTTAATCAGCATATGAACATACATCGAAACAAAAGCTGTAAGTACATTTATCCAGTTAGGTGTGAATGTTGCCAAAATGGCTCAAATAGAGACTGCTGAAATGGGACAGCAAGGAAGAGAAATCAAACCATCACTGATCCCATAAATGCAGAAAAAGGACAGATAACAAGCACGATATTAACTTAAAACTCACAATGTTCTATTTTCATGTGTGTGTTAAATGATATCTTTGCTGCAAAAAGGAAGTTTCTTTTCTTTGAACACAGAGATAACTGTGAGTGCACACTGGGGAATACTGAGGGTATGCTTACAGCACAGTATTCATTCCATTTCCATACAATTCAATCTAAACCCCACCCTGTTGCCCATCACCACCAGTTTCCCTTAATATAGAAACTTGACTTTTTTCAGATATATTGATACATTTCAGTTTTACCTTTGTATAACACTATATTTGACATGCACACCGGTGGTAGTTGTGGAGTTTCTGGATATCTCTTTGGGTTTCCACCTGAATGGCAAGACACTATAGTAAGAGTGGTAAATAAGGTATTTCCTCACGTATTTGAGACAAGAGGTGGAAGACTTTACACAAGCTATATATAAAGAATAAGGTAAGCAGGGCTTGGTATTTCAATCCAGCACCACAACAGCAGCCAGAGCAAAGACCCTTGCAAAGATAAACTCTTGCAGGTGGAAAAGGGGGACCTTTGACTAAGGACTTGAATGCTCTGCACCAGGCCACAGTGGCTTTCTGAGTTGCACTCTGTTCAAACAACTTTATTACAAGACAGGCAAAAAAGATTCACTGTACAAGAGGTGAAGTAAAAAGGAAAACATAAAGCAACATGAAACAAGATCTGTCCTCAAAAAGACTATCTTTGCTTTTAAAGCTACTTTGTTCTCCTTTGGGGTTTTGTAAAACAAGTTCTGGAAAATGCAAATATTTCCAATATTTCTTGCTCGAAGGGACGGTGCTTTGGCAATAGAAAGTCTGTTCCCAGGCCCTGGCTATTCAGGACTGCCCCTGGCTCAGGATCCCACTCTGCTGGTACATTAAGCCTCCTGGCTCAGCCAGCAGTAGAAACTGGACAGCCCAGGGAGAAAATGGCTTTGGGAAACTGAAAAGAGCCTGGAAAAGGGGACAAGTGAAAACTGTGTGCTCACAGTGCTGCACACCTTGGGTCTGGTGAGAGACTTCCTCAAGACCCAGACCCAGCCAGGCCATGAATGCTGGACAGCAGCTACAGCAAACAAGTCAGGATTTCTGTCTGGCAGACAAGAGGCAAAATGAAAATGCATTTTATAAAACCATAGAATATCAGGTTGGAAGAGACCTCAAGGATCATCTGATCGAACCTTTCTTGGCATTGTCAAGACAAGATTGCCCAGCACCCCATCCAGCTAGTTCAACACTGTGGAATCCACCACTTCCATGGGGAGATTATTCCAATGACTGATTGTTCTCATTGTGAAAAGTTTTCCTCATTTTTAACAGAATCTTCTGGAGTAAATTATACCCACTACCCCTCATCTCTCTCTGTAAAAGGGGAGCCTCCACCTTTTCTGTAGCTATCACGTAGATATGGAAACATGGTGATACTGGAACCTTTGGCTTTTGTGGACTTCTCTGTAACAAAAACACCCTCTTGTAGAAAACTGACCTGTCTCTGCTTGGCAGAATTCGGTGTGAAACACACAAACTCAAGGATAGATATATGTGTAACATCCATACCCATGCCCAGATGCCCAGAGGACAGTCATGAAGGGCAGCACACATGCGATAGCTTTGCAAAAGTGGAAGGAAAGTAGAGGAAAAAACCTTATTTCCTCATTTTCCTCACAGGAATCACTTGCTGCTATCTCTCCAGTGGCTAGTTAAAAGCCAGACTACAGTTTTTTCCTTGATACACACAATACAGATTCCTGTGATGTAGCTTCTCCTCACCCTCACAGAAGAATTTTTTCTTCACAGACTTCTCATTTGACCAGTAGATGATGATACACTGTGGCAATTTTTTAAAATCCAAATATATCTGTAAAAAAAAAAAAAAAAAAATTCTGTTACTGATTTCCAACTCATTAGCAGTTAAAAATCATGAAGCTTCCAGAAACTGGGGTTGAAGGAGGGAAATCTGCACCCTCATGTCACCTGTAACAGCAGAACATAATCCTCCCACGTTTGGTTACTTTACAGACACAGAGAACTGTAGAAGGTAGCAATTTTCACTGATCAAAAAGTTTTCTGACTCTGCAAAACCCACAGTGATACAAATCCTTGAATGCTGTTTCCAGCCACTCTATTAATAAGTTATTTAGTGCAGGCATGACTCTTAATTCTACATAACGCTAAGGCTGCGCAAAACTCTCCATTTTGAATGTGTTTTCAGCTGCCAATGGCTTTGCCAAACTTCTCTCCTATGTCACTGTCTGCCTCAAGTTAATCATGTGGAATATAGAATAAAAACAACACACCGTGCACCCACAGAGTTTTGCCCAGATTAGAAGAAATTGTAAATGATGACTTGAAAAAATTTCAGTTATCCCTGTCATGGTTTGATGAAGGGATCTGAAATATGGCAGGAGGTAGAGGGTTTTTTTGTGTTAAAAATGCACTCATTGCTATTGTAGTGAAAATCAGTACCACATCAACCACCTTAAACAATTTTGTGTATTTTCCCTTGCCCTCCCTATCAAGATGCTTATTCTTAAGCTACTTACAATTTACCACCTCAAGTCCCAGGGACACTGTGACTTAGTCTGTGGGCACAAGATTGGCAGGGGTGATTTCATCTTCTGCTTAGATTTCTGCTCAATTGGGGCACTGGAAAGCAGGACAACAGAGAAACCCATGTCAGCAGTAACAAAACAGATGAGTAGGGACTGGTATTGGGGACAAAAGCTTACTTCTCCCATCCAGCCCTCCCTACATCTCCCATTTCTGCCCAGACACCTCTGTTTGATGGATTTCTGTGAAAGCACTTGCATTTGGGAAGCTTTTATGTTGCTTAAATGCTGGAGGTGGATTATAAATAGGGAAGGACTGGTTAGAGTGTTTTGAGGTGTAGGAAGAAGGAAGTTGCTAAGAGAAAAGACTAATTTGGGCTCCTAAATGTCTCATTACGTGCTCATGCATATTCCTAGTCCAAGGTTGAGAAAGAAATCACTGCATATCCAGCCCTGACAGCAACTTAAAACCTGGATTCTATATTCTTTCTTTCTTTCTCTCGCAGTGAGGAGGCAGGAGACCTCAGGCTGTGACTTCAGCTATGCACCCATTTGTTGGGAAAGATGCTCCTGCATGAGCTCCCATTTCTGGTTATGGATGCACAAGAATAAGCAAATAATTCTTATGTCCTTTATCCTCTCAGGACAAATGAGCACAGCTAAAAACTGTGAGAGCCTTGAGTGCAACATTCAGTACTTAGACAGCACATCTGAAAGAATATGGTAAACAGGGAAAGAGAAAAGATGTAACTCGCTCCAAAGAAATAACATTCTTCATTTCTCTCTCACCTCCCTCTCAGTCACCCGCTTCATGGAGCAAGTGAGTAAAAAATCATGATCCAGAGGGTAATGGCTGGCTAAGAGAGGCTCCCAGGTCCACTGCAGGCGTGCTATGCTTCAAAACATAGCTCTTGCTCAGCACTGACAGCTGAAACCTCATCTTTGTAATCTATGGCCTGGCTGTGGAGTTCTCTGCTCTAATTATTCTGCATTTGTCTCTCCTCCCAGCCTGGAATAGGATTTCAAAGGCCTGAGACCACTGGAATGGGGAAGATTTATGGAGTCAGTCAATGCTGGTTGCATTCTGCAGAACTTTGAATAAGAACTAAAAGACTATTTGAATCTTAGGAGGGAAGTTTCCCTGTGATTCGAGTATTACTCACTTCCTGGTGCACTGAAGTTGAAGGATTAAGTAACTTTTCCCAAATACAGAATGCATCACACCCAATCACACACACACACACACACTGCTGCCTTCTTTAAGTGAAGCATCTGAGGAGGAAAATGAGATTACAAATTTAGGAGTATAATGAGATCAAGTTAAATTCACACCATTTACCCGCCTAGGCACAATATATGTCATTAGAAAAGATTAATTTTTTTGTTGCAATTTCTAATCTCATTATACCTTTTGTCACAAGAATGATTTATCAGAATTTCTATACTTAATGCCATGCATTTTGTATATTCACTTGGCTTCTCCAGTATTTTATATTTTCATTAGCTGGTATCCACTCACTCATGCCATACCACTCAGCACAGCTATAAATAGAGAGCCCAACCAACCAAATCACACAATATTGAAAAGGTCAAAGTAGTATATTATATTACTATAACTTAGAGAATACTATTCACAAGGTATTAAAACTTTGACTCCTTATTTATGTGACAGTGAAAGTAAAAAAAAATAGGAGGCACTGTGAAATGATCACATCATTACCAGACATCCTTGGGAAACTGAGGGATTGTAAACCCCTCAACATTATCTTTACAGCCTAATATAAATTCATGTTATTCTTTAGGTACAATATATTGTAGATTAAATTAGGTACTGCATATCTTATGTTAAGACAATGGTCTCTTCACTACCATTTTTTATGTTTTTAAATACAAATATTTAAGAAGCTCTCCAGGAATACTTATAAGTTTGTTTTTTTTTTTTTTTTTGGGCCAGAAAATTCTTTTAGCTAACTTATAAATCTATTTAGTCAGAAAAAAAAAAAAAAAATCTGTGAAACTTCAGCTAAGGATTATTATTACTGACTCCTTCCCTCCACCAAGAGAATAAGAGAATTATGGTCCTTTTCTCAAATTCTATGGAAAGTACCTGTTTGAGCTCAGTGGCTGTGTCACCATAAAGTACTTTTAGAATGACTGTGAGCACAGGCTCTTCTGCAATACACTCACCATCCTGTTCCTTCTAAAGACACCCATGTCTGCATGGCAAAATGTGTGTTTCCAGACAACCGCACAGTAGCCCACCTCTTTCCTCACAGCCCAGGATTCGTAAAAGGTCAGGTACACACTGCAGAAACACCTGAAAATCCTCAGTTACCTTGCCAGGCCCAGGTTCAGTCAGGTGTCTGATGTGCGCCTTGCATCACTGCCCCTGCGCCCAGTGCTGTTTGATGCTGCAGTAGTGTAGATTTGGGGAATCAATAATAATGCCATTACAGGGGACTTAATTAATGGAATTGCAATTAACTTAACAGATAACTGAGAAATAAGCCCAGCTAATATTAAAATAATAGCAATCAGTGACATAATTTATATCTTATGAGCCTCACTGTCTTCCATGAGAGAATATACAACTCCCAGTAGGTAAGAGGGGATGCCAGGATAACTCTTTGTGGGCTATTCACGATTTCCAGTTTGAAACACCATGTTGCAAGATTTCTTAACGCAGAGCTGTAGCTGACCTGGCTCTCTCCCTTTCCCCCACTGAGTTGCTGTTAAGAGATCAGAGAGGTTGAACTACAGGAAAGCTGCAGCGTCTGCAGGCAGTACAGCTGAATAGCCACATTTACCTGCTCATGCTAGTTAGGTGCTTATTTGGCAAAATGAACCTGCAGCTTCTATTTTTCATACATGAGACTTGAAGGTTGGGTATGGCTTGCGGTTTTTTTTGAGAGAGGGGGTGCTTTGGGGGGCTTGTTTATGAGCTTTTTTTGGTGGGGTGGGTTGTTTTGGGTTTGATGCCATTTGGGGGTTGGTTTATTTTTTTAGAAAAGTACCTGATAAGACTTTGTTTAAGGCCTTGTCCACATAAAAATAATGTCCTAGTAGAAGTGATGAAGCCTCCTTCCCTGACAGTGACATCTCCAACATAGATGCTATTATTTTAATAGCAAGGCTGTGCACACACTGCTAAACAGTTTACTGAGGAAGGGATTATATTCTACCTCTGTCACACAATTTTCAGATTAGAAAACTAAGGCTGTACTCTTATAACTGACTAAATGTCCATAGGTAAGATAAGCAAGCAATTTGCCAGGAAGGAGACTTTAAAAAAACCCCAAAACCTGTCAAAAATGAAAAAACAGCACCAGGCTTTATCTTTGCCAGCGAAGGTTAACCGGAGAGAGCATGAGAGGGAAATGTGAAGTAGTATATCCTCTGGCTGATCCATGGCTCCTGAAGATTCCCACCCCGAGGGAATCTGGTGCCTTGGCACTGTTCTGGCAAGGCTCTGGGCCCTCTGGCAGAGCAAGTGGCAGTGGGTGGCTGCTCCACCATCCTCCCACTCCCAGCAGATTTGCTGGCACTGGGGGTGTGGAAAGCGAGCTCCACCTGAACAAACTGAGCGCCTCCACTTTTGGGAGGATGGCTGGAGGGATGCAGAGCACGCCTTATGGAATTCTGCTTTGAATCCTGCAGCATATGGAAATTGGTCTGCAAGAAAAATGAGAAATATTTAGAAACAGTTGGAAAGGCTGTCATTGAAATTTATCCTGGCTATGTCTAAACATGGAAAAGGACAACAGAAAGCAATGATAACTTCAGAAAAATGTAAAGAGAACTGACTATGCAACAAGCAGAAGGATCATTTCTTTTTAAGTATAAACAATCTGGTGAGGAGGAAGAAAGGCAGAACTATAAAAATAAGCCAAGGCAAGTAAAAAATAATGAGGTAAAAATTAATAATACCCTGCATCAGTTTGCAGAGATTTTTTCCGTGTACAGCAGTCTCCAAATATAACTTTAAGGGAGAAACCAGACAAAATATTTCTGTTCTGAACTCTCACAGTGGAAAATGGCTAAAAAGGAAGTTGTACTGGGGAAAGGGGATAGCCTTCAGCTGTGGACAAGCTTCTTAGACCCCTTCCTTGGGAGACTAAGCAAGCTTTCTATACTCCTTACACAGTCAATGACAAGAGACACCAGCCTCAACAGGAGAGTTCAACACCCCAAAATGCAGGTGATATGGACACCTTATGTACAGTAAGGATAAAGGTTGCAACAAATCACAAAACTTGGATCATTTTCTTCAATCTTTGCCCGTTTGAAGGCCTAAGCTGAATTACAGGTGGAACAAACACTGCTGCCTGCCTTCAGGGGGAGTTAAGGAAATGGGTGTGAATACACAAAACCCTTATTAGACCCTTCTCCCATTTTTCTGTCCTCTAAGTGCATCATTGTGTGTGTTAAACCCCTGCCTTCCCACTTGTCTTGGGTTTCGAGGTTTTCTTCCCTCCCCTTAGCTCTGTAATGTTTATTTTCACTTCAGTGTCTTGGACACAAGACATAGGAAGCAGCCCTTTATCCAGAACAGTAACACTTGAAACAACAGCATCTCTTGTGCAGTGTCTCTAGCTCCAAGGCAGAAATTTTGTTCTCAGGGAACTTGTAAAAAAAATATTACAAAGACAGTAGGAAAAAATTAGTGTGGAAGCAGCCTAACAAAATATTTGAAATACCAAGATTAACAATGACTGTAAATAAGGCTAAGGTCAGAAATAGAGAATATAATTGCTTCTAATATGAACACCATAGCATTTACCACTTCTCATAGACGCCAAACAGGCAAGATTATCTAGATTTTCAAATGAGTTTATCTATGGCCAATTGGCTGAATGGATTGACAGAAAAAGTAATGTAAGATGCTGAATGTGAAGTATATTTAGTACAGAAACACCATGACCGGTAATGCTGTAATTACTGTATGCAGTTGCCGAGTCTAACAATGTAAGTTCAATGCAAAGCCCAACTTTCTTTTCCACAGCTTTGGAGAATCAGAGCAACCTAAATTTCCCCGTATTTCTTTTAAAAAGAAAGTTTATTTTTAAAGTATATATGCATGTAAATTCCAGAAAAATCATAGGATTCTTCTGCTTTCTTTTCTTCCCACACTGTATCTGAGAGCACCACCTTTTTTCATTTATTTCACTTTCCCTTGTAGGACTCTGGCAGAGATGCAATTTGGCTTAGGGGACCAACTCATTGCATTTACTTATTCTAACCCTATTACCTAATAACTTTGCATTGTGCAACTACCTAGAAAGAACTAAACAGAAAAATCAGTACACTCATATTTGCAGAAGTATATAAGCAATCCTTTGCTTAACATACATCCGTGATTTTCAGCTGATAGTTTATGTTCAGATCCTAACTTTCAAATTCACTGGTTACTCATAATCCTTTCTGACAGATGACAGGAACCACATCATATCCTGTGTTTTTCCACCTTCTGCAACACTCAATTTCTGGACATGACTGCAAGCAGTGGGCAAACCGCATTTTCATTTTGGTAAAAATTTCTCAATTAAAACTTAGTTGCTTACATATTTCTGCAAAAATTAACTGAAGAATTTGGATTAATAACATATTGGTTGCTGATAATATATGGCATGGTTTAGGAATTTCTGGGGAAAAACAAAGGTGGAAATCAGAAATAATCATTGAATAATGCATAATTTATACAGTGTAATACCTCAGCTTCTCTAATCATAATACAGCAAGCACACCCAATGCTGTAGAAATGTGGCCTTGCCTGGCTTTCATTGCACATGTTCTGAAGCATCCTCCTGAGTTAAGCTATTCCATGACAAATGGGAAAAAATGCACCTGATATAGCAGGAAAGCACCAGATTTGGACTGATAATGCAGCACATCTGTATAGCAGGACATAAGCAAACTATGTGATGCTAGAGCTGACAGAGGAGGAAAAGGAAAAGATGTAGAACTGAGTTCAAGTACAAGTGAAACTCTTCATGGCTGAGGCAAGTACATGCAATGATAACTCCTATAATTTTTCATTGTTTGTACAGGGAATATTTAAACAACTCCATGGTGTTTTCCTCCCATCCTTCTCATTCCTCCTTCCTCCACTTGCAAGTTTTCTTACATCACATCTTTCATTTGTTTGTTAAGGTCAGTTGTGAGACATCTTCCTACACACATGAATAAGGCTATACTGAATACTGTGCACTAAAATATGAAACAATAACCTGTTATAAATAACTCGACCAGACAGCACCAGGAAAGCAAGGGGAAACTCTTCTACTTTGCAAGTAGGGGTTCCTGACCCATATTTTTCCTCTTTCTTTTGGTTAAATACACTTGTTATTTACATGAAATCCATTTGCCACAGCATCCTATATGTCCAATAAGACCATACAGTTTAAACACATCAAACTCATTTTTGTGCCTTTCCATACTGTGACATGTTGAAAAAGGTTTTAGGACTGGGCTGTCAAACATGCACAGTCGATGAATTGCTGGGTCAGCATGAACATACAGAGCACCATAATCCATGAAAGAAAACTATTAACATATAGCAACAAAAGTAGACATAAAAAAAAGATCAACATTTAACCCTAGCTTTCAGCCCTTCCCATATTTTCTGGCCTTTCAGCAACTAAATCCTTTGGAGCTAGCAACAGCAAGCTAGGCTAAAAAAATTCCACCTGTGAGTTACTGGCCCATTTTCTTAAAGTGCCTAAAAGGGATACAGAACCATCTATGGGAGAAGACGTATTCAATACACAAGCAAAACCTGGTTTTGTCTGAAAAACTGAATAATTGCCAAAGTTAGCGGCTCATCTACTTGACCACACATGTAGAAGGTTATATTGCATGACTTGTATGGATGTTGGGGGAAACAAAGAATTATTTCAATGTTTTTATTATTCAAAACCAAAAAGAATAAAAGTGTTTAAAAAGACCCTGTGTTTACCTGCTCCACTCAAATCTTCCATATATTTTGTATTATATGGCTTTTGCTCCAGCAAGAATAATGTTAAGGGAAGGAAGATGACACTGCCCATGTACTAGAAGGAAAATAAAAAGCACTGTTAGGGGCTTGGCAGCAATATGTAAAGATATATTTCCTTTTAATGGCAAACACATATCAGATCTACCAGTCATACACACATATCTCAGTAGGTATGGCTACATTTTCCTCCTGACTTTACTATCAAAGCGTTTCTTTGCCACATTTATATGATCCTCAAAAATATACACAGAGAAGTGAAAGGTCTTTTTGATCAGATGAGAAGTTCCTTTGCAGGTTATTTTTGCCTGTTTATCAAAAAGCCATATAAAAAATGTCTCAAGATGTTCTCAAATTGCTTTCATACCTGCTTTGCAGAATTCCTGTTAGTTCCTGTTTAACTGCATGTCTTGCTGTTGTCATTTACACACCTTCCACACTGCAGAATGCCGCAGGACATATTGTGCTTGCTGACGTACTTTTGTGAAGGGAATCCTTACAATCAGCTGTCCGACATAGGAAGCTACATTTGACCACAAGGCATAGAATGAGGGAACTGTTTTAAGACCAAGGAAATCAAAACTGTTCTGCCATAAAAGTTCTGGGAGGAATGAGGGGGAAGGGGGAAAGAAGCACAAAATCCCCCGTCTCTAAGAGCATAATGAAAAGAAAAAGAAATCCTTTCTAAAGGCCTGAGGTTAAAAAGCACTGAGTTCCAAAATCCCAGAGGCCAATGGAAGCTGAAAGCATTTGACATGTGTTTGGACTGGTCCTATTACTTCAATACACCGTTCAAATCTTATATTTGCAGCACGTACTTTCTAGCACATGGAAGAAATTGGTGCTAATTACAACAGCAGTATTTTAGGGATGGCTGTAGTAACCACTGCTAACTGCTAAACACAAATTAGAGAAAGACTTCAGAGCCTGTTTAGCACACCATTTCCACATGCAGCTTGATTAAGACAGAAAACGACTCAGTCTGTTGCAACACACTCCACCAGAACTACAGAAGTGAACTGAAGACAGTAACAGGTAAACAGATGATTCAGGAAAAAGCTGAATTTAGACATACGATACTGACTTAAGAGTTCGGATTTTCTCCCTGTTCAGTTTTCTGAGTTCACACTCTGGCTCTGATGAACAACCAGACTTTGTCTTCTGCTGTGAAAGGGAAACGTCACTGAAGCCAACAGACATATCATCTGCAAAGAAAAGGTCACTGTTACAAATCCAAATCAAGAGCTAGACCGAAGTGTTTTGTCTGTTTCAGAGCAGGCCGGGACTCATTTACGGTGAATTTTAATAGGAATAAAACACCTGTTCCCGTGACAAGAAAGATTAACAATACATACTACATAAATAGTAGCGGTTCACAAATAACTTAGTAATATTTAATTAAAGTATCCACATAAAAGGAAATAACATCTCTGTGCTAGGTAAGGCACTAAAGCACTTAAATCCTTTCAGAAGACATGGCTGAACTATTAACACAGGCTTATTTTATGGTTTTGTCCAGTAGCCAGAATTCAGGGCAGATCCAACCACCTCTTTCCAAAACACTCTACTAGGAACCTTCCCTCTAACCTTTGTGGAAATGTGTCCAGGACCTTCCATTCACAATTTAAGAAGTTCTCCTTAGGCACCACCACACTTCTCAATGTGTAGGATTTACACATCCTACACATCTTACAACATCCTACAACAATATTCTCTTGTCTTGGGTCCACTCTGAAAACCACTTCTGGAAATCCCCCATTTGTCAAATCATTAGCAAGCTTTATATGACTTTATTCTTTATTTTTATTCTTTCCTAAAGAAAACAATAATCAATTCTATGAACAAGGGTGTGTATATAATATCTCTCATTGAATGACAATGTTTTAGCAGTTCATCCTCAAAAGACCACCAAAAAATAGATCTGAAGACTAAAGTCAGGATATGTTACTGTATCTGGGCAACAGAAACACTAGTTTGGTGTCTTTAGAGGGGTGGGGAAGGAGCCTTGCATCTTGCACATGGTTACATTGTATGCAGTCACAGGGAATTTACACTGGGAGAAAAGGAAGTGGAAATTATTTTTAAAATGGTCTTTCCATCTAGGCTAGAAGGAAATGCAGATTTAAAGTAGCTACTGCACACATAAAAACAGAGAGGATGTATCTCTACAAACTCCCAGCCTGTGCTGTTGTGGGCAAGCTGAGGCCACAAGTCACTGAAGGAATGAAGGGAATTATCGTTACACACAGTTGTAATAATGCAAAGGTATTAAATCTCTGTGGGAACCTTTGCCATCCATTGCTTGGAACTTGTTTGTATGCATAGAATCTCTATAATCTTTAACTGTTATAATAAAGACTCCTCTTCATCAAAATAACTAAACAAGATATTCACTTTTCTGTGTGCAGGACAGTTAATGAAATCAAGGAGCTGTACCTCTGATTTGGTGTCTACCATGGCAGTGAGTTAACAAATAAATAGAAGATACTTTTCTGCTCCAGGGCAACTGAGAAGCATCTCTGCTAATCTCCACAGAGCAACTGCATGTGGCGGGAAAGCAGCCTGTGCTGAAGAAGCAGCACCCATTGAGACATTCCATGTTTGGGCAGACAACTGAACAGTGGTGAAAAGGTATGAAAAAACTCAAGATGTTCTCATTCCTAGAGTTTCTACCACTATTAATGCTATCTTTTAAAGCTTTTCCTATTTATAAACTTTCTGTGCTTTTGTCTGGCTCTTTCAACTGAGCTACAACACTTTGGCAAAGTCTTCCTTACAGCCCAGCCCCAACCTGGTGCCTGCCACAGCAGCTCTAACTCAGGTCTCCTTTACTGCTGACTACAGAATTATTCTCCCAGCACTGCCACTGCTCACAGATGTCTTTGTTTAACTTGAATATTCCTTAGCATCTGCCAGCATTTTCCCCTAGCTAAATTCCTACTAAATGCACTTTACTTCTCTAAGCCTCATCAGCTATTGCTCTAAATGCATCCCTTCAAGAGAAAAAAAAAAAATCTCCACCTGTCTTTAATATGTGTATCAATAAAAGGAGGATTAGAAATCTGCACTTTTAGACTGTTAAACCCACTCCTTTCTGCCTCCATTTATTCAACCATAAAATGGCTATAATATTTACTACAATATTTCAACAGTTAAAAAGCTTAATGCTATTAATTCAATACTACTGATTTTGTCTTGCTACAGGGAATATACAAACATTTTCATGCCAGGTCGATATATATTTATAAGATTTATAGTTTATGTTTTGTAGTATTTAGTATAGCATTATTTGCAACATTAATACCCCAGTCCTATGGAGCAGAAAGTAGTATCTGCATTATAGGCAGGATTATAGACTTAAAAGGAATAGCTAGCAAATATGAAAGGCTGTAACATTTATTTTCTCCTATAGGGCAGTATTATTAATAAATACGTACTGCCAGTAAGCCTTAATTTATGTAAAAGCCCATTGTTTTAAAGAACTTCTCTGGAACATAATTAATCCTTTTTTTTTTTTTTTTTTTTAAATACATAGTACAGAATCTTTTCCTTATAGCTGCTGTAGCAAGAATTTCCCTTAGGTCTGTATGTCATAGTAATATTTTCAAAAGAAAGTAAAAAAATAATAAAAAAACCCCCAAAGAATCAGTAACCTGGAGAAGTACACAGAACGTCATTGTAACTTAAAGACAAGAAATATTATTTCTAAAATTATAGACCTGAATTTGTGCTTTAAAAATAAAAAATATAACTAACTTCCAGGTTTGATTGTGCAGCCTATATCTTCTGTAACATTAACACGTGAGACTATTTGCTGTCTCTCGAAAGGAAAGAGGGTTGCATTTAGCGGCACTAATCTCCTCTAGGAATTATTCTGTTCTGTGCAGGGGATGACTGTCAGCCATTTCCAGCACTAATTGGACCCAAGTATGGCACGACCTAATTTCTCAGCAGATACTGCAGAGTTTTGAGATTCCTGAATGCTTCAGCCTTTGGAGAGTTTTGTTGTTTTCTATTAGCTACAACTTTGCTGTCTCCAACTGCCAGCAGAGGGAGAAAATGGAATATGAAGTAGAGAACATAATACAACACACCATCTCTCATCCACACTACTGAAATAAATATGATGCGGTTTCAACCATTTCTTTTCTAGGGCAGGGTACACTCATTCTAAGTTCCCCAGACTACAAGCAATCTGATTAATTTTGGTTGTTTGTTTTTGTCCCCCTCTTTCTCCCTCCTGTTTTTTTCCCTCCTTCTCTCCCCTTTTGCCTTTCATTCCATGCAGGCGGAATCTTTATGAGATATATAAATAGTGGAAGAATTATGCAGAGGGGTTTATTATGAAACCAGAAATCATTTCATTGACATTAATGGGAAAGTCTGTCTTTTGGAGAGCTCCACATTTCCAGAAGCCATTTCCTGTTCTCAAGGTCCCTTAATGCAACGAACCAGGACAAGATGGGAATTGCTTTACCTCTCTTATGCTTCAAAGGCATGTGTACATGAGATGGGCTGCTGAAGGGCTACAATTTTTTAAGTACTAGCAGTTAGTCTTCTATATAGACTGGATTCTGTTTCAGTTAACAATTTGTTAAGCTTATTGGCACAGAAGCAGTTATTTTCACCAGAGATGAAAACAACTTCCCCCTAAAGCTGCCCTCCCCACATCTGGGAAAGCGCATACACACACAAGGCTATAAAATATACTATTTAAATATAGTGCTTTCTCACTCCTTCCTCAGGCATAAAACCTGTTAGCTACAAGAGAGACAAAGGGCAGACAGCTCTGGCTGCTGCCTCATTGCCTCCCAGCTTTTGGCACTGAGGCTTGGCTGACTGGGTCAAGAGCTTGGTCCTCATTACATAGATCCTCACACTCCAGGTGAGGACACAACCGTGACTGACAAGACAAAATCCCACCTAATGCCTGGGGCTTGCACCACCTGCTTTAAATAACGGACTGGGGATGCATTGGTGCAGCCAAATGGTAGAGGTTCCCAGGAATAAATGACTTTCTTATTGCTCTCATTTTACTAGAGCCTGCCTTTCGGTTGCTCTGCTCTTTCCAGCTGTAGCATGTTACAGTCACAGATGATCACGGATCTGATAGCAAGTGATCACAGTGCTAGGTCAAACTTCCAGCTTTCTACAGGTGTCCATGAATCATCCGTTGTCTGGGGAATTTCTGTTCCAAGGCTGAATTGAAGCAAGCCATGGAGAGATAACTGATGACTAAAAAACTTTGTATACTCGCTGAATCAACACTCTGATCGATAACAAAATCCTTAGCAAATGGATAAATCCCAAGTGAGATCCTTCCTCTATCAGGAATCTGAGGTGTTTGATCTGGGACTTCTGTAAACAGAGCTCAGTTTCTTTTCCTGCAAGATTCGATTCTTTGAAACAGAAATTGGGACAAACCCTTTTCTTCCCACTTATGTCTTGCTAGGTTAGAAGGGACATGAGAGCTTTAAGGATAGCAGTTTCAGATGGCAAAGGTGGTCTTGAATAGGGCTTCAAAGAAGGAATATGAGGAAGCAGCTCAAATAATAATATAGCTCAGGGGAAAAAAGCTCTACAGTGGTATGCAGAGAGAGGGAGAGGAGTGCAAGACTTAATATTTGCATTATGTGGGGGTTAATATGACAAAGAAAGCCTGCTGCCATCAGAGACCATTAGAATGATGCAGACATCCCCTTCACGGGGTACTGACAGAGGAAAAGGTTATCCATAGTACCAGAGAAGGGCTGTTCCTGAGGCACAGCAACAGGAGCAGCAAACTGAGCATGCAGTCAAGGGAAAATGGGCCATAATAAATTCAGAACGGAACATGAGGCTTGCTGACAAGGCCACAGAGGAGAGATGCCAGCTAGCTCACATCGTGTTAAATGACAAGTGGGTAGAAAAAAATGTCCTGAGGTTTCTGTCCTGTCTAGCCTGGCAGTGCTGAACACGAGGCATGGGGCTGTTCTGCACCTCCATTCAGAGTGCCGCAGCTCTGCTGACTGGAGAACAGACAACTAAAGCACAGCCTGCTTCTGAGCAAGGTCTGCTTTGGGGTCTGGCTTGCTGCTTGTAGGACACTTGCAGAGCCAGTTGCCTTCCCTGCCCAGAGCCAAGGATATAGGCTGTGTGTGTCACCAGGATTTAAGAGTAAAACATCTTTATCCCTGGGGGCACAGATCCCATGGTGTGTAGGGCAAACCCCCTGGGATGGACCTCAGCAGTGCACCTAAGCCCACAGATAGACTGGGACAAGTCTGAGCTTATGCAATCCTATACAGCATCAGAAGGTGATATATGTGCAGTACAGAGGACCAAAGAAAGTTCAGTCAGCATATACGTGTATCACCTCTTCCGAAAAAGCAATGAAAGGAAAACTACCACCTGCCTTTGGAGCAGGGATGCAGGAGCCTCACTGCTGTAAAACTACATTAATCTGACAATTGGAACTCAGCACACAGCAGTAGGCAATAAACTTCAAGGACCAGGCTGGTGCTGCTGGAGGAATGGTGCAGCTGGCTAAGCAATTTTTATCTGCATGTAAATTCTGCTGATTTAACCACAGCTTCCTTCAGGGATTTCTCTAGGATCTGGATTTCTCTTATGTCAGAAGGACTTACCTATGTGTGATACATAGCCAGATTCCTTCAAAAACTCTTTGCTTCCTGTGACGTGTTCACAGCTTCTGCACTTCAAACACTTGCCATGCAGGCAAGTCTGTTGAATATTAATTATCTCCTAAAAAGGCTCCTTTCAAGATGTTCAACCCCACCACCTCAGCCAGCATCTACCCAGCAGGTTTGAACTGTACCACTGTGTATGGTTGCAGCAAGGTCTGCTTTGATCCATAGCAGCTTTGGTATCCATAAAGGCATAGATATAAAGGAGTGGCTTGGATTTATCAGCTTGTACCGCCAAGTTACACCTGGCCATGGCACTAGTAAAGCTCACACACTGTATACCAGTAATAGAACACAAGTTCTGCCACAAGGATTGAGGTTTTAGGCATGAGTGTTCACTGACAGCTAATGGGCATGCTCTGATGTCCAAGCAGCTCTCAAATCAAAGCTGGCAGGCAGCTCACAGGCGGACTTGGAGATTTATGTTCTGCAAAAGAAGGCTCATGGACTTCAGTGAAGTCATTCCAGCACAGCAAAGGAAAAATCAGGCCCATATTGGGCCACAAATGGCTTGTGCAGGATTGTAGGTGTAGTTAATTCTGCATGGCAAGAAATATTTACCCAGATTATTTATTGCTCCTTTTCTTATAAGGCTGTGGCTTGCTTTCTCTCAAAAATTCATGTTTCTTACTCTCATTTGTAGCTTGCCAGAGGCAAGTAAAGCACAGCAAATACACAGAAAACAAAGGCCTACCAGAATAGTTCATTTTAGACTTAGACTGCTAGTGGCATTTACTGCTTGTGTCAACTTCTACAAACGGGGCAGGCATATGGAAATGGTTTCCCAAGTGGTAAGTCATATGGCATATTTAGAAAGTACTGCTACACATAGAGAAGCATGCGGTCTGTGAATAAAAGCCTCAAATATTGGAATCAGCACATTTCATGGATCCAACATGCTGCAGAGAAGGCAATAGCCAGTGCTATTGGGCTTACTGTTATGCATTCTCATCACTGGAAAGAAAGCACAGGGTAATGAAAGATTGATGTCCTGGAAACAATACGTAATAAAAAGAAAAAACCTTGAAAGTAATTTCACATTTTCTAATATCATTCTCTATTTAATTTTGCCTGATTTTCTTGTAAGCAGCTACAAAATCTAAAAACCAAGCTCAAATCTATGGACTTGACTCTGTTTCCACTCAGTGCAGTATCTAGAGTAAATTAACTGAAGTTTATGTAGAAACAAAACAATAAAATTATGGATTACACCTGGTCTACAGAAGGGTTTAAGAAAAAATAGTCCAGCTTTAATTTGCTGGTTCAATCAAGCCAAGGCAAGAACAGTATTGGCAGAAACAGAAGTCATGATATTTTGTGCTCCGTGTGTAGATTTAGGCGTTTTTAAGGAGTCATAAAACAGTACTTGAATTTGTTTCAAGTTTTAGAGGGAACACAGCTACAATCCAATAACACTCGCTGTTTGGGGATTTTAGTTTTTCCAATATTGTGTTAAATTAGTTGGGAATTTGGTCTGCAGTATATGATACCTAAGTGGGTGTAACACCTTTAATTTCAGTTCAACTCCATTAGCTCATAGTACTGCGCAACACTGACATTTTCATGAAATGTATCAGTACAAGCCAATGCAATTTAACAACACAAGCACAGCAGTATTTGGTAGAGACTGAACTAGCTCCATTTGTTAATGTTAAGACCAAAAAAGACCATTACATTATACAGTTTGATCTGCTGAAAAGCACAGCCTGCTCACCAAGACAAAACCTCTCATTAAAATAGATCAGAATTTGATCTTGAGCATGTAGGAGAAATATTATCATTCTTAGGTAGTTAAGAATTATGAAACAGAGAATGGACTGAGTAGCACCTATCCATAACCATCCACTTTTTGAGTTCTGGTCTCTTCACAGCTCTGACTGCCTCTCTCTAGTTCTGCATTTAAGCAGGAGAAAAAAATATTAAAAACCAATTTAAGCCACACTCTTTAAGGCCTGCAGACAATCAACTGAAGTACAAGATATGGTAATTAGCTGAACAGAAAAACAAAACACACTGAGACTAAAGCTGAAAATTTTATCTTCCTCACTAACCTACAGAGTCAGATGAGACTAAAATACTCCTTGGAATGAATCTGAAAGACTCCTTGTGTCCACTCATCAGGTAAACTATCTCAGCACTTAATTATCCTGTTCCTATGAAGAGCCTCCTTTGTTCCTTCTCCTTCCTTGTGCCTGGAAAGCTCCCTCTTATGCTGAAATTGAATTAGTTCAACTTCACCTTCCAGCTACTGAACTGTGATATGCCTTGTAACAGTTGCTGTCATAGCACTTTCCATGTCTCAGGACCGATTTTCAGCCATGAAGTGCCCCTCTAATGTTCTTATTGAAGAGCCTTGTGCATGCAAATGCCTCAAAAATCTGTGATAAACTGCTGCAGCCAGTGTTTGTTCCAATTTCACTGCCTCATACTGCACAAACCTCTTAAAAGGCCAACAAATGGTTAAGTCCCCGTACATGCTAAACGAGCATGCACGGAACATTTCCTTTTATCATTGTTGAATCTGTCCATTGATTTCACTCCCGAAGTTTCACATCCTCTTTCAATCTCCCTTGGACATTATTCGCTCTATTACCAGCCTGCTTTTCTGAGAAAGTCTGCAAGTCACAAGATTGTGTCACAGCCCAGCATGTCAATAGAAACACCTAGGAGCAGCAGGCTCCAGCTTTCAGGGGAAGCCACTAGAGACAGTGTCTCTTGCACTCCTGTGCCATTCTTTGTGTTATCTGCAGACAAGGTGGATATTAATTTAATATTTTATACATCTCACATCAGGCAAGTTGACTTAGTTTTAAATCATACTACAGTTCTATGGCTAAATCAGCATAAATTCAAGGGTGGTATGTCAAACAAATTTCTAAGATCTACAAAAAACCTGTCAAGCCCCCATCCCACTCCCCTCAGCGCCCCCCCCCCCAAAAAAAAAAGAAAAAAAAAAAAAAGAT
>VZRN01002870.1:1606711-1670744 GCA_013397935.1 Dasyornis broadbenti | reverse complement strand
CCCCCAAAAAAAAAAGAAAGAAAATTAACAGCTTCCCACCACCATTAATGTTTTCATTAAATAATGCCTAAAATGTCTAAAACATCATTACTATGACCATTCTCCCCACTACCTGCAGGGATCAGCTCAGCTTTCCCCAGTCACTCACTGAACTGAGCCGTCTTTCCATCTGTTGTATGGGGTGGGTTTGTCCCGTGGTTGTGCTTTAGCACCAAGGCACTCCTGGCTACTGCTGCCCCAGCTACACCTCTTTTTATGTTTTTAGCACTTGCATCTGTCAGTCACCCCATTGCTCTTCAATATTTCCACAATTTCACTGGCTTCCCACAGGGGACCAGCACACAACTCACAAGCTTGTGAGCACAGGGAGTCATTTACAGAAACTTCACACCAAATGCAAACAGACATTTTCACAACATCCAAGCCAGGTTCTTCAAAATGGTAAATAATAACCATTTGCTCCACTCTTCACCAGAAGCATGTGATTTATAGCCAGAAAAATAGAATGATATGGTCTAAAAGTTTCTCTCTTCTGCTTGAAGATTGACAGTTTTCTCTGATGGTAGCTTTGGATGTAGGAACCTCTCAGGAAAGCAAAGGCATTAAAAATAAATGCAAGATGCTTCATGCACGTTATAACATACTGAACCTTCAGAATAAATTATTTATACCAAAGGTTGGATGCGCCATAATAGCATCCACCCAGCAGCTAAAAAATGTATAGGAAATAGGAGAGCAAACCACAGAGATTAACAGAAAGAAGCCTGCCAGCTACGGCTGAAAACCTGGTAGGAAAAAAAACAGTGCTTAACTGAGATTATTCAGAGAGTAAAGGATGATCAATTCACTTGGGTTTTGGTACTTTTCTCCCCTGATAGCCTACAAAAGAACACAAGGACCAGAGAACTTTGCGGAGTTACAAACCTGGTGTATTTGTTTATGCTGTGCATCTGTATTTCTGTGCAAATAAAAAGGGACATTGTTGTCAAGCCATCATTTTTAAAAAGAAGTACGACTTGAGATTTCCCATGCAGTAATAATATAAAATATACAAACTCTTTTAATCAAATATCTTAGTTCTTATAATGCTTTTAGCTGATATTAACTAGCACCTTCCAGTAGTATGGTATTAACAAGGTTAGCCTTGTCCAGGATACTTTCTGGAGTTAATTGCAGCCATGTTGCAATCAAATCACCTCTCCCAGGATAGGGTTACATGGTAGAAAAAAATCCATTGCATAAGGCAGCAGATAGAGCACTAAGTACACACTTCCCAGCTCAGCACAGCACCATATTTTATCTCCATCTCCTTGACATTAACATAAGAGACTGAAGTGTTGGAACAAAAATCCATATGCTGATCTGGGGATGCAGGTCTTTTCACACCAGGGCACAGAAGCAGGAGATGGGTGCTAGTGAGGTAGGTAGAATACTAGGAGGAACTTAACCAAATCTCTTTAGTAATTCCTTACTTCCACATTGTTGAATCTTTCTTTTACACAAACTGGCAATCAGCTCTCTTCATACAAAGCGTTTTGAATCAAAGGTTCAAAAAGATGGTGCTAAATAATCACTGTATCATATGACTTTTAAAGTTCTCTTTATATTCTGAGAGCTCCCTCCACCACTAGAGAGCTATTAGGTCAGAACACAAACACACCCTCCTAGACAAGAAAAACCTTTCAGTCAGAAGCCTTTATTGTAAGAAGTCAGAATATTACACTTCAGTATATTGCATCTCTGTGAAACATTTTCACCTGATGCCATGCTGACACTGTCAGAGTTTGGGGGCTCATTTTAATACAGTTTGTTCTTCCTTCAGGGAGGCTTCCTAAGCAAGGAAAAGCCTACTAACTATGCACAGTAGAATATTACAAATTTGAGAGTGCAATATTCCAGACTGCAAGGCTCTTCCATAAGGCAAGGCAATGTGTTATGTATCACCAACAAAATTTTACACATCCAGAGGCTCACCAGAGCCCAAAATTCCATAATCTCTTTCCTGCAGAGATCACCACTGGGAGGCTGCAGAGGGCACACCCTGCAGCCCCCTGAGAGTGGTCTGTGCTTTCCATGGCACTGCTCCATGGCTGTGTGTGACACGGGCACAAGGCACACAGCCAGGTACACCCTTCAGGCATAAACCATGCTACAGAAGGGAATTGTCCCTGCACCATCTTCAGGGCCATCTGTAGGCTGTACATCATGCTTGGTGAAAGCCCCTGAACTCAGTAACACAACGGTTTATTGTCCAAGACTGTCACGTAAATATAATAGAGCACAAACTCATCATTTTTACTGCTGTCACGAGGCTGAGCATAGGAAGGTAGGATGAAGCTGAGGGGCATGCTAACTTTCAATAAAGAACCTGACACAATATTTCAGTGTTTTGCAGAAGGGGCAACAAAGAGACTGCTCTTGCACTGTGGGTTGCTTTGTAGGTTTCAAAGGCACGAGTACTTCGGATTTTTCATAGACCACTTTGGAAAAGCACATACAATGGGACAGTACTCCTCATTTCAGTATTCTGTGACGATACTAAATTAAACAAACACTGTCCTTTCTCACTGTAAATGGGTAGAGGGCTCACAGAGAGGCTCTGTATAGCAACTGCTAATAGTTTCAGCTGAAATCAGATGCCCATTTAACAAGGTATGAAGCATGGAAAAAACTTATAAAGGTAATTCTACAGCCAAACAAACTATTCAGGCATACACTAAATTTCTCGCCAAATCTATCTGTATATGAAAGTCAGGGGGAGGGAATTTTAAATCTGCCATTGGAAAGAAAGTCCCTTCATGGTATTCTTAGATGCAATCCTCTTACTAGCCCCACAGTGAGTTCTGAGAAATTCCCTGACATCAAAACTACAGTGGTATAAAAACATGAAAAATGGGAGGACAATTGCATCCAATATCAAAACCAGAATAACAGGATTAATAATGAACAAATTGAGGCAGAGCTCAATTTGCTGGTGTAAAGCAAGTTGCAGATTTCAGTGTAGCAAGATTAATTTACACCCGCTGTGGATGTTGGTCCATTGTCAGCAAATTCTGTTTTCTCACACTTACATTAACAAACCTGTTAGTAACATGGGAACAAATGCAAAAGTAGGTGTAATGATTAATTTGATGAAACTCTGAATTCATTTACTCCATTAAAGCAATATGGTATGCCCTATAAATGGACAACATTTAAGTTATGTAAAAAGCTATTAAAATCACAGTAGCTATTGAGCAAATTAGAGGCTCTGGCAATTATTCATCATTTCATTACAATTAAAAACTAATTGAAAGCCTAAGTAAATAATGTTAGAGTTTTATTCAAGATAGTGGGGAAAATAGGTTTGAGCAGCTTATGTTAGAGACAGACTCTTGTCTTTTCACTAGTGGAGAGGGGAATATACTACACAATAACTTTTGCCATCACCAGCATTTATGCTGCAGCAATAAACACAAAGATCGAAATGATCAGTTGCAGTATAGAAATCAGGGCAATGGCATTAATAAACCCACAGAGCCCAGTCGTCCTGAGCACCACAGGGAAATCCAGCTTTGCACAGTTGGTGTTTGGAGGCACATATGTGACACAATTAGTATAACAAAATAAGTTTCTCCTTTCTGAAGCATTTACTGCAAATTGAGTCATTAATCTCATTTATAAAGCAGGCACGATGGCTGGCACACTGTGATTGGCCAAGGCGATTTCTTCTCATTAGTGTGTGAATAGCTCCATCCTGTTCACTTTAAATGTGGGTCATTTTAACTAAATATAAACACTTGAGTCCTGAGACCCTGCAAAAGCTGTTGCTGTGTTTATACGAGCAATCTGAAGTTCCAACATGCTGGTGATGCTGTGCTCTAGCACCTGCCTGGACTATTGCTTGGATGGAGCTACTTGGTGCGTGACTGCCACTTCGTCCTGGTCATGTTTCAGAGAATTTATCTTTAGTCAGGGTAAATACTCTGCTGCATTGGATCCAGCCTCTGATACCACACATGCAATCTTGTATGAGTTTTGCAGGGTCAGAGCCAGTCCACCACAAGTAAAGGACTTCTGCCAGTCCTGGAGAAAGAGATCGTACTTTCTGACAGCAAATACAACTCAGTCTCTACATGTGCGGACAGGATCAGCCTCTGGCTTGGGTAGGTAATCCAACCCAACGGTAAAATCACTGCTTTCTCCTCCTTCATTAGGAACTTCCTTATTTTGGTAGGCCATGTATTGTATGAATGGAGAGTGGCCAAGCTTGGGGATAGCAAATCCCTTGAATGACTTTTAGCAAAATCCCCTTTTTCCTGGTAAGGACTTCTCCGCATAAGAAAAGAGGCAATGTTAGAAATCTTCTGCATTCCTTGTAGGTCTTTCTTTCACAGATTTAATTTTAAAGTCTTCCTCCTCTGCATACATAACCACTTGGATGACTCATGCCACATTTACTCCAATTATATCACCTAATGTAATAAAGTGCCATTCACTCCACCAAGTGTAGAGAACAGCCCATCAGATCTGCACTATGAAAATCTACAGCTCATCCAGGGAGGAGGGGAAACATTACATCATCCCTCCTCACAGCACAGACTGTTTCATTGCTCTTAACATAAAACAGACCCTCAGGCCAGCTGTTGGGAGTTTCAGTCCCCCTCCCAGGGCTGCCCCATCAGCAGAGTCACTACAGGGTAAGGTGTGGATTTGGTACAATGTAGGATCCCTTCACCTGGAGAATGGAACAAGTTCCAGCATGTCATGGCTACTTTGAGATTCAATTCCCGTTTCATTCCAAAGGGAATCTGCTTCATTTGAACAGAGCAATCAAGTGCTAAGAGTACAGAGACAGAAGTCCACACTTCTTCAAGAAATCAAAGACAAACCTTTTTTTGTTTGTCTAAGGTTTTTTGTTTCAAAAAAAACCTAAAACCATCTGCAAAATCAGGCTGATGTGATCATCGGACTCCAAAAGTTCACATTTAACCAAAGCAACAGGTTTGCAGAGAGGTTTAAAAACCTCCTGCTAAGAGAAGCACGAGGAGGTGCTCCAAAATGCCTGAAGGATGTGCTCTTACATGCAACAACTCAGCAAAATTAAGTTACCTACTCACACAGCTAAAAATGCAGAGGTTAGCCAGACTGTGTAAGCCTCTTGTCTGCTTCCTAGGAGTATAAATACAGATATATAAGAATTTATGTATAGAGTTTATGGTGTTTCATCCTAGACTGATTGGTTAGTATTTATAAATAAAAATAAAATTTTTGAGCATTTCCTCACATAGGGCTCTTCTCTCAAACATGGGCTCACAGTAGCAGCTGTAGGTGAGGGAACCTGCTTCCCATATGAAATCGTTTTGGATAAATTGCAAGACTTTGGGGAAGAGACGGTCAAATGCAAAATGCTGTGGTCCACCTTAGTGAGGTCCTCTGCCTCTGTGAAGCCTCTAGACATTTCTTTGTTTAACTAATCCTAGCACACAATCAAATAGTGAATGCTTGTTCTGAGAGCTTGTTGGAGGTTGGGAATTTTTCCATCCTGTGGCCAGAGATAGGTTAACGAGCCTTAACCACTGGGTACTTAAGGGACAAAAGACGCACTTAAGAGACTGAAAACATAACCGGGTGTGGCGAGGGGAGAAAAAGGTGGCTGGCCGCTGGCAGAGACACACTTGTCCTCAGGACTTTTTGGAGGAGACAGCTGCTGGGCTTTTTTTGTCTTTTCTCTCCCTTCGCTGCTGCCGCGGGAGCTCAGCATTGCCTTTTTTTTTCTTCCCCTTGCTGGGTGAGTTTTTTCGCTGGGAGGAGAGGTGCAGGGCTCCGACCCTGTTTCTCCCCCGCTCCCAGACCGCGTGTTTTTCCTGGCTGCGTGCAGCAGGTGCCACGTGGGGAGCTCGGCTGCCTCTGACCCTCATCCTCCACCTCGCCTGCCGGGATGCACTGCGGCTTTTTCTGCCATCGCTGCGGACTCTCTGCCACCCTTTTGTTCGCCGGCTCGAGTGGACAAGCCCTGCTTCCCAGTTTGCTGCCCTGAGATTCCCTGCTGCAGCTCCGCTCGCCGTGCAGCCGCCTTGGCCTCCGCTCCGTCCGCCATCACTGAGGAGCTGAGCCCGCGCCACAGCGCCCCCTGCCGGCCGTGACCGTAACTGCACCAAAGGGGAGGGGCGGTGTCTGGCAGCTCAGAGAAAGCTGCCATAGGGTTTTCTGGTTTGGTTGTTTGTTATTGCTACTGTTATTGTTGCTTGTTTTCCTCGTTATAGATACGAGTAAAGAACTGTTATTCCTTTTCCCATATCTCTGCCTGAGAGCCTTTGATTTCAAACTTGTAACAATTTGGAGGGAGAGGGGTCATATCCTCTATTCGAAGGCAGGTTTCCACCTTCCTTAGCAGACCCCTGTCTTCCAAACCGAGACAGAGCTTAAAAATATTAACATTTGGAATACTATTATTACAGATTTTCATCAGTCACTGAACTTCACTGATCACACTGAAATTCAAAATGCTGCTACTTTTCTTGCTAGTTCCACCCTAAGATGAAGTCAAAAAGGTGATTAATTTCAGAGAGAAGGATCAGATCTCACTTACATTTGACGACCAATAAGACCCAGGAGATTTGGCTGAAGTTTGAATCTGGAACTTCTGAAAATAATCCTGTGATATCATAAGCAACTGTGGCATCTGTGAGTGGGATTACATTTCCTTACCACGGCCTTAGGTTTTGCGGCTGAAAGCAGGGCTTTCTCATCTGCTCTTTCACCTGGAGCTACTTAACCCTCTTGTGGCAATCCTCCTGCAATCCTGAGGAAGGAGGGGAGTAACAACATTAATCAACTGCTGAAGGTACTGGCAGGAGTTAAGGTACAGCACTCATTGGAGGCCTTGAATATTTACAATTGTAATCCACTGTGGCAAGTGTTTTCAGCTTGTGCTTTCATTACATTTCTAGGCAACGTATTTTTTTTTTGTTGCTCGGAGTAAATACAGGGGCTCTGAACTATTAACAATCAGAACACTTGCTGTTGTTTGTGAAATATTAGCTGACCTACTTCATTGCAGTTTTAATTAGGTATTACTCCCATGCTGTTCTTGTCCCTGTGGGGATTCTACATTTGGCAATGATATAAGTGCTCCTGCAGTATGGTGATTCACCAGGCAAGAGGCTGTGCAGAAATACATCCTTTAAGGTGCAGGAGCACAGTGGTGTACTGGAGCCTCACCTGAGCCATGCCAGCCTCCCTGCTCCCACAGCAGGAATTAATGGGACAGGACTGCAAGTGACCCAAAAGGAGACCATCTGGAATCAGTCCTGATTCCTCCCTGACTACAGCCTAACCCCAGAAAAACCCAGCTGTACCAAAAGCACTGAAAGCCTGGAACTGTGCCCAGGGATTCATCAATTGCAAGCTTTAGGTATACCGCGTTGACAACTTACAAGTAATTTTAACTGTTTAATTTCAAAAAATAGGTCTCTTTACGTCGTACCTCAACAACTGAAATTATTCCAAACGAACTATTTTTAGTTTAAAAGAAGTCTGTTGAGGAACAACAAGGCAGAGATCTTAGATTATTTTCTTCTTTTACCCCTCAGTAGAGTCATGATAGCACAGTTATTTTGTTGTTTCACTGTGCCACTTTGGTTGTATGCTGCTAACTGCAAAACTGTATTCCCTAGGAATTTTTACAGATTACTTTCTTTTTTTCCTTTTGGCAAGATAACGCTGTATGCAAAATTTCACTGCTTCATGTCCAAAAATAAGAAGAAATACATTGAGCAAGAATATGATTCCATGACACATGAAAAAGATAGTTTTACACACATCAAAGTAATTTCAGAAGCAATTAAGGATGAAACACAAATCAGGGGAGCCTGTACTCCCATTGAAGTGTCCCAGGGGATAACAAACCCCTTAACTGCCACTCTCCTCTAATTATATGTAATGCAACTCTATAGGATGCAAAGGAATTGATAGCTATGGCTGCCTGCTGGCATTTGGCAACAAAAGAGAAAGTTAAAAGCTTCCATAGCAGTGAGGTTTAGAACTTCAAAAACATCAGGCACATTTTTGTTAGCTTGTTTCCTTTTTCCTCTCAAAGGGAGAGCTTTTGGGGTAGTATTCCTTAAACTGTGCCTTGGATCAAGGACCTGACTAATTTTCAGTGACCTATAGCAGAAACTTTTTCCTCTCTGTTCATGAGTTTTAAGAATTATTAAAATCAGCCTAAATCTGCTTTTCCTATTACTAATGAAGGTTAAAGTGGCTACAGCCAAATCTACCTATAAACTGATGGCACAATCTGACCTTTTGTCTTTAAAATGAAGTAATTTTTTAATAGAATCATTGAAGCATAGAATGGTTTGGGTTGGAAAGAATTTTAAAGATCATGGACTTCCAACTTCTCTGCCATGGACAGGAGGGACACCTTCCACTAGACCAGGCTGTTCAGAGCCCCATCCAGCCTGGCCTTGAACACTTCCAGGGATAGGCCATCTGCAACTACTCTGGGCAACATGTGCCAGGGCCTCACCACACTCACAAGGAAGAATTTTTTCCTAATATCTAATCTAAACCTACTGTCTTTCCATTTGAATCCATTCTGCCTTGTCCTGTCACTGACAAGTCCTTGTCAAAAGTCTCTTTCCATCTTTCTTGTAGGCTGTCTTCAGGTACTAGAAGGCCACAATAGGGTCTTTTTCATTAAAAAAATTCAGAACCTAGAAAACACAGGGATAGAGCACTCCTACCTACTGCATAAGCTGGACAGCTCTAATAATGACTTACCCTGGTTTGGAACATACCTGTAATACTTTTGTTCACTCATTAGGTGTGATTGTCACAGCAGGATTGTGGCTGCCCTGCTTGTGCTGCAACACTTCATAAGGGTTGGGTGATTTAATGAAGCAGCCTTTCTCCCATTACCTATAAACACCCAGTTAAACCACTGCAGACTTCATGAAGGCGACACAAAATTAGTAAGTTTTGAAGCTTTTGCAGGAGGATTTAATCACATAACTTTGTAATGATGCTTATAGAACTTGTGTGGCAGGAATTGTTCCCAGTTACATGAAACAGAGCACTGCAAGACCCTGCTTCCTCAGCAGCTACCCTATTACTCCCCAGAAGCAGGCTTTGGGTAGTATCATTTTGTCATGACCCAGGAGACCTACAGGTCTTCCATCTTTTGTCTATCTGAAAGATGGGCTCCTTTGAAATTCATAGAAACTCAATATTCCTTTCCCAGATTCCACTGACTGTTTCTGGGCTGAGCCCAAATACTCTGATGTGGGACAGAAGTGCTTCTAAAAGTTTTGGGAGGCCAGGATGCTCCACCTGCACTGTGGATCCACTTTAGAGGCCACAGAGATGCTGCCAGCTCTGTCATTATTTCTCCCCATTCCTTTTAGCATTTGCAGGATGTGTGACCACTAGAATTGCACAGATGAGACTGGAGGCAAGAAAAACCACAACAGGAATCAAGGAACAATTTATGGGGGGCGGGGGGAAAGCAAATAAGGTGATTATTTTGTATTTGTACTGTCTGTGTCCTGTACAAAGAGCTCCAAATTCTGTTCTATATATACAGAAGGCTTTACAGTGAACCTCAGTTCTCTCTGAAAGTTGTGAAATCATAAACGTAAGTACTTCAGTGGAAAATATTCAGTAAAACTCCCCTTTTCAGTGCTCTTCACTTTTTTTTTTTTCCTTCAAATATTGAATGGAGACACCAAGAGGTGAAATACTGATTTGGGGAAAGTGATTTCAATGAACATACTGCCTTCTCAAATCATGAGAGCTGGTTTACACCTAATTAATACAGAGTTTGAATGGGTGAGGCAGATCTCTCAGAATTAAAGTCGTCACAGCTTAATTCTGTTGCAAGAAGTTTGGTACATATCTACTGCATAAGCATCAAGTTGTGTAGCAGTCAAGCCACTGTAGAAAGGGTGAAATTTAATCTCTGTGACTCCTGATAATCCTGACTTAAACATAATGACAACAGTGCATCTCTTATCTACCTATTACACACCATGCCATAGCCGTCAGTCTTACGCTGATGGAGGTGATTGAGAATAACAAATCAGAGTAAAGAAACAGAAGCAGGGAAAAGAGTACTATGTTTTCTGTACTTTGTTTTTCGGTTAGTTTTTGTTTTTGTTTTTTTTTTAATATCTAAGATTTAAAAATCACCATATACAAATTTAATCATAATCCGCTATTCCTGAGCTATAAAATATGAGCCATGTCTTCGAGGAAATGGAGGAGAAAGAAAGCGGAGATTCTTAAAGAAATGCCACCCACTAAAGACATGAGATAATTTACTGTGAATGTTCTGCTAGATCCTTAGCTGCATGCAGGGCAATAACAGACCCCTAGTGGATGCTCCTGTTTTCACGGTTCATGACAGTCACATTATATTCTCTGTGTGTGGTGAGTTATCATTTTTGAATGAACACGTAACAGAACCTAATGCTAGGGCTGACTCCTCCTACAAGCATATTTATTCTTACATTTCAACTTTAATGGCATTTCTGATGCCAGTGTTTAACCTGCTGGAATTTTGACTCTACTGAACATGTAACAAGAGACAGTCATGCAAAATTTTGGTCAGGCTTTGAAAAAAAAAATCCATGAAAACATGCCTTTGGGGAGTCAGCAGCAAACTACTGAGCTTAATATGCTTGTAAAGGTGGGCTGAGCACTGAGCAAGGGCTAGGCAGGGACACTCTTATACCTTAAAAAAAAAAAAGTTGTAATGAGTGAAAGATGAATATGTTTTGCTTTTGTGGAAATATGTTCAGTGACTCACACAAGTGGGCAGTTAATTTCAGTTCTCTGGCTGCAGTGCCTTAAGTTATAAATTTCTAGGTAACATTCAGAGAAAGAAGTCATTTATGAATTGCCTCATTTCTGCGTTATTCTGCAGTAATTCAGTAATGCAGTATTCTGCATTAATACTTACATTACTTTTCAAGCTACCAACAGATAGCCACAGATGAGATTCATGAAACAGGATCCGGGCTGCTGCTGTAAGGGGTGGGTAGAGTATGTAGCATAATATCTTCATATAGGGAAACTGTCTGTGTGAGGGGACTCACATGCATTAATGTTTCAGGAGAAAGCCCTTGGGGCGTATTATACATTTTGCTTTATGGATATACACAAGATTATTTTATCTTTTATCCAGAGCACACGGAAATCAATGTATGCCTTGCTTTGATTTCACTGAAGGTTGAATCAAACTCATGACTGTAATTATGAAGGGCAAAGAGCGATCATAATGATTTGTGATCATTTTGGTGTCTTACAAGCTGAAATGTTGATTTACCATGTTCATAGCCCATTTCCTTTTGCTTTATGGGGATTAGAATTGATTCACACATATTGGTAGGAAATTAATTTGATGCTCCTTTTTTTCCAACACACTCCCACCCCCCCCAGTGAATCCATCCAGAGCAAACAGCTATTTCCTTACTGGAGGGGCCACCAGCATCTGCCATTAGCATTTGTGCCAGGTCAGGGCACTAAACTGATGGTGATGCCTTTTTTACAACTGCCACTAACAGTTGCCTAGAACTTGAGGGCATGTCTTGCTGGGGAAGCCCATGATGTTCCAGCATATGCTATCTGGCACCACACGGAGCACTGCGGGAGACGAGGGAGGGTCACACTCACAATCCTGCCAGCTGGTCAATCTTGCACACAGCAGTAACTTGAAGTGATGCTAAACACTACAGGTTGGGCTGTTCTGAGTGCCCTGCCAAATTTACTGTAGTCCTAGTTAATACTTTTTATTGCTTTTTCAGATATGGGAAGTCCCTAAAGTTCCTTGCCACCATCTTTTTAGTGCAGCTCCTAGCAAGTGCCCCTAACTAATAGGAACAATTACAGATATGCCAAGAGTTAATTAGCCTAACACAAGGACAGGTTTTTCTGGCAAGTTTCCCAGGTCCTTGACTGACATCTTGGCATTGGCTCATCACAAGTGCTTCTCTGGTTTGCAAATATGAAAGCAAATTGCAGTGTGGGCCAAGGAGGGAGAAGACAGAGATGTTCCCCCAAGTGCTATGAGGAACAGTGGCAGATAACCAAAAACTAGGTTTCATACCTCTACCATTCTATAGATGAGATTTAATTATGAATTTATACATGAGCACAAGACACAAAGCCACCAGTGTGGCTGTGGGGAACATGGTGAACCCTCCAGGAATGCAAGTTTCCTTGCAATATTTCTTAAACTGTAAGTGATGGCCATTTCTACAGAAATTAATTTTGTTCACAACCACTGTGGACTAGAAGTACAGGAACGTTATCTTGCAATAAATAAGTGTTCTAAACATTCTTCTGTGTTGATGTGGTTCTATCTCTGTTCTGTTCATGCCCATTTTCTAATATGATCTATCCACAACCATTTAAATCCAGAGAATAGCTATAAAACATTTAGCCTGTTTCTGGATTTTCTGCTATTGTTTTAATATATTTGCATGTATGTTCTTCCACTGCATCTATCCAAGAAAGATCGGAGCTCTTTTTTCTTAGAAATGATAGAGATTAGAGAGTCTGTATTCAGAAACATCCTTGATGGTATATGGTATTCCAATGGATTAAATGCCAGATTCTGATCTCATTGTAGGCAAGAGAGTGACTTGGACCAGTTTTAATGTCTTTGCAAAGCTCTTCAGACTTGTTTCACAGCATGATAACAAATGTAGTCACAACTGAAAAACATAACCTTTGAGATCAGAAAGGGATGGCCCCAGTCTCCCTAAGTACTTTCTCTAACAGAACAAGCTGACAAAATAAGAGAAATATTAGTGATGATGACTGGTGTCAGAGTACTTAGTGACAACATCACAGTTTAAAAAGCAAACAAACTAGAAGAGAAAGAAAACCTCAACAGTTCCAGAGAATCCGTGAACAGTTATTTTATTCTAGGATTTTTATGACCTTTCTCTATAAATATGGTAAAAAATGATTTGCGAAATGTAGTGGCTTTGGGCAGTTGTTCCTTTTCTGAGAAAGACAATGGACTGCAAAAGCCCCTCCTAGCCTTAAAAGGTTTTACAGTGCGTGCTTAGAAGGAAATATGCAAATAATAAGGTTCAAGATTGAACTATGAGTCCTACTATAAGGTCTGTCTTCACCAATCCTGGGATCTGCATTGTGAGTAAGTATTGGAATAAATCTTAACCCTTGTTTTGCTTATTCATGATGCCCAGTCTACCTCCAAATCCAGAAGTGTCTAGATTGGTGCTCCAATGAAGCTAATTATAAAAATAAACTCTCTTTCAGAGGTACCTTTCTTTATAGCACATATATATCCCTGTTGGCCAGCATGAAGTTTGAAGGAGATGCGTAAGGATTTTGAAGCTGTTTCTCCATCATTTTTCCCACATTTCGAAACACCTTCTGATTCTGCATTTGCATTTTCCCCAGTGCCAGCTTGCAGAGTGTGTCATTTTCCAAGGCCACCATATCATTCTGTTTAACTGAGAAGCATTTCCAGGTTCAGTTTGCTCAAAATTCTGTTGTATTCTTTATCTCCCAAAGATGAATGTTCCTGGTTTTTGAAGATGGAATGCCTAAGGGAGAATAAAAAAACCAGTGCATGATGTGATGGCAGTGGATGGGGAATGACTGAACTCCACGGACATGACTTGTCCCTCAGCACTTATTCAGTGATCTGTTTCTTTATGGTTGGTGCTACTGGTACCAACAGTCAACACTACTACCACTCCTTTCCTAACCTCAGTCTCCCACATCCTAATTTTCCAAGCAAATTATGCCCACCAGAGAAGAGTTCTTGTGCTGTTCTGTAAATCACAGTTGCAGAACCCCACACACAGAAATGCCAAGCACATTGTAGGAATCAGTGATAAAATAACTACTTTTCCATCTCAGTTCATTCAAAACCTTCCTTAACTATGCATAACATAATCTACAAACCTTTTGATCACATTTTGAAAGCAAGCCATGCTACTTCCCTGTCCAAGGAATTATGTGGGATTCAGGGGCACAATAAAGCATAATTCAAGCTCTTTGCACTTAGTTTGAATAAATTCACTATTATGATCCACGCATATTAGCGGGCATCATCCCACTGTATTTGAGGAGAGATGGGAAGAAGTGCTGTGCTGATGTAGGTTCATTGCTCTGTGAATGAACTAACCCCCTTATCCATCATTTGCACACCTTAAAGACTGGTCCTAAGCTTTTTGGAATTTGCAATAAGCATTCCCACTTACTTTTCTCCATGGCAGTATGCATCATGGCAGCATCCTAATTTCTGTTGTATTAAAAGATTTATTTGTAAAGGTTGACAATCCCATTACTAGCCGAAATATCAAGCAAAGCTGATTTCCTTCAAGCTCTTTTCAGAGCTCAAACTTGAGGAATTGCTGATCCATAGGTTAAATCCCATAGGTACTGAACACTCCAGTTCTAGTCAAGAAAATCAAAGAAGGCTCTGAGGTTAGGACAAGAGATTTTTTTGTAGTCTCCGGTAAAATTACCTGCATACTTGAAGCTGAACATCTGCCTGAGTGCTCTGCTGGATTGAAACCAAAATGCTTAGCACTTCACCAGGCTGGGCTCTGACAGTCTCAAGGCCAATGATTTTCACAGCAGACAGCCAAGACATCAAAGGATTAAACAATATAGAAAGAATGCTGAAAACACAAACTTAGTGGCTTGCTTCCTCAAGGAGATGACAATGTGTACCCTTATCACAAATTAAAGAAGAAAAAAAAAAGGTTGTAACCATAGCAGCTGTGAAAGTCAGGCACTCTGAGCACAGGCTTTATTATGCCTCTACTTCATCACAGGCTGCATTCATTTACAAAGAAGTCCTTAACGTCAAGAACAAAAGGAACGAAATTTCTGTGAATGCTCTGAGTGTGTTGACTGCCTAATGCTTTGAGTGCCACTTCATAAGCTGAGCTGACAGGAAATAATAATATAATTAGGCAACAATGACCTTCAGGTTGGGCACTTCCTGGCAGTTAACCCAGTCTTTAACCTGGCGGCTCGGCTGCTCTTGGAAAGTGCCCAATCCTGAGGCTTTCATAGCTACGACAACTGCAGGAGTTCTTAAAACAAATAAATTACCATTTTTATGTGTTGAAAAGTTAAAAACTGAACTGCACATTGCCATGGAGACAGTGTGCTATTTAGAGCACAGAGATTTTTCAAGGAGTGAGAGTCCAGTTAAATATCTAACAGGAAAGAATGCTTCAGTCTTTATGTTTTGTTAGATTTATAATAATTGTATTTTGCATGTAGGACGCACAGAGATAATGCTAATTGATTCTCTGAAGTAATTTGTGCATTCTGGAGACAAATCTTGACTATCCTAATGGAACTGTGTATTCTGCTTTGGTCTGCCCCAGTTCTTACACCACCTGCTTTTCTGTGATATCTTATTACCAGAGCCATCAGAAGGACAATGTGAGGAATTGTTTAAGCATCAGTCAACAGAAATACTGTAATAAACTGCCTTGAGTTTGCAGGCTCTATATCATGCACTGAGTGTTCCAAATTCCAGGTGTCCCAACCTGGTTTAAATGCTCTTTTTAAAATATCTTTTTGGGAAATAGAAATGTTCCACATATTTGCTGGTAAACACAACTGGAGTTGCACTACCAGGATGTCAGAAAAATGCTATGTATTTGTAAAAATAGCATGCTCCAAAGAATTAATGTATTTTATCAAGAAATCTTATTGATTGAAAAAGCATTCCTTAATGCTTTATTTTAAATGTTTTTGTCATCTTGTCAAGGACTAGAAAACAACACATGAATGAGCTTTTGTTGTAAATATTGATTCTAAAGAAACCTATTAGACAGAGACTTTGAATGTAACAAATGTATGAGAAGTAAAATAATGTGTGGGTTTCACTCACAATTATCACACACAGTTTGGCCAGTGCTTCAGTTTTGTATTCTTGGATATACCCTCTGTTTGGTAGACCTGGTTTGGGCTGGTTTGAGATTTTCTTGTTTGTTTTTTTTTTTTTTAACAATTTTTTAAAACAAGCAGTGGTTTCTGGTTTACAAATGATTCAGTGCAACATGAGGCAGAACATGATTCAGCTGCTGTCAGGATGCCTCAGAGGGGCATGTGCTTTCTTGAAGTACCCTTGCAGAAAAGTCAAAATACAAAGCTACCGAGCAATCCTGCTGGATAGCTAAAGATTGATCTAAAAGGGGAAAGCGATGGAGGGGATGAATATTCTGATTTGTATACAAGTTGTAGAGGAAAGCAAATGTAAGAACATGTGCAGAAACATATTGCAAACCGTGCAGTATAGGCTATAGCAATCGAAAACGAATCAGTACTTATTTTATTAAAAATATATGAGACTAGACATGGGATGCTTGGATTTCTTTTCCTTATCTGCAAAAATTTTTTCAAGGTCTTCTAGACCCTTTTCTGTCTTTTTCAACACTAGAAGTATCTGGTTTATTAGATCTAGACTCATGAACTAGGCACAGGCCTCCTTTTTTCTTTTTTTTTTTTTTTGGCCTTTAAATGTAGAACAATAAGGTACTATATAATAATATATTACACCAGTCAAATCTCAAGTTAATTTTATTTTTTTAGTGGACGTGAAGGCTCTACCTACTGGCTACTTATTGATATTTTCTTTAAAATTTCTGTATTAAATAAGCTATAAAATCAGCACTGCAATGCCCTGTATATAAACAAAGATTAATTTTCTCAGCTGTGCTATAAACCATTAAAAATATCTCACCAAAACTAGTATGACAAATCATCATCCTCAACAAGTCAATTTGACAAGACCAGAAACTGCTCTCAAACTGCAGCTACTAATTTCGGAGTGTTGAGCTGAACTCAAGAGCACCTCAGGCTAAGGCTGTCCTTTGACTGAGGAGAAAGATCCCTTTTCAGAAGGCACCAACATTTGGTAGCACACAAGTATCCTAAATTGGAGATGGGACAAGGCAAATGTGGAGATAATCCACAGTCACTCCCTTCACACAGGGATCGCTGTTGTACTGAAGTAGCTGATCCTCAGCACTTAAGGCTGTGTCTGTGCAGCAGGTGACTTTATCTGCTCTTCACACCAAGCTCAGACCTTGTAGCCACAGCTGATATGGCACCAGCCTGAGATAATAAACTCTTTTCTTACCGTAGCAGACTAATATGTGGGCTTGGAGCACAGGCAGAATGAGCTCATGTCTGCCCACAAAAGACCTTTTAAATATATTTGATATTGGTATCCAAACACAAGTGCTAACCACAATTAGCAATCCGAATTTCTTCTTAGCAAAGGTGGCCAGTCCAGACTATGAAAAATCATCACATAGCTGCAAGATAAGTGAGAAGCTCAGGCTGATGCAGCCCCAGAACAAGATACCTTGGCTTCGGACTGTGCCAAGCTTTGTTTTATCAGCGTTTAGAGCAGTTGTTGTCTTTGTGGAAAGGAAACAAACACCACTGAAACAGAAGAGAGATAAAATGAGAACAGTGATAAAAACTGCCTTAGTTACTCATATTCTGAACTTTTACTCTAGTGGTGCATTTCAGACTCACCTTAGCGCAAGTAACTGGCAAGACTTGCAAGTACCTCAAAAGAAGCAGGAGATATTCTGCATACCTTACAAAAAGATGCTGCCATTTACCTGTGTTGGAGTTTGGAGGAATTTTTTCCTCATTCTGTTGCTGGGCAACCCTAAAGACCAGGTACTTAAGAGACAAAACGTGTGGCCAGGTGTGACAAGGGGAGAAAAGCACCTGGCCGCTGGTAACATCACTTGCTCTCGGGGTATCGCAGGGGGACGGTTTGCCTTTCGCTGGGACCGGGGGAGCCCAGCTCTGCTCTGTTTTTCCTTCTTTGCTTGGTGAGCTTTCGTTTCAGAAAGCACGGAATCCCAACCCTCTTCCCCCCTCCTGGAGTGCGTGTCTCCCTGGCTGGGTCTCGCAGCTGCTGTGGAGGAGCCCGGCTGTGGCTGACCTGCATTCTACACCTGCTGGGACGCACTGTGGCTTCTGCCACCACTGCAGAGTTTCTGCCAGTCTGGGTGAACCAGCCCTGCCATCCAGCCTGCTGCTCTGAGGTTTCCCGCGGCAGCCCATTCCACCATCCAGCCTCCCTGCCGTCTGATCTGGCCGTGTCAGGAGGAGACCTGAGCTCGCGCCACAGCGCCCCCTGCAGGCGCAGGAGCCATGGCCCCTGCCCTGCCTGGGAGCCCGACAGCGCCCCCTGCCGGCCGTGACTGTAACTGCACCAAAGGGGAGGGGTGGTGTCTGGCAGCTCAGAGAAAGCTGCCACCGGCTTTCTGGTTTGTTTATTTGTTATTGCTACTGTTATTGTTGCTTGTTTTCCACGCTGTAGATACTGGTAAAGAACTGTTATTCCTTTTCCCATATCTTTGCCTGAGAGCCCTTGATTACAAAGTTATAACGATTTGGGGGGAAGGCGGAGGGGGTCATATGCTCTATTCGAAGGCAGGTTCCCACCTTCTTTAGCAGACACCTGTCTTTCAAACCAAGACAATCTGCTCTTTACATTGTCTTAATTTGCTTCTATTACATCAGTAAACAATTGCGCCCTCTCACACACACAGGCGATTTCTGTCCCTGCAGAGCAGGAGATCACACAAGACCATAAAGGAAAGAACACAGTTATCTTCTTGTATTTTAGTAGAGAAAAAGGAAATTGCAAATACATTATCTCTCCAGAAGAAAACGGTACATGGAATTTAATAGCTATTCTGGGACTCAAGGGAACTGTGAGTGCATGCTCTGGGAATGGCACCAGATCATCCTAAGTGGAATCCAGTACCTTAAGGAAAGATATTCTAGTTATAATGAATGTCACGTGCTGTTTCCACCTTGAATTTTTACAGGCTCATATGTAACTAGAACAGTCACAGATTCTATTAAGAGAAAAAGACACTTCAGTTTACCTGAAGCTTGCTCTTGAAATTTGTCCAAAGATAAAAGGTTTCACTATTCCACTATCAAACATTAACAGTACAGAGAGTACCAGAGATAGCAACCTGGTACTTGAGTACAATTATACAGTAACTACTAATACTTATTGAGGAAGTATTAATTAAGACCTTTGCCACTACTAATACATGCAGGATGGCATCCTGCTGTCTAATTGCCTAAGGACACTTGAAATGACACCAGCTTTATCTCCCAGTATACTGGGGACACACAATAATCCAGAAACAAAATGAAAATTAGCCCCACCACGTCAGTGGAGTTCTTTTGAGTTACCAAATCTCTGTATCTTAGGAACAACAAAACCAAATCATATTCCCAGTGATCGATGAAGTCAACTGATATTCAATGTGTTCAGGCAAAAGGAAGTCTGGTCTGAAAACTGCTTTTCAAGCTTCAGCTCTTAAGGAATGAAAGCAAGAAGGAGGGGGAAAGGATAGGGAGAAGGAGAGGAGCTCTTATGAAGATGCACCTGGGTTTGTATTCATTTGTGTCTGGTCCTGTCTGTCATGTCATATGGTGCCATGAAGCACAAACTGATTTCTAAGAGAGAGAGGATCTGGCTGCTTTTTTTCTCTACGGAAACTCCATTTGGGAGTTTCCATAGAGAAAAAAAAATTGAAATTACAGAATTCAGAGGACAAAGGGTTCTTTTTCTATTATTTTAATAAAGCTCACTAAATTGCATGAAAAATACTGTGTTTGCATTCTGGCATTTCCAGCATTTTAAAGGTAGGTCTGATCAATAAAAAAAGTCATTGCCCAAAGGGTGACAATTTCCCAATTATCAGTAAAATCAGGGAGTGGCAGATGTTACCACTCTTTTAGGATTTGTGCCTCAGATCAGCTCTTTCACATGTTGGTGCAGTAGTGCATAAACAGTTGAGGCAAAAAGCACATGACAGAGAAACATCAGGTTCATATATTATAAAATGCAATTTCCCTCACTGAGGCCTTAAGGCTCTTTAGTTCTAGTAATCTCCTTTCTAATGTTTTATGCACTGTTTCTAATAGCTTGGTAGACCACAGAAGGAAAATTCTCACTTCAGAGAACACGTGAGACAAATGTTGAAGCTAATGGAGTGATTCTTGCCCATTGAAAAGAAAAAGAAGCATCCTAGTACATGTCCTTAGGCCAAGTAAATGATATTTAGTGTTACTTCTTAATCTTCAGCAGTGAAAATCTATTGCATGTAGCCCAGAGCTAAAATGAATCAATCAGACATGTAAAATATTGTTGACAGTGATGAACTCAACCTGCAAAGAATCAAGAGACACAGTCTTTTCTTTTTAAGACTTTCACTTTATGTCCTACGAAGTGCAAAATACACTCCAGGACTGGAGAGTATGCTGAGTCTGTAGACCCAGCCCAAATGATCCTGATTCCTGCTCACTGAGTTGCTGGTTTTAAAAGGAACCCGTTGCCTGAGGCTCATCATATGTGCTCAAGAGAGCTCCACTGACTACATACTGCAGCTTTCCCCTGATTGCACATCCTTCTCCCAGGCCTAATTCTCTTGCCTTTTTTTTTTTTTTTCCAAGAAGAAAAAGCTTGGCAGCCCCAAAGGTTAACACAGCATTTTAGAAAATCTTTTTTCTTATTAAGCGATGACTCCCACTAGTTTGTGGGAAATATTAGATAATATGACTGCTAATGTTCAGGCACTACATGTCAATACTTCCAGAAGCCTGATAGAAAAATCCCACCACCTTACCTGACCTCTTCAATTTTTCATCTTGTAACATCCTGGTGTGATATCACAGCCAGTACATTTTTTCTGTTTGTGCTTGGCAAGGCTCCAGATGGTTTTTAAGTCACTTGTTCAGGCAGAAGAAGAATGGTACATTTGGGATGAAATTATCCTGGAGGGCATTGCTGCAATTAGAGAGATGAATGGCCCTTGGCTTTAATGAGAACACCAGGTACACGTTTCATGTGCTTATTCAGAGGAATCCAGCTCACTCAGCCAGGCAATGTAGTGCTGCTAAGTCAATACCTGTGGAACTGCAAACACTGCTTCTTGGAGAAGGGGCCGTTTCAGCTCCATGTTTACCTATAAACAAAACACATCTTAGCAGGGGAAAACATCCCAGTTGTCATGAGTATTCTGCCTCATTCCTCCCAGCATGTTACAGCTGCTTTTAAATTCACAGTAGAACAGTGTGCCAGAGAATGCTGGATGGGCATGGAATGCAAGATTAGGACATTTACATTACAGTTACAAGTACACCCATGCCAGAAAGCATGCAATTACATCTCGAATCTCATTCTAATAGTGAAATTGTTTTTGCACTACTTGAACAGAAATCTGTTCTTTAAACCCTGTTGCTTTCCTGTGCTTTTTCAAGCTTCATGAAATAGTATTTTGTGCTTCATATCTACAGCTTCACAAGCACAAAAAACCTAAAAGGACTGTATTAAGATCATAAAGACAAACTGTCTTAGTTGAGGAAAGGAAAGAATTAAGGCTGCTAGAGCTGTTCTAGCTCAGATTCCCTTTTCTGTGTGGATAATGATACAACTTTTGATGATACAAGCATATTTTTCCACAGCATTTCTCCTGTCTCCTTTTGTGCATAGAATGGACTGCGCTCACTAAATGAGCAGCAATCCAGTATTTCGTTTTCTGCCTGTTGTTCAATGTATTGCCCCAGGCCTTATTGACTACACATTTACAAATGTGGTTCTGAAGACAGAGTTATTAATATCCTCCTAGGTGTTTCTGTGCTGCTCATCATTAGTACATGTGAACGCTTCACAAAGATCATGCTATTTATCTTCCCAACATTTTTCAGAGGTGAGGAGATGGAACCATCCCTGTTTTATAACTTTCAGTTCACAGCTTTCAGACTATTTCCCCCTTCTTTTTGCTTCACCACTCTTACACTTCTAGCTTTTGTCCTTTTCCATTTTTTCATGTTGTCACCAGCATATGCCTGCCTCCTCAGCAAATTCCAGCTCTCATTCCTGTGACCAGGAGGAAATCTTGGAAAAGGGAAATAAAATTCTTCCTTTTAGTTGCTTTCACTGACAATATATGTAATTAATTACCAGACAGGTGGTTTCACTCCTGTGCTAAACTATGCCCCATCCAAGCAAAAGCTTTGGAAAACTTAGTGGCCAAAACTATGAATTTTTATGAACTCCAGCAAACCAGATATTTTCAAAGGCTTGTAGCTTTTTTTAACAGACAGTATAAGAGCATTCCTAAAAGCAACTCTATGCTCCATTCAAATTTCAAAGCCTCACTCAAAGTGTGAAGAGTAGAGTCTTTCTATGACTCACTCAACTTTTTCTTTTTAGTAAAAGGAAACCTGCTTTGTCATATTTCAGTTGTAAAAAAACCAAATATTCATGTTAAAATTTATATACATGTGAATACAATTTGGATGGTCCTGTTATAGAAAAACCTGTCCTCAAATTAATGTTTTGAAGAGCTATAACACCCTTTTTTCAGTTTCTTTTAATAGGAAGTACTTAAAAACTTTAATTATAGAAAGTGTTATGAGCCCTACCTGTAATATATGAATGAACACATATAAACTTATGTCCAACTCCATGACAAGGGAGAAAAAATAGAATCTAATACGTAGACTCATGCACTTATAGAAACATGAACATATACAAGTATCTTTAAGCTTTCATTTGCTTAAATAAAAACACTCAGGGGAACTCTTTAAGGGAAAATACATAAAGCAGGAAAAAATCCCTAAGTTTTCTGGGCAATTTATTGTATCCCTTCTCAAATCATATTCCACACATTCAGTCACAGCTTTTGAAAAAAATGAAGTAGTTCTTGTTAGTGGTGGGCAAACTATCAGCACTACAGTAGAGCAGAATTTCTAAATGCATTATGGAGTGTTACCTGCTGGTCCTCTCGTGGTAATTACAACACACATCTTAAAATTTGCCTGCACCCTCTGTGCCACTGTAATTGTGTGCCTGACTCCCACACCCCACCTAATAATAGTAATAGGAACACAATATTTTACAATAAGGAGACTTTGCATCAGTAGTGTGAAAGACCCAGATGGCCATGATTGTATGTCCCAAGCTGCAGGACACTGTCACCAACACCCAGGGCAAGACAGCAAAGAGCCTGTAGCCAAGTGTTTGTTTATGTATTTGTGGAGATTTTGGGTTGTTTATTTTCTTGTTGTTTTGGCCTTTTTTTTACACAGATGAGATCAAACCCAATATCTATAAGTGTCAGATTCCCTCAGGACCCTCAGGCTTCTTCCAATGTTATCTTTCTGTACAGCAGGATACTGACTTGGATAACAGCTGTACCCATTGGACATTTCCCGCATCAACACCCTGCATCCCAGGTCACTCTACAGATTGGAGATGTTACTGCTTGGTCACCTTGGAGAAATTTAGAATTACCGTAGGAAAAAACACAAAACAAAAAACCAACCAGTATCCCAATCCCAAGTATTAACTTACAAAAGCACAAAGCACATAAACACCATGACAAAGTATGTGTGTATTTTGTCTGGAAAATAATCTCTTATGATGTCAGCTTTTCAGGTTAGTAGACGTTTTCAGACTTCTTGCAGAAGCTGCAGTTCACTATTAATGCTTTACCTCTGAGTTACATTCACAGAAGAGACTCTTGGGCTGGGAAAACTGGCTATGTTTTGCACTTCTAGTAGGGAGCTTACTTGAGGAGTCATTGAGTTTCTGAGTTTCAGTCTCATTTCTCTATCCTTCATAGAAATATTTGACATTTCTTATCCCACTATTAACTACTCTCACCTCTTTGGAAACATCCATATGTCTGACAGGTCGGATGTAGCCCTCTTTTGTGCTTGACTGAGCCAACTGTTAATTCCCTGAGCAGTAAAACATTCTTTCTGTCCAAAGAGGCACTACCTATCTCTTAACATGGAGTACTTCAAGGCATTAAAAATGCATAAAGCATGTCAAATTGTTATTACGCTTTATACAAAAACGTATTAAAATATAGATAGACAAAATTACACATGGCACAGTCACACCAGCCATGTGACTGAAATTGGATTACAAAAAATCTTCCCCAGTGGAGTAGACGGGATCCTAATGAGTTTGGAGCCATGAGCACCCACAGCTGTCTGATGCCATGCAGGAGGCTGAGCAGGAGGCTGGAATGTTATGTGCAGCAGCTGCAAGCCAGGACCTGGATTAGTCAGTCAGGATAAGTATTTCTGTCCCCTGGGTGCTGGTCTAAACTGGGACAGAGGGGCCAGGCCTTGACTGGCAAGAGTGCATCACATACAAGGGTCTTTGAACAGAAATATTACTGTAAAAATTGTTATTGACTTTCCAGGCCCATCCCACTTAGTAAATATATTTCAGATTCTGACACTAAATGATGCAATTATGTCTCTACCTCTGCTTTATCCTGTATTCCACCACAACAACATGCCAAACCCCATCAGCCTTTCATACCTGAACAGAGCATGGCTCCTTTCTACCTAACCCTTCTGAAAACTGTTTTTCAAAAGCCAAGGATTTGTTGCCTAAACACTGATTAACTTAGGTTAAACTACATTTCTGCAAGCTTAGACTTGAGCAATAACAAGGTACACCAGAGTGCCCACTAATAGACTTTAAGTGCATTCCTCTGAAGGCTGAAAATTACGTGGCACAGCAACACACTTGGCTCACAAGGATTGCTGGAGGAGTTGGATGCCAAGGATTTACACCTTTTGACCCTCCAAGAGTTCAGAATGGGGTCTAAGCACTGTCAAATATGGTTATACAAAAGGAAGAGAGTGTTGCCAGCGCTGCTTATGCAGGTGCTCAGGTATCTGGAGAACATTACCCAGATGTGTTCCCAAGGACACTGCAGCTGTACCCTTTATTTTGCCTTGACCTTTTCCTGTGGACACAGGATAAGCCACAGGAGTTTCTCCCATGGAATAGGTGTCAGATATTGATCTTCTCTCTGTATGAAAAAGCGTTGGAAGTGGTTCCTTCCACTGTCCCCATCAGAACTAGTGTCAATCAATGAGAAGAAAGATACAAAATAAGTGTGGTAGCTTTCTCATTCATATGTGCAGCAGAGGGAATTTCACTGTGTGATGTACTTTTCTCTAGCAGGGATTAGGCCCTCCAGCAAGCCCGGCCAGGTCTCTGAGGGCAATACAGCACACACTTCTTGCTGTATCCATGAACTGGCCAGAAGCAAAGAATTTTTTTTTTCTGCAGGTTTCTTCAATACAAGCAGCTAACTGTGGTATTTATTGATTGTGTTGTTGGTTTCTGTAGAAACAGATATGAAGTTAATTAAGATCAAGGGTTAGAGCTGATAAAAATTGGTATTTTCAATGCAGTTCATCTATCACGCACATTCAAATCAGTTGCCCCAACAAAACACCTATGGTGGAGAAATGGTGATGGCTGAATCATTTATGAGAATGTTAAAAAGAGCTTAAAGCTGATAAATTTGTTTTCTGTTTATCCTGCTGAAAATGTTTTCCTTTGATAAATAAATAAAAACTATTTTTTAAATTTGCTGATTTTGGATTTAATCACCAGAAGATCTTTTTGATCAAAAGCCATCCTCCTTACAACCTGCTTGCCAATTTTCATTTCTATTAATTCATTTTCCTAAGGAACGTGTTTTGCACAGCTGCTAGAACACTTGTCCAGGTAAAAGGAACCTCTTCTTTGCCTCAGATGTTGTTATTCCTGTCAATTCACTCCCTTATGTGTAACAATGAGCTGAGTGCCCTCAGACATTCCTTGTGGGGTGGTGTGCACGTACTGAACCTTTAGGTCATTTCAGCTCTTAGCAGGAGCTAAATGTGTCCTCACTTTTTACAAGTAGTACCATGAAGAGACAGTTCCCAAATCCAGTTTATGTTAATAAGCTGCCTGCGTTTTGACAAAGCCATCCCAAAACCACAATTAAAATGCTATTGGTTGTGAATTTTTCTGGTGGCTCCATATCCAAATATCGGTGCATTTAACCTCTTGTATTCTTCGTGCCTCCTGTTTGGAAAGATGAGCCTTCTTTACAGTTCCATTGAAAAGAACAGGGGGGAAAGGACTCCCTGACCTGCCCACTGTATTCCTGCTACAGCTTAATCATCTTGTCAGCTCACAGTGTGCTATACTTTCTGAAATGGAATAGGAAAAGAAAAACAGAAAATCATGGATAACACAGTACCTTACCCTTGAATCATGCTTTCACATTTCCAATTCACAGGGAAGGTCCTCTCCAAAATGAGTTTGCAATCAATCCAATGAATGAAATCACTGTGATATTTCTGTGACCCTTCAAAATGGTATCAAAGCCATAAGCAGATACTGGTTTGTGTCAGATTGAGAAGGAGATTATAAACTAGATCTGAATTCAGTGTTTCACTGCATTTCCCCAGAAGGGCTTTAGAAATGGGCCAGCCTCAGCTGAATCTCCCAAAGGGCTGCAGGAGCACATGTGCCCCTGAAAAGGGATGCTGGTTTACCCAGGCCCTTTCCTCTCCCAAGTGCCATCTCTCAGTTCCCCCTGTGTCACTTTCATCTGACACTCTGTGGACCAGGAGGATGAACTGACATTAAAATGACTGAGTATTAAGGGAAGCCCCCACCCCACCCTGCCCATGCCTGGTTTGGTACAAAATGCCACAAAGACAGAATAGGCTCTATTCAAAGTAGCCTTACACATTGCTAACAAGGTTTTCCATCCTGCACGCATCTTACCCGCTCCCCAGCTGTATTTGGAAACTAGAGCAGAACAGAAAGAAGGGCCTACAGATTGAAGGAAAAGAAACAAATAGACAAAAGAATCCAACCAATTAAACAAACAAAAACAAAGAAAAAAAACCCAAACCCAAAAACATCATCATCAAAATAAACTCACCAAAAAGAGAAAAAAAACTAACAAAACCACCAAAAAACCCCAACCCCCCAAAAAAAAACCACCACCAAAAAAACAAACCAAAAACACCAAACAAAAACAAATAAAAAAACCCCTAAAAACCCCAAAACAAACAAACAAAAAAAACCCAACAACAAAACCAGGGGGAAAACTGGAAAATAAAACAGAAGGAAAAAAAAAAAAAAAGGGGGGGGAAATAGAAAAGGGGGAAAATAGAAAAAGAACAACAGTGTCTTCTTTTTCCTTCCTTTTGATTGCTAGGCCTGTTCCCCAGTTTGGACAAGTTAAAGCATCAAGAAGAGTGCACACAGCGACTAATTGGGAGATATTGTAAGAAGAGGCCCAGAACTGAGGAAACACCACTCAGCAATGTCTGCAGTGCTGCTGCAGGACCACACAGCAAATGCAGAAAAGGCTCCCCTACCTCTAATATTAAATATGAATACAGCTGCGTAACTCAGATCTTATTCAAAGCCGCTCTGTTCTTGCCTTCTTATTGTGCCTCACTCATCAGCTATCTGGAAAGGCTTTGCTCACTTCCCTGGGAGATAAGGACCCTAATACCCCTCATTAATGCTTGTGACTCATTGAATGAAGCCAAGACAATCCTGTGGAAAGGTTTTTCGATAGAGAAAAATCTGTCATGTCTAGAGATGCATTTTTCATGGTACCTAAAGATAATGTCAAAAATGTTTTTCCTTCATCTCCACCATCACATATTTTAAGGAGGAGACATACTGCCAAAAAAAAAGGAAAATAATCCACACAATTTGTGGATGAAAGTTTAAGAGAGTTTGAAAAAAAATATTTTGAAGCTCTTTTTCTTTCATATTTCTATTGCCTGCAAAAGCAGGTGCGTGTTTATCAGCTACGGAGAACTCAGAGGGAATCATAGAAAACCATTAAAACTGACCAAAAATAACTCTTTTATACATAAAGATGCCAGAAATGTGAAGCTCTAAGTCCTCCAAGGGCTTGAAGGAAACGGTGTCTCACTGAGAAGCTTGATTCCAGCCTGGCAAGCACATGCTTTTGGTCGTGAGGAATCCCACTGCTTCCCAGCTGAGAATTTATCTGGAGCTGCAGAACCAGTAAAAGCCCCTGGGACAGGGCTGATTCCTGTGCAGCTGTGGCACAGATGGGCAATATGCACTGCAAGCAGCTCCCCTTATGCTGCAGGAAAGCAAAAACAGGACGGAAAACCTGTCAGAAGAGGAGGGTGCTGGAACAATGGGCTCCATGTAATGGAAGAAGGCTCAAAACTCGTAAGTACCCAGTAAAGATAAGCACCATCCAAAGAAGAGCTTCTCTAGACTCTCTAACACAAAGATCTTGAGATTTACAGAAACAGAACCAGAGGACATTTCTTGAGAATCATCCCTGTGCACATCATCATACTGTATAAGCCTTTTCACAAATTTCAATATATTGTCCCTTAAAACTAGGTAATTTTGGGGAAATAGACTGGTAGAAAATTTCACTTCTCTAACAATTACGAACTTCTAACATGTATTCTAAACATATCTGTGGTTGTAATGTCCAGATAGTTTTCTTTACACCTATGAGCAATGGTGAACTCCTCTCTTTGGGAATAGCTCTTCCCAAGTACCTCATACAGAATGGCTGTGCCATCACCTTTCCCTAATAAGAGGTACAATTCCTGAATGTTTTACCTAAGCAACACTTCTCTTTCTGTACTTTCCCATTCAAAATGCTGCTAAAACTTGATAAAATAGATCAGACAGTCACCTTCTCATACTTTCAGCACCGGACTAAAGGTCTCATAGCAACAGCATTTAAAAAAAAAAAAAAAAAAATCCCTTTTGCAATTTTATTTTCCCTTCCAAACTGACCCAGATACAATTGTGGTGTCACAGTTTACGAGTTGGCCACAGTGACCTACTATGTGAGATGCTTCCCTTTTATGATAATACCAGAAGGAAAGAGGATGAGAATGGCTTAGGCAACAGGTGTCTATATTCTTTTGATGACAGCATCTTTTGTTCCTTGTTCCGACACTGTTTCTTTTTCAGTCTTTTTTCAATGACAGGTCTAAGGGCATGCTCAAATAGAATTTTGACCCAAAAAGCATTTAACCACTTTTTGCTAACCTTTCAGCTGTCAGAATCATAGTATGTGGGGCATCATCACTTCAAACTTTATAAGTTTGTTTTCTAGAGAAAAGCTCAGGTTGACTACAGAGGAATTATTTTATACTGAGTACTTTCACTATTTTATAGACATTTTCTTCCAGAACTAAAAACTCTTTATTACATGAAGTGAATTTAAAATGTTCAATGACATTAAATTTCAGGTCAATATAGATTTGAAAAATTGAAGTACAATATGATCTGAAGAGAATACTTTCTGAGGAGGATTGTGTGACATTTCAGAAAGCATAGCAATTTTCTAAAGCTTGAACTGAAAACAAACAAACACACAAAAAACACACTCTAAGCCACATGGAAAAATAAAAGCTAAGATATAACGACATATTTTACAAGATAAAGCTTTCTCTCAACAAAGCCTGTCTAGCGAAACATCACTGAGCAGGCAGGAGTGTTGATAGCAGTCTTACTACATCAGGGACAAATCTCTATTCATTTACAGCCATGAAAACTTCCTCCTTTGCTTACAGTTGTAAAGCATCATTTCCAGAGAAAGGGAAATGGCCTCTCATTTAGGAGATTTTCCTCATGCCACTGAAGCAGTCAAGGCTCTGTCTTTGAGAGATATCAACACTATCATTGTATTTTGTTTCTATCAGGTTCTTCTTATAACAGTTTGGTGCTGTTTGGTAAAGAATTCTTTTGATATGTCTTTCATGACCCCAAAGATGATTAACCTATGCTGCCACTACAAATATTTCTCACCTCAAAAATTACAAAACAGGTGGTGTTCCCAATGTTATTTAAGTAACTACATGGTATTTTTGGGCAAATAAATCCCACCAACACATGCAACAATGATCCAAAAGCATGTTCTGTCTATCTCACCATTAATACATTCCCTGAGTCTGTGCCTGGTGCATGAATATATTGAGCTCAGGAGAACCCTAAAAAGAGGAAGGAAGCACAAACCCAAAGTTTTATCATCCTGAGTTTCAGCGTATTTTCAGGCCAGCTCTGTAGCTAAGGTGCACATGGTTTGTATTTAATTTCTCCAAGGATTCAAGCAGTAATTAAAATAAATTATAATTAATGTCTGACCAAGCTCAAAACTCTTTGTGCACCTTAACAAAAACTGAAAATAACTGGTAATGTTGAAATAAACAAAGCAATATGCTTGTTCATCAAGACCAGGAGCCAGAAATATAAAAGAATAAAATAAATTTTAAAAACCCACTCTTAAAAGCTATTGATATGAGGTATCCTGAGGTCTGCTAGGGAGAAAGTCATGCAAGATGTCTAACAATGTTCCTGATGTTAATGTTGCTGAGTTGTAGGTCTGGGAGTTTGGTCCTTTAAATACCCCTCGTTTCATGGAACCAGAGCTGTATTTCCTTACAGACTTTTCTCAATTTGTTCGTAGTAAGGCCCTTAAGCTTTAGATTAAGCACTTAAGCCTATAATAAAAGAGATACAAAGAAAACAGTAAACTGTTAATTTAGATAATATTGAGAAAGAAAACCCTGAAGATTGCATGCCATTCTAATTCCTCCCCCTCATGTCCAAAGCTAAGTCTCTGTAGGTTTTCTACATTCAAGATTCCTCAATGCAATGCTAACACTGCATATCATGGACCCCCTGCTCTAGCACGTAAATCCTGAAAAGTTATGGAAAACAGAACGTGAGAACAAGCTTATTTTTAATTCTTCACCATGCAAAAACCTAACAGGATATCCCAGAGCTCTCAACAGTAATGACTTTTGTGATATAATTGCAGACCACAAAGCAGCAACATAAAACAAAGCCAGAGGCTAGCCTGTTTGCCACCAGATTTCCAAAAGGAATTTCAACTCACCCATGCAGAACCATAGAGGCAACATGGCAAGCTGGCTAACTCTAGGATCAAGGGATTTTCAGCAACAGGAAAATGGCTGTCTCCAGGAAATTTGCTGTTGCCCTGACAGCAGACATGCATCACAGAAATCCCAGTGGAGCCAGGCTGTCGCAGCACTACGAGCAGGTTTCTGAAGTGGCATCTGTGGTTTCTTCATGCCTGTTTCCAGTATTTTCTGAAGAACTATCAAAACAATGCATCCACTGTGTCCCTACTGATTACATCCATCCCTGCCAAAGTCCCTGCCTCTCAAAAGAGCCAGTCAGCAGTGCTTCAAAGCCTGCCCACCCTTTAGGTCACTAACCCAAACCTGGACACAGCTGGTATCTTGCTGGAGGTACTGGGAAACAACCTCCTCATGTTGGTGCAGATCATGGGACATGCCCTGCCAGGGCTGTGATACCAACATGGTTATGCACTGAGGATGGATCTGTTTCATTTTGGGAACAGCACCCTGTATCATTCAGTATGGAAGCTTAGGCTGTGCCATGAACAGCTGATGAAGACATAGATGTGTACGATTTGTTTGTACAGGACGGCATCCACCCAAATATTTCCTGCAGGCCACCTTCCAGGAAGACAAAGTACCTCCCACAGCTCACCCAGCAGCACCCCTGCTGCCACACTTACTCCATTCCCACTGGACTTGCAAGCACATGGCAAACATCGCATTTAAGAAATCAGGCCCTACACATGGTGTAAAAAAAGGCAGGACAGAGGCACTGCTGCCTCACAGCGATGAGTTTCCCTGATTCTAATTTTTTTGCAAAGATATGGTCTTTCATTTTTACATATAATCCACTGTAATTTGACAGTTGCATTAAATCCTTTTGCTCTTACTTAGAGAGAAGCAAAACACACACAATTTGCCTTCGCTGTAGCACTGATTATTTGGTGTAGGTATAGCATGGTCTTGTGTCTCTACATTAAGAAGTATTAATCTCCTCTTGCTGTCATCTTATGGAAGCCTTTCCCATGTCTCTGATAATTTTTAGCTCTCCAGACACCTCTGTTTCTGCTGTATGCGTCAGATAAGGAAAGAAAAAGGCACGGTGATAATCTCTGTTTATATACTATACAGAGAAGCTGTATCCAGCAGAAGGAAAAAAGCTCCTAGGGAAGGACTACGGAAACAACACCTACTTAAAGCAATGCCACACACAGCCAGTGAAGGCTTATAAAATAATGAGATTTGTAGCAACGACTCCAACTGGGTATTATACACTAAAGAGAGAGATGTTACAGCAGCCTGTCCAAGAAGAAGATTTAGTGGTTATTTCAGAAAGACTCCTGAAGCATTCAGCCTGATGTGTAGCTACATTAACAAAGCAGGCAAATAGAATGCCAGAACGCCTTGCTAGAGGCACGCAATGTACATCAAAAGGCTGATGGTTAAATTACCAAACAAACCACATGGGCCAAAAGTAGACTTTTTCCCACACTTGCACTGAGTTGTAGATAGCAAGTAATTACCTGCAAGTAACTGCCTTTTTCCCTTCCTATAATGCTATTTTTCTTCCCCTGACAATACTTGTCCGGTGAACACACCAGTCATAGCAATCCCTGTCTGCATTCATAGTGACATCAAGCCAACAATGTTGGACAACGTTTAGTTTATTTCTAAGCTGTTCATTGGATGAAACTACAGCATGAATGAAGCAGGGGCTGTTTTTTCTCCCTTTTGACTTTCTCAATTAAGCAGGTCACTGATGCACCTTCAGTTAATAAGCACAAACCTTCCCAGATAAGGATGTAGCTGAGTCTCTTCTGTACTGCTGCAAGCAGCCATGGCTTGTTTCTCTCCAAAAATACCTTGGAAACCACCACAGTTTGTTCCTCTGCTGAGAAAGAAATATGTATGGCTTTGTTCAAGAGAGCAGTAAATAAAATAAAGGGATGGATGAAAACAAACACCTCAAATTGAGCTGAATATAAAGCAAAGTGAGATGGTGAAGATCACTTTTAAATGCTGCCAGCATTTGAGAAAATGAAGTCCATTTGAAGGGGGAATTTTCCTCTCTCTTATATTGCTTTAGATCAAAAGCCAGTGTGACAGATTGCTGTGTATAGGACAGATGTAATTGGAAACAACATGCAGCCTAGGTATTTCCAACCCTGAAAGTTAACAGGGGAAAAAAATGGCCTAAAACAATAACCAGGAGCTATTTCTAAAAGAAATAATCCTGTTTAAAACAACGACATTTGAATACTTATTTACCTTCTCGCTTCTGAAACTTTAGGAAGTACATCCTATTTTCATAGCTTTCTCCACCAGCATGGAAAAACAAACATATACACACACACAAGGACACACATTGATATATTTAGAAAAGTCATTCTGAAATCACCTGACTCCAGGAGCTGAAAATACAAGGGAAACACCGGTGTTGCAGGACTTACAATAAAAGCACAAGTTCCCATCACAACAATTAATTTTTTCTGACTAGACTTTGCTGAATTTTCTTGTCTTAAATGAATAGATGAGTTTTTCAATATTTCTTCAACGATCATGCATCTGGTTTTTAGTACAGGACAAAGCAAAAATTGCCAGTGGTGCCTTAAGCAGATCTGGTTTTAATTTATTTACTTACACTTACTCTCTACCTCAATAGTAATCCTTGTGTATTATACAATGAAAAAAAGAAGCAAATCCTGGCACACAGGAAAGAGGGAAAAATATTAAAAAGTGTGAGTAAAATGCCATTGTGGAATGTGCACATTAGACTCATATGACATTACAAGACATTTGTTTTCCTATTTTTCATGGGAAGACTTTACTCAGCTACCTGGAATATTGAAGACTGTATGACAAACTGATGCCTTCTATGCAAAAAAAAAACAAAAAAAAAAAAAAAAAAAAAAAAGAAAAAAGAAAAAAAGAAAAAAAAAAAAAGGACCTAGAACAAACAGTTGCCTTTTGAGGGCTTAAAAATCTCTTTTTATACCTCTTTCTGAGGAAATACCCAAGGAAGCATTTTGCCTACTCTGTTCCTTATACACTTCTAAACCTGCCTAAGTAGCTTATCTCTTTGGTATCTCTAAAAAGCTCATGAATCATCAGCTGGAAGAATAGCAGCCATTTGGAGGATTTATGAAGCATGCGCAAAAATTTTGTGGCAACTAAAAAAAAAAAAAAGAAAAAAAGATTAAGTAGATATTTGCACTGTAGCTTAACAGGTTCATGCAGGATCCCTTTAGAGTAAGTCCAGATAGTGGCCTACAACTAAGATAGAAAAAAAAACAACAAAAAAAACCATTGTTGAGAGCAGGGAGAATGCTCAAGCCTTTGCAAAACAGAAAATATTAGGATCAATTTTAATTCCAGAAGTAGAATATATGTATTGTTGTGGAGAAAAGACCAGATTATTTATAAATGCAGCAATATCCTTCCTAAGTGCAAATTGAATAGGTAAATTTAGCTTTCTGCAGAGATTCATGAAATTAGGTTCAAATAGAAGAAAACTGGCATGTGAGCGCTGTTATTTCTTATGATAAATGAACAGTGAAACAAGCACAGTTTCATAAGAAAACATACACCTCATGTAGCATACTGATGAACAAAGCACTCAGCTGTCCTGGGGAAAGAAAATACAAAATACCTAAAAACCTAAAAAAATAAGATGAGGCGTCAAGAAGAGCACTTCTGCTCCCTCTGGACTCTGCAGTCTCTATTGCCTTTGCAAAGGCTATGAAGCCTGCTAACACTGCCTTGGGAAAACAGCTCATGCACTAAGGTGTGCTGGCGGGAATGGGTCTGGAATGCTGCTTTCATCCCTCAGTCATCACACCTGCTTTGTCTCCACTAGAAGTGCTCTGGAGGTCTGTTTCTGACTGAACTGCAGAGCAAGCTCAAAACCCAGCCCATGGGTAACAGAGGTATCAGCAGGGCAGCTGACAGGGGAATTTATCCCACTCACTAGGACACCAAAACCCTAAAAAATGGAGTGATTTGCTCCTTTCCCCATCTCTCTGCTAAATTGTGCTGACAACAGACAGGTCAACAAAGCCTGAAGGAAATTCCCATAGAAAACCACTTTCATTAAACTAGAGTTAAGCTTCCAAACAGCTGTTTATTGCTGAAGGGAAAAACCTTAAGACAATACTGGAGTTTTATCTAAAAACAAACATACTGGGAATTGAAAGTTCAGATTATAGTGAAAAAAAAAAAGAAAAAAAGAAAAGAAAACCCAGAATGCAACAACACAGCTATTTACATAGAAATGTATATTTAAAGTCACTCAAGAACCGTTACTTTGTCCTCTCATGTGTGCTATTCACCTCTTTGCAGCATCTGTGTCTTGTGCAAATGAGACACATTTTGATGGAAGTTTTCACTAAAGCCTAAAGAAGTTCAGTGTCTGTAACCAGAGGAAACTTAAGCCCACTTCCTTGGATCAGTTTTCCCGAGGAGGTAAGAAAATCTAGTGCACATAACATTGCAAGGGCACAGAAACAGATTGATAGATGTTAAGACCAAAAGATCATAATAAGCACAAAGTCTGACCTCCTGCACAACAGAGCATGCAGACTTGAACCTGTGTCTTTGCCTCAAGATCTGCTTGAGCATTCCCTTTAAAAAGATGCTCACTTTTGGTACAAATATTTGAGATGACAAAATATCTGGGAATACCCAGCTCTGAAATTGCTCTGTGACATATGTCCATACAAATGGGAATCTAGTTTGTAGAGAAACACACTATTTCCTTCATTGCTGTGCTCCCTTTGCAAACTGCACTACTTTATGCCTTGTTCTGTCCTTATTAAGTATTTGCTCAAACTTCTCAGCTAAATGCCTTTCCTGTCCTCATCTAAGTGCTTAAAATGAATGTTTTTCTTCACAGATTTTGTTTTCAGACCATCTCCAAATCATTTCAACTTCCCTACTTCCCTCAGGTTTCCTAGATGAGATTCTAGTTATAAAAAAAACAACACCACAAAACTAACCCAACCCTGTTAAAATTGAACAAGTGACCTTTGTAGCCTTTATATGCTCTAAAAAAATTTTACTTCTCCCTTAAGACCAAGGTTGCAACCTCCTGCTTTTAGTGCGTGTCTCTAACTGCTTGATGCTTTTAATTAAAGTCCCAAGTCCTAGAACCAAAGGACAACAAAAAAATCTCAGCCTCTGGAAGGGCTCTAGCCCTCATGGTAAGCAATAAAACTTGGACATATGACCCAAACACCACAAAAACTCAGCCTCAGATGTGAAATTGTTTCACAGTTTTAGACAGCTGAATCACATACTTGAATGCAGAGGACTGGAAGCACACCATTACTAATTGGAAGAGGAGGAATCTGCTCCTGCTGTGAATTGCCATCCTCTCCCAGAACATAGCAGGAGGAGTTTCTAAGCAAAACCTGCAAACTCAGCCTTCAGCTTCCAAGTTCTGAAGCAGAAATTCCTCTTGACCTCACAGTCTAAAGAAGTAGAAATGATAAAAAGAGAAGCTAGAGCCCCTCTCCATTTCCAACAATCTCACTTCCAAAAAGCAAGACCCAAACAAAGAAAACTCTAGGGTCAATATGAACTTAAAATGGAATGTCTAGCCTTACTTTCCTGAGAAGCCCCCATCTGTAGAAGACACTATTCCCAAAGAACAAAACCAAAACCCTGCTCCTCCCAAAAGGACTCCCAGCCCAGGAATGAACAGGCATATTTGAAACTAATCAGGTGTTCCTGGGCACAGGTTTCCCAGCTCAGGATCTGCAGATTACAAACACCTATCAGCTGCAGCTCAGAGCTGTGCTTGTTGAAGCAGTCAAGGCACTGTGCTCAGTAAGAAAAGGATTTTGGCTGAAAACATTATCAGGTAAGTAGATAGCTCTTTACACTGGGTCCACAACACAGCTTGGAACATGCTGCAGCTTCCTAAGTTGGCAACTAATGCCCTGTTATCCCCAGCAAAGGGAGACACAAGCCAATTCACTGGAGATTTTCCATTCAATGCTGCCTGAAACCATTTACACAGCAACAAACAATTGAAAGCAGCCAAACAAACCTTTCCTCTGTCCCTCTACTTTGCCCACACAAAGCAAATTCTTATTGCTGGTAGCAGCACAAAGCTCTGCAGGGAATGGGGGACTGAGAGAGAACTGCTGAACAGCTGGGTGAGTAAGAGATTTCACTGCTTACCAATTTCGGGTAAGCTAGGCATAACAGCACTATTAGGTTTATATTATGTATCACTAAAAATACTAATTACAGAGGCCCAGACTTGAAACAATTTCTCAGACGAAGGTGCCTACAGCTAGCATGTGGAACCAGTGGGCTTTCCAGGGATACACATTCCCTCCTTAACAGAAACAAACATACACAGTTATCATCATTTAGAAAAGACAAAAGCTGCCAAAGCTAAGGAAGTGCCATCAGTGCTCTGAAAAGAGGCCTTTATTGTTTGCTACTAATTGCAAGGAAAAAAGAATTCACAGACATTTCAAAGCAGCTGCTGTCTTGTCCTTAAAAACTCCTTCCACTTAGAAAGGGAGATTTTAATTTTAACAGCTTTCTGACGATTTTACAGCTTGCTACCATCCAAGGCCATTCAGACGTATTATTTCACTATTGATTATATCGTGAGGTTCAGGGAAAAAAGGTTTGAGAAGCTAAGAGAAAAACCTAGTGGGTCTCTAACTAAAGAAATTACTATTTAAGTCTCAGCAATTTCTGTTAATTTAAGGATTAGTTTTCCTCCACAACACACACTGGTCTTGTTAATTTTACTGGTAAAAATCTATGCAGACTCAATTGCTCAGGAGACTGCAACTTGATCCTTTGAAGCTACAGGTTCCAGCTGCTGCAAATCATCTGTGGAGTGAAGCTGATTTACATTAGCTGAGAATCTGGCCTGCTGTGGCTAGATACTCCCCATCTGGTTTAATCAGTCCCCCCTTCTGGAAAGCCTTAAGGACTGTCGTTTCAAGCAATATTTGTCTCCAAGACCTTTGTAATGTTGATATTGTGCATACAGCCAGGAATATTTTACCCAGTGGTGGGTTGGGCACAGTCTCAGTGGTGGGGGAACTTGCTAAATGAGGCTCAGAGGGTGTCCACTTGTTCTGCGATGTCCTACAGTATTTTTGATTTCAGAGGTTTCCCCAGCTAAATGTCTCTCTTTTGAGGTGTTGATCCTGCTTTTATCAGCCAGTAAAAGTGGCAGCTGTTATTGTGTGCATCTAACTGCTGGGAGCTGCCATCATTGTATTTGTGGCATTAGATGAGAAAAACAACTAAAGCATCTTCTGTGGAAAGATTTCACTCCATGTAATTTTGGTTTGCTCCTATGGGGAGTAATGTCTGTTTTTCTGTCTCTAGATCTCTGACTGATATTTGGCCATCAGTTTAAAGTCAAGAGAAGCTCTGCTTGGGCAAGTTGTGAGTAAAACTAAGGCTTCATTTAAATCTGATGAAGGGAAAGACAGATCCAAAGATACCTCACAACTTTGGAGGTTGGGTTCAGCTTTGTTCTGCCACAGATTCTGCCTAATAAAAGCTACTCAAGGTCAGATCCAAAATGGGATGTACGCAACTACAGAGAGGAGGAGGCAGAACCAGAATCTGATAAAAGTTTACACACAGACTCTTCACATTCCTTGCTAAAAAACTTAGAGGGGCCAACTTCCCAGGTCCAGTTCCTGAACCTGCCTAAAGGGATTCAGACATATCTGCCAACTCACAGGAGCATCTGAACCGTCTCTGTCCAAAGGGGCTGAAGAAGGGGATCTTCACAGCTATGTTACAGCTGCATTGTTACGCAAAAATGGTTTTGGAAATTGTCTGTAAGTAGAACGTATCCATACCACTGTCGTTGGGGAATTCATAAGGATGCATCAAAGTGGGTCCTGTTTCATACCGAGAATCCGTTATATTTCGTAAACATTATCCCCAGGTAGCACATTGCAAAGCTAAACTCCCTCCACTGCTTGTCTTGCTCTCAAATGATTTCTGATGTGGGGAACAAGTTCAGTGTAGAAAGGGAGATTAAACTTGCCTTAGCAGGCCAGTAAAATGTGCACTAAACACAGTGAGAAGGAGACGTCTCCTTTCATTTTTGAAAGAGCTGAGGCAACTCTGCCAAGCACTGGGAACTCACTGGTGTGCTCATCTAGAGGAGGGCATGGCCCGTGACCAAAGCCAAAACTCCCTGAAAACCTGGATGAGGTAATCAAGATGTACAGTCTACCACCTACCCTCACTCATAACATTTCTTACTTGGGTAGCTCAAATGAGAGATACACAAGAGCAGTCATTTAAGGCAGCTTCTTTCTCAGTAAGCTGACTAGTTTGGCTCCCATTTAGAGAGGATGAGCCTGTCCTATAAACAGAGGCTCCTCTAAATGGAGACTAGGTGTCTAACAGTGTTCAGCATCCCATATGGGCACCAGATGACTGCAAGGTAGGTTCTGCAGTACTGTAATTCTTTATTAGATTTGGCCTTTAGTGTTTCAGCTCTCCATCTGTGAGATCAGGATAAAAGCACTTCCCTGTTTTGTAGCTCATTTTCATACCCAATTGTAATTATTACAGAAGGATATTCAACACTGCACCACTTTCCCAGAGCAGTTACCAAAATAGTTAAGCAGGAACAAAGCACAATATGGATGCTTTTAATCTGATTTTATAAACTCGACACATAACTTTTGGTATAATTCTGTAAGGAATTGTTTGGAGCTTTAATGACACTTCCATTTCACTTCCAGGGAGATAACTACATTCATGGCTAGGTAAACGTGCAGGCAGCCTTGTACTGCCAGGCACACAGCTCATAGCTTCACTGCTACTAGTGCCCAAGAGAGCCATCTGATTGGAATTTAGGTGTGATTAACCCCAGTGGATACCAATTAGCTCTTCCAACCACATGATCTATCAGAGACTGTCAGTGACTTTGATTCCCTTGAAGCATTGCAAACTGCAGTGGCTCAGGAGCTGTTCCTCAGGTGTCTCATAGATAAAACTACAGGTAGTAATCTTATCACCTGTCCCTGAAGATGTCACCTTCTTTCATCCAGCTGAGCCCAGATGCCGTGTGACAGATGTGGATCAGACACCTGGAATGTTTCCTGCTCTCAGCCCTCCTTCCTAGCAGACTACTCCTGCCTAGCAGGGTCAGCTGCATAGGATGCTGGTCCTCGTGAGCCACCCATGTTTAACTTGGACCACACAGCTACTGTCTATGCAGGAGCTCTGGATGCAGTAATTTGATGTCAGCCAGATGTCACGCACCCAGTCAGCTTTAAACAGCTTCTAAGCTACACAGCAGCAAGGCTGGGTTTAAAACTCTGGATATGCTCACGTACACTAGCCTGGACAGCAGCTGAAATGTTTGCAGTGGGCAGGCCCAGTTAACATGCAGCTGTCTGTGATGGATCATGCACGTGAGCCATGAGGTACCTGAGCTGATTTTAACAATGGAAGTGGAGTTCCTGGTCTTCAAGGAAATTATTAAAATATTACCCTTGGAGTTTATTGAGAATCTGTGGATGTGTGAGCCTTTTTGTTTTTTCAAGGTCTCCCTTGACACATACAAGAGCACGCTGTTAAAAGTAATGATACTTTCAAAAAACAATAATTCGGTCTCTGGGTTTTGTTGTTGTGACTCAGCAGCAATTTTCATTTATGTCTCATGGAAGAGGAACCCCTTCTTTCCCCTTTGACTTGGAGCACTGTGGCAGAGTCAGGGTGTCATCACGGTGTGCCCCCCTCCCTGTGCACGTAACCTTCAGTGACAGTATAACACAACACACTAGACTGGGAGCTGCTGCAAGCAAGGTTCGTGCCCCACCTTTATTCAGCTACCACAGCTACAAGGATGAGAAGCCTCATGGACAGAGGGAGCACATAGCAGGAGGCTATAATGGCTTAAACCACCTCTGTGACATTCACCAGAGCTGCTTCTGTCAGGGAGCCCTGTGTGCTGCAAATGAAATTTTCATGAAATGGTGAGCAAACCTCATTAACATCTCCCTGAGAGAATGACGGTGCTGGGTAGCAAGCAGTGCCTCCATTCGGGCGGCTTCTCCCACCAGCCCAAATGCTGCTCATCCCACTGCACGCTTTTGCCACAGAACGGTTTGTTCCCTGTGAACACAGGGCAAATCCCACCTGGCAGAATGATAAATCATGAATGATTTGTAGTGGTTAGAGAAACATTGGTTCTGACTGAAAATACAGAGGTATTTTTAGTGTGTGAAAGAAGTTTTTTGGACACTAGGACTGCACGTGCAAACAGCAAGGTTTTCTTTATCCTATGGGAACATTAATGAATACAGTGATGCTTATGACTGAGGTAAAATACTCGCTGTTAGTTAAAAAAAAAATGGAGTCGGGGCATCACACGTGTAAAATTCTTTCCTTCTGTCTTTTATCCTTTCCTTGTTCTCACTTCAGAAATGAGAAACAGCTTTCTCAGAGAGTTTTGCACATTAATAGTCACAGTGAAGGTCAGTAAGTCTGACTCGCTCAAGTAACAGCTGAGTACATTGGATCTCGTTTCATTTTATTGCAACGGCAGAAGCAATGCTGATCAACAGTGTCGTATTTCCTTTTATTCAGCATAAAAGATGAAGTGATTGTTCCATGAGGCAGCTGTGGGGCAAGAAAAACAGGAGAGGAGCAATATACCCAGCAGCGCACTCACTACACCTGTGCCTGTGCTTTGTCCTTCCTCAGTTCTACCCCTTTTAGTGCTAACAGTGGGGGTTACAGATAACTCCTTTGGGGTTTTGCAATGTTGCTTCACTCAGAAGTATACCTATATACTCAGAAAATGCAGATACCCTGCCTCATGAGTGCCTTCTGAACAGGAATGCTGAGAAAAATGGTACTTAATATTTCTGTACTGAGTACACATATATAAGGACTCTACTGTTCAGTGTTGGACATGTCGCTGCCTGAATCTCTAGGGATAAAGCAGCAGCAATTCTCCCTCCCAGAGGCCACAGAGATTTTCTGAATCTTCCAGGTTAAAATAAGATGGGGGAGGCCCTTCGTGAGTGAGTTCAAAGGAATTGGGATGCAGACTAGAGGAGTAAACTCCACTAAAATTCTTGAGTGGCTTTGAGCTCCTTAAAACCTGAGTACCTTGCAATACTTCTGTGTTGGAGAGAAGCATCTACAGTTAACAGCATGGAAACAGAAGTGACATGACTGCATGAGGAGTCATAGAGGAAGCCTGCAATGTAGAAAGGGTCAAAAAACATTTCTGAAATGTGATGTTAATTCATTTTCTATTGGGCTCCTTTTTGTCATTGGATTTCCAACAATTCTCTCAAATACCTTGAATTCTTCACATCTATACCGTAATGCTGCTCCTAAGATAACATTGTAAGGTCCCAGTCACTGGGACATTTTGACCACAGATAACTAAAAAAGAAGCAAAGAGCTCAGGCAGTATCAATAATTGTCTTGGTCTTGCCCAGGACAAACAAAAACCTGTGATCCCTGCAGAAAAGCAATTATTTTTAACAAAATCTGGATAGGGCTCCAAGCATACTGCACTAACTTTCCTCTGTACACTCCTTAACGCTTCCTGGCATCGATTTCCTGCATGTTAACAAGACTATTAGAAACATAATAGGGATGTTGCTAATAACCCCATACTGGTGTTTGTTCAAAAGTCATCAGAAAGAAGTAAACCTTCCCCCAAATGCCAATTAGAGCTCACAAAGCTGCTTCTAAGAGCAGCAGGCACTCCCTCTGCCCAAAAAGGAGCTGCCTCTCCTCCTGCTGCTGCAAGAGGCTGCATGTCAAGTGAAATAAGCAGCTGTCGACAAGCTGTATTTCCAAGAAGCAGCAAATTTAATATATTGCCTGACCTGGTCCGTCCTCCTTTGCCTGGAAACAAAGGGGCATCTGGAAGTCAGGGTGCCGAGGGCATATAAAATGGTACTAGACACTTGTAAGCAGGCTGCCCTTTTGCCCAGCAATGGGGAATTTTCAGATGTGAGTGTCCTCGTGGCAATTTCGGCAATGGAAGTTCAAACTTTAAATTCTGCCTTGGTCAACTTACTTGACAGTATTACAGCAAAAGTTCATAACCTGAAAAGGGGGAAATAAAAAAAAAAAGTTTTCCCAAATATCCCTTGCTTATCTATGAGACTGGAGGGAAAGAGAGAGAGGAGGCTATTATTTAGCTTGTTTGTAAGAGAGCCTTGTCAAAGCTCCAGGCCAGCACAGGGAGGATGTTCCTGTGAGGGAGCATCCTCTGAGTGAGAGTTTTTGCCTCTCAGTGACCACTGCAGCAGCTGCTGCCTCAGCTGAAGAGGTCAGCTGGCAGCCTGGCTGGATGAGTTTGTTCATCAGGGACAGCAGGGATCTAGAGGACTCAGTGGCCTCTAGATCACCCAAACCAGCACTTAGTAGCTATTAGCCACCTGGGAAGGAATTAAACCCTGGTCTGAAAATGAATATTTTCGTGCAGAATGCCAAACCCTGCAGGCTTCTACTCAATTTCCCTGCTTCTGCAAAGAGTGGTGCTGGGACCATGCACGTCAGAGCAGTCATAACTGGAAAAGTGAGGTTTTATATCGCCAGTGGGAATTATCCTGTTGTACCATCTCCTTTACAGACTGATTCCACTGCCTTTTCTTTTTTTTTTTTTTCAGAGTGGGAAACATTGATTATACATTTATGCTGAGTTTTGCCACTGCTAAAATGCAAACTGCAACTTTGTCACAAAATGTAGTATTTCTGAATTATTGCGCTTTGAAGCCCCAAAGGAGCCCCAGAGGAGCACTTCTGAGCACTTTTTTATTTTAGGTTGTTTGCATTTTTCCCTAAGACCAGCCAGATCTAATACATTCCTGATGGAGGAATTTGTTGCTGTTGATTTTTTTGTGGAATGACCTATACCCACACTCACAAGCACCTCTAAATTTCCCAACTTTTGTTAAGATATTCCTAAACCAAAGAATTAAACAGCTCTCTTTTTTTACCACAACGCTGGAACAGCACACCAGACTTCAGCTGTCTTTGTTATATAATCCACAACAGGGAACAGAGAAGCTAGTCTGTGCAGCAGAGTAACTCTGTGCAGGCGCTCAGCAGCAACAGTAATTGCTGCTGAGAGTAGACCCAGAAGCAGTGGCTCCAGACAGAGCAGGAAGGCAGGGAAAAGTGGTTCCTCCCTGGCCATTTTCCAGTTCCCTTTCCATCCCAGTGAGAGCAGCCACAGAGCCAGGGAAGAAATTCTGGATGAGGCAATGTCCTGCCTCCAGGAAACCACTGATGCTCCCTGTTTACTGGCAAACGATCACTGCTCAGTATGTTCCAGGGATTTCCCACAGCTGTGCTGCACTGCTGGGCTTCTGCTCACACTAATCATCATCCAAAGCTCTCACTGAAGCCAATAGCTTTTTGCCCAGTGACTGCGCAGGGTTTTGGATGTGGCACATTACAGCCAGTAGTGCTGCTGCAGCCAAAATCTTGGCCTGTGTTTTGCAGGCGATGGGAATAGATGATCACAGTTATTCTTTTTGACCATAAAATCAATGCAGTACCTTGTTCTGATATTCCTTCCCTCCCCCTAACAGGGAGCACTTGTACTGCTCTATTCTTGACCAAGTTTTCTGGGAAATATTAGGTTTCATATTGTTTTTTGCTCCCTGAAATGTTCTCACTGGGATGTTTAGACATCAACACATTTATATCCAAAGAATCCTGAAGAGGTTAGCCAGAGGTGATTACATCTGAAATGATGTTGTACTATGATTGCTCAGGATATCAGCTTAAATGAAATAATCTGCACAGGAGAGAAGAAACAGTAAAGCTAAGGAAGGAAATTGCTGCTATAATTACTAGAGTATTTCTCTTTGAGGTATTAGAAAGAAATGTATATAACATAAAAAGCCTGAAGAGGATGACATGAAGCAACTACAGACTGGATGGCAGAGCCTCTGTTATATTACAAGCTTCCTGAACATTACCTGCACAGAAAGGGAGGATAGGAAGGCAGCTAGAAAATAGCCCAGAGTGATCATCTACCTCAGACACTTTATCATTAGTTACAAAGATAAAAAGATATGAGACAGGTTTAGGGTCTTTTACCACTCAAGTCATTCAAGCCTTCCTATCAGCTTCAATAGTAACACAAGCAGACCCACAGCCAAAAAGGGCAAGAAGGAGAAGCTCCTTACAAACAGCTGCCTGGCTTTTTCCTTTGATCATTTTTGTGTCTCTCCTTGCCAGGTTGTCCTGAACAAAAACTGCTCTGAAATTCTCACAGCTAGAGCAGCCTCCCTGTGCTAAACATAATGCCAGGCAAAGTTCTCATGTTTCCTCTCCAGATCTTTTACTGTTTCCAGAAATAGGAAACTCTTTATTGGAACTTTTTGGAGCACTTTAACATGCAGGTAAATAATTATGTGAACCTCACCAGGACAATACACATGATTAAAAAAAAAATTAAAATGTAATCACCCAAGGGAACATTTCCTGGTCTAAAGCCCTTCTGAGCTCACTGAACCCTACTAGAGGCCAGACATTGGGTTGTTCTGGGCATCAAGCAGAGCCCTGAGGCATTCTCTGGTTCACAGAGCCTCTTGATACAAGAGATTGCAGGATTGCATTTTATTCCTGGGATACGTCAATGTAACAGGATCCTGAGCACAGATTGGATACAGAAATTTTTCTAACCAAAATCTCAGTGCCAGTATGCTCTTAAGACATGAACACATCATGGACCTGGCAAGGAAGCTGCAAGGTAGGTCTGTTTTAACTTTTTTCTTCACATTTTGTACAATTTCCATTAGGGTGACCAGTGGCAGCAAAGAGATAGGAAATTCCTTAGTTACAGGATTACTCCCCATTTTTGCTCAAGCCACTGCAGCTGTGAAGCAGCAAATTCTGGAGGAAAAGCGTGGCTTACAACACAGAGCAACTACAGAAAAGACACTAAAAATTGATGAGCAGCCTAGGTGAGCTCCATGCGCCTCTCTTCAGAGCAGAGTGACTAATGATTCTGCCCATCAGAGAGGTCACTCCGGCCTGGTGGATGGTGTAAGGACTAGGCGGGCATGGGTGTATCTCATGCAGCAATCACAGCTAATGAACCAGGGACACTTTCAAGGACACAGCCCCCTGTTGTGCCCTGTGCTGTCCTCTCCGTGGATGAGGAGTTGCAGCACAGACTGGTTATGGCAGAATAGAGAAACAGCCCAGCCTTGTTTTAGCTTTTTGTGAATTACCCCCATGTGCAGCTGCAGGCCCTGGAGGACTTTTGAGATCAGAGTAGCATCTGTGAAGTGATGAGTATGGACCACCTCAAATTGGAGAAGATGGGCACTCACAGCAGGTGATGAACTGCAGGACTCCATCAGCAGGCCCCAGTGCCCTGGTTTGTTAGGCCCTGGTGTATGATTCATGATTTAAAATTCTATTTAATTACAGTAATTTGATTTGGCTGGGGTGGGGGACAGTGTTTGGTTTGTTTCAGACACTTTCATTTCATCTTGGCAGAAAGAGCAGGCAGTGGATGGCAGGAAGGACAGAAAAATTCTCACAGCCATTCCAGTACAAAGCCATGTGTTTAAGTTTTGTGTGGAAGCACTGCAGACACTGAGGGAAGGCGCTCTCCTGAAAAACAGAGCTGCACAAGCCTTCATCCCTTTAAAAACAAGAACTGTAGCTTCTTTTCCCAGCAGGGATCCTCTGTGTGCATTCCTCTTTTTACCTCTCCCAAGTCCTGCTCTGTTGCCACACCTCAAGCCTCTCTCTAGAATTCCTCTGCACCCTCTTGCAGCACTTCCAAAATACACGGAGCCTAGAGCAGACAAGAAAGATGGATTCATTCCTCTGTGCCAGCTCTTTTTATTGCAAAGATATCATCCTGCTCTCAACACAGCATCTTACTTTTCTACCCAAAACCACTATAAATATATAGTCTTCAACATATTAGTTTAAAACTATTATTCTGAATTGGAACATCAAATATATAAAATTGAAAGTATTTTTCTTACCAGTACTTGGTTTGTATAAAAATTCCTGAATATGTTTGGAGCCATGGATGTAAAGACACTGATAGAGAATGTGTAGCTGAGTGAAACAGCCAAGACATAGGGGAAAAAAAGACGGAACTGTTACCCCACTTTACAGAGTCTTGGGAAGATTAGCACAACTTGCCCAAGGTCATAGAGAAACTCTAGGGAACTGAACCAGGAGTACTGCGGTCCCAACACAAAATCTTAATTACCAAATCCAATTTTCCACTTCTCCTTTCATATGTTTTTTCTTCATACATTAAAACACTTCACATAAGCTCTCTCTCTTCTTTTTTTTTTTCTTTTTGTTTTCCCCCAGGAAGTATAGGAAAAGCAAAGGCTGCAAGTTGCCCTTGTTAAACTAGGTTTCACAGCCAAACAAATTTAAAATGATATCTCAGCAAGATTTTGCAACCTGTCTGTGACAAATAAAAGGACTTTCACCCTGAAAACATGTGAGTGCTCAGGAGGACTAGCTGAGAGAATTTAGCAAGGCTCCTAATGAAAGAGATGAGCTGCATTATGTATATGCATGAGTTCATGTATTATTTAAACCATTCTGATCAGAATAAGCATCGTGAGCACAGTACTGAAAGTGTCACCAGCATTCATGCATTGAATAACTTGCCCTCATAAAGGTATAATAATGTGCTCATCAGTTTTGTTTGTACTCCCAAAGCAGTAATAGCATAAACAGAAAATAACCCTCTATATTGCACTAAGCACACAAATATAAATCTAATTATATCTTTCCTTGACATTATGACCAAGAAATTACGATGGTCACTGAAGTATAACAGATGAGATCAAGTGTGCTCCAGAAGGCTTTTGTAAAATCTGCTTCTGTGTTCGAATCTAGCCTGGGACTTTGGGGGTTAAAGTAGATATAGTTGGTTAGCCTGCCTCAGTAACCTGATGGTAGGTCCTTTATCTGCTAGGTGGCAGGTTCAGATTATAATTTCAAGGATTCTGAAAATCACCCAGTGCTTGCTGCCAAACACCACGCCTCTGTCCACAGATATCCTACAGAATGACAATGAAATCAGAGTGCTAATGGCTCCCTGGGAACACGTCCTGTCCTCAGCGGTCCCAAGGAAGACAGTGCCACATGAGGTGGTGAGAAGGATGAGAAAGGAGAGAAGAACAAAATGGAGGAAGGAGGTAGTTCTCAAGGCACACCAAAAGCACCCTGCCTCTGTCCACATACACCTTATTGAGCAAAAAAATGAAGTCATACAAGCTAAAATCAGGGCATAAAACAAACAGAAAGACCATCCACAGATTTCTTTTTTATAGTACTCAAACGGTTGCCTCAGTGAAAGATTTCTATACTAAACTGACTTATGAGCTGTGATCTCAGTCTTTTGGATTTTTTTTATGTGTTAGTGAATTGTACTTTCATGTGGGAAACTTGTGCGGCAGCCTGTTCTTGCTGGTAAAAGTGGCAGGACTCCCACTGGTTTCATTCAAAGGTTCAGGCTGTTAATGATGACTCAATCAATCAATCAGCCAAGACATGAGGAACTGCAGAGAGAACCGGAGCCAAAATTGGTTTCAAAATTCAGTGAGCTCATTTGTACATCAGCTGAATTAGATATACTCTCTGGAGTAGTGAGGAAAGAGGCAAATTTCTAGGACTCTGTGGGTAGGTATTTTTGGGGAGCACCATCACTGCAGTTCCTGTATGTCAAAAGTTTCAGGAAAGCAGGGTGCAACAGGGTGATGCTGGCTGGGCACTGGGACATGAGCAGATGCAGGGGGGGGACACCAGGACAGGAGAGGTAAAGGTGGCCAGGGCACCACAGGAGATGACTCAGGTTTTTGGGGATCCAGAAATGACAAATGAGCTTGAAATGGCCAGTCAGGCTAGGGGTGGTGAGAGAGACAAAAATGAGCTGCCTTAGAAAGATGATCTGGTCATCTACAGCAGGGTGAAATCAAAGCTAGAGCTGTGTGGTCTATATTTAGGAGGGGAGACCTAAGACCTTTCTCCTCCAGGAAGTACTGTGAGAATTCACTTATCCCATTTGGCTTTTTATGGCTGGAAGTTAAAAGGATGTTACTAATCATATTGTGCTACTGGTAAATGCTGGATACACTTACCTTCATAGTCTATTTTATTATTGGAAGGGGTTGTAGAAAAATTATAACTCTCACCTTTCTCTGAAAAAAGCTGTTTGCAACTGTCAAGCTTTTAGTTTTTTTTTTTTAAACCAAGACCTTGAAAATTAGCTTATATACTAATTACATTGAAGCAGCCGGTAAAGTTTGAGGAAGAAATGCACAATAAATGTTTATTTACCCTGCAACTGTATGTTTCACTAGATCTGTTCTATTTTCCCTCTTTAAGAGATAAACAGTAATGTGAAGATAATGTGAAGACATGAATGAGGTAGTTATAGCACAGAAAAACATAAGGTTGCTCTGTAATACAGGCATGTTTAGACACAAGTGGAAAAAAAAAAAAAACAAAAAAAAAACCCCTAAATAATGAAAGGTTTATTGCAGCTACATTTAAGCCAGATGTGCTTAAAACAGTAGTTTAATAAATGGAGCAAGGTATAACTGACATAATCATATCAATATTGTTTTGTGTCTGCAGGTTTCCTGTTATGCAGAACAGCTTGTATTCTTTAGTATTTCAAGCTCAGAAGGGAAGAAGCTTTAAAAAAGGGAGGAAAAGAGGAGAATACAAAAAGCTATCCAGCACTCTGTATAGTACTGGATCTTGTCTCTGCTTTTTTCTCTCCAGTCTCTAACTTCCTAAATCTTCAAGACCCAAGTGTTTAATCCAGATGCTACCACAATCAAATAAATATCAGTTCAGTTCATCCCAGTGATGCTGCCCAATGAATGAAATGATGTTTGTTTTGATCAAGGCCTTATGAACTTCCCAGTTTAAATAAATCTTGGTAGCACAGGTTCTACATATGTTCACAGCTCCCATGCACAAGAAATAGATTTGCTTTATTATTGTCTCTCCACTTTCCAGAAGAGAAGCCTGACCATTGTTCTGTACATAACAGCAGTTATTGGGGAAGATTTAAGGAATTAAAATTAAGGCTCAGGAAATTTGTATGTGATGACCAGCTCCACAAAAGGCTTTTTTCAGCCAGAACACAATGACACAGTGTGGACTCTTTTTCTGGGCTCTGGACGCCTCTTCCATAGCTGTTGAATGGTTTCTTTCTGCGTTGGCAGCAGCATCTCCAGCCTCAGTCAGAATGAAATACTCTCTGATGAAGGACTGTGAATGAGGAAGGACAGTTGGAGAGCAGGAGGACCAGCAAAAGGCGAAGAGCCTGGGAATGAGGGGGAATCACTAGAACCAGTACAGAGAGAGGCTTTAGGACCTCCAGAAAATCAGGCAGTGTACTCCAGTGAAGCACACTCTGGTCACAGTGTGACAAGGGAGCTGGGGATATTCACAGGACTAGCGTTTAACTTAAGGAATGCGTTTTGATGAATATATCTTCAAGAAAGAGCAGAGTAGCATCTGTGCCTCATATAAAACAGGAGACAAAGTATTTTTCTACTTCAGCTTTGGTTATGTATTAATAATGGAAGATTTTCCAGATGGAAAATGATGAATATATGCGAAGTTTCACGACAATTTGAGTAGGGCTTTTTAATTCAATGAAAGCAAAAAAAAAAACCTGTTATGTGAGCTGTCTAGACTCTTAAGAAGCAGTGGAGAACAGAATGTATGTTTTTTTTTTTTCACACAAACCTCTAAAATGATCTACATATTACCCTTTGAAAAGGCTTATTTTTATCAGATACCCACAGAATTATCTAGATTAGACTTTTATCGTGGAGATAGTTAAATATACAGTGGTTTTCTGTGAAGTGAATCGTATTTTACTTTCCAAGAATCTCAGTGTTTATTTCCATGTTTTTAAGGACCTTAATTATGGAAAGGTTTAACTTTGGCAGTCCTTTGACACCTAAATGAAAACTGGAAGTATTCAACACCTGAATATTCATTGAAATAACAAGAAAAACAGAATTGAACTGGGATAATGGAGAGATCAGCCTCATTCTGTTTTTCTGTTGTTAAGAACATAAAGAATTGACCAGTTTGTTTCAGTTTGGCAAGAGTCAGTATTTCAATAACATGCCATATAATGATGAATATGGCAGTGTCAGAAATCAATGACAGAGACTGTAAAACTTTAAAAAGTTGGTGAATTATTTAGGTGTCTCTCTTAATTAAGCATTTTTTCCAGGCGTGTTTTTGAGTAGCCCAGTGTGTTTGGAGAGCTGGCTATTGTTTTTCCTCAATCTCTGCATTTATTCCTCCATCTGCCTAAAAGTCCAGTTAGCTGCAGCTAAGGGCACGGGCAGGAGATTTAACATAGATGAGTCAGAATGGCTTAACAAGTTACCACCAATCTCCTCAGCTGACACCATTCTCCATCACAGGCGTCTTTTCCCGCAAAGTCAAGGCAAAACGCATGAGCCTCAACCTCATTCATTATGGCTTAAGCTAAGACACAGAGGTCTTGAGGCAATCTCCAAGCATGCACACATGTAGATACAGTGGTTCAGTTAATCCATAATAGCTTTAAAGAGCCTCTGTAATTCAATCTTCTGGCCCTACTTCAACACAGACTGGCATTGTTCTTCAGTAATTTAGCTCTTCATAGCCACTCTGTTGTCTTTCATCTCACTTTTGATGAGGCAAAGCCAATATGAAACTGTCACTGACAGCAGTATTGTTCTAGGATATGCTCTTTTCTCATCCTGTACAGAAGAAGACAGAAGGGAAGAAGAAGCCCCAATATCAGCAACTGGAGCTAAATTAGATACAGTTACACAGACACAACGCTTTGCACATGTTATTTTAGCCTTCATTTCTTCCTGGCCTCTCTTGCTACAAGCACGTTTTGCTCAGTCTAAGCAGCTTCTCTGCTAATAAACGTGTTAGTACAATTTTTGGAAGTATTTCTGCACCATAAACACTAGCATGGACTGGGTACTAGTAAATAGAACTTACAGTCAGCCTTCCTAAAGAGCTCAGATCATAATACCTCATGCCACTGTGCGTTTGTGAAAGCTGGACTGCATTAAGGTGTCTCTATGGGCTCAGGGTTTGAAAGAAATCTAGTATTAACTGTGAAGGTGCTTTAGCAAGAATAGAGATCCTGTGTCTTTCATGGAGGAAAAGGAGTGAATGGCAAAGAGGAAAAAGGAAGGTGAGATTTCCCTCTTTCCCCTATGTGCCGTGTGTCTGTTATATGTATCCCCAGAGGAGGAGGAGAAAAAAGCAGAGCAAGTCTGATTTGACAGGAAGCAGCTGATCCAAAATGAGACAGTTTATGCTATCTATTTGATTTGGAAATACCTGTCCTTCCCTTACATATATCCCTTTCTGCTACTGTGAGAATAGTTACCTGCTTAGAGATCTGCCTCAGTCCCTAAACAAGAGACGGGACAAATCTGTGTGGAACAGTCCAAAACAAAACTAGAAGGACTGATTTAATTTCTCCCACCTGTTCTGACTTGAGGGTTTGTAAAGCACTGCAGAAGATTCTTTGTAAAATAAGGTAGTTTCCTATATTGTATTTGTCCTGTTAACCTTTTAATACCACCAACTTTACATGCAGCAGATTTATTGCCACCATTTTAGTTCTGATCTGGTCTCGCAAAAGGACCCAGTTCATCTGTAACTTGGTCCTGTCAATGCTGTCTGTTGCTGTAGTAACAAAGTAGCGCTATACACCTTCAGGAATCAGTGCTGCGGAACTGCTGACTTTTCTAATAAGGAAAAAAAAAAAGATGAAGATAAAAGACCCTTTGATTACATCTATCATTCTTTGTGTTGCAGTTCTGTAACAATGGAACTTTAATGCTCCCTGTGAATTAAAAAAAAAAAAAAAAAAAGAGAAAGCAGGACTTTCTCCATTGTGTGAGGTTGAAGGAAGGTGTCAATTTTAAATCCCAGTGACATGGATATACACTGCTGAGCTCAGCTTCGTGTTGGTACAGCCACAAAAAATTGTAAAGAAGAAGACATAAAATGCCGCTGAGCAAGGCTAGAATCAAGCATCTAACTTCTCCAAAGTTGCACTGGCTGTTCTACCTGTGGGCTAACCTGAAGACATTTTCTGGCCCACCCAGACAGAATAACTCTCTACCTCTGCAATGGCTCAGATGTTTGGCAGAGGCCCAGCGGTGGATAAAAACCTTTGCTTGTAGCGGGAGTCTTGTTAATCAAGAACGTCTTCCTTTCATTCCTGCTTTCATTCCCTACGACATACAAAGGATAATCAGGAAGACACCTATTTCTGAACAATGCAAATTCAAGCATAAATTTTAAGCAGCTACTTAAGTATTTGCTATAGTGTGGTTTTCTTCTTCCTTTCTCCCACTGAACACACCAGCATGGCTACAATTATACTTGGATGCAAAAGTTGTGTCTGTGCTTGGACAGACCCATGCTAGTAGACCCAGAAAGATCAGATCGAGCAGTTACTGGAGACCGGAGAATTTTTCCATCCTGTTGCTAGGGAAGCCCTAATGAGCCTTAACCACTGGGCGCTTAAGAGACAAAAGGTGGCCGGCTGTGGCGAGGGGAGGAAAAGTACCTGGACGCTGGTGACTTCACTGGCTTTTCGGGGCACAGGAGAAAATGATTTGCCTTTTTTGCTGTGACTGTGGGAGCCCAGCTCTGCACTGCCATTTTCCCTCCCTTCCTGGGTGAGCTTTTGTTTGGGAAAAGCACGGGATCTCAACCCTTTTTCCCCGCTCCCGCATTTGCGTCTTCCCAGCTGGGTTCAGCAGCTACTCCAGAGAAAGCCCGGCTGTCGCTGACCTGCAAGCCCCTCCTGCCGGGATGCACTGCGGCTTTTCTGCCACCGCTGTGGAGTTTCTGCCACCGCTTGCTTGCTAGCCCAGGGTGAGTCGAGCCTGCCATCCAGCCTGCTGCTCTGAGGTTTCCCGTGGCAGCCCCTCTCGCCATTCAGCCCTCCGGCCATCCGCTCCGTCCACCATCAGTCACGTGAGAAGGTCTGAACCTGCGCCACAGCGCCCCCTGCAGGCGCGGGACTCATGGCCCCTGCCCTGCCTGGCTGGGAGCCCAACAGCGCCTCCTGCCGGCCATGACCGTAACTGCACCAAAAGGGGGGGCGGTGTCTGGCAGCCCAGAGAAAGCTGCCACCGGCTTTCTGTTCTGTTCGTTTGTTACTGCTACTGTTATTGTTGCTTGTTTTCCACGCTGTCGATACTGGTAAAGAACTGTTATTCCTTTTCCCATATCTTTGCCTGAGAGCCTTTGATTTCAAAGTTATAACAATTTGGAGGGAGAGGGGTCATATTTTCTATTCTAAGGGAGGTTCCCACCTTCCTTAGCAGACACTTGTCTTTCAAACTGGGACAGCAGATGCTGTCAAAATTATAATTACTTTCCACATTTATCCTTACATGGGTATAGGTACATTAGGAAAATAAATGCTCTCTAAACATACTCAATAATGACAATATGCTGTGGAAATATAATCTAGCAGTTACTGAATTTTAACTAGGACAAAAAGCTTAGAAGAAGGGACTCTCTTTCCTTTACACATTTCATATGTTGCAAATACTGTTATTTTAATGAAAGCCTTGGGCTTTGCAGTCTGAGTCATGTATTTAGAGTGCTTGAAATGGACACCACTGTAGCAACAGAAAAAGAGAGTGGACAGTATTAATGGGCTTCTTGTTAGCTTTGTTTGTTTTTTTAATGGACCTTTAGTGTAAATTTTCACAGATAATTTTAAACTCTAATTACAATGACTTACCAACCTAATGCTCAATTATTTGAAACCTGTTTGTATCATATAAGAGATTGAAAGATGATTATGGCTTACCTCAAAATTGAGTATCATTTGATTGTCCTTTCCCAGCATTGGAAAAAATAAAAAGAAAAAACCCACAAAACCAAACATAAGGGAAAAGATTATGCCGTCACATAAGCAATTCTCTGATTCCAGAAATTCCTGGTGGATAATAGTGGGAGTACTAAAGAAATGTGGTTCTTCAGTGAAGGAGCTCCAGCTGACAGTATTCAATAAGCATCTGAAAGATGAGACTTCATGAATCAGATTCAAGTGGAGCCCTGGGATCACCCTGCAGCGGAGATTGAACATGCCCCACAAGAATGAAATTGCTGGTGCTTTGCCATTGCTTCCAGAGGACTTGTGTCTTTCTCCCTGTTTCAGACACCTCAGCTGTGAGAGAAGCTGGACCGTCCAACCTGCACCGAGCCCCGATCTTAGGCTGTGTTATCTCCGTGCCTAGCAGCCATAACAGACCATACATAGTATTGTAGGGTTTTTAAAAACAATTTTGAAAATGGCAGTGTCTTGTTTGTACAGTCCCTGTTTTGTTAGTCTGCGTTATTTATTGCTGTAACTGCAGGACTTTCACACCTCACCAGTATGCCAAACTAACAGCAAACTATGAAAGGCCACTAAGGACTGCAAAAGTAAGTTATGTATCCACACTTGCCTATTTGTCCATCTTAGGAAGTCAGATTTGTTTTAGGGTCTTTGGATCGGCTTTTCTATCTTCAGCATTCAGGATGTTTGTCCAGGGATGTATCCTCCCTCTCAATCAGCTCTCTGTAGCGTTTTCTAGTATACTGATTTATTTTAGGTGCTATGGACTCCCAAAAAGAAGAAAAAGAAGAAATCCCTCCTCCCAACTGAAATGAATGGGAATTTTGCCTCAGATTATGTATTAATGCCAAGTTCTACTTCTGAGGCAGGGACTTTGCTGGAGTGCAGCAGTGTCTGTGCAACCAGACACTGTGTCTGGGAACCTGTGGTTCCCAGGGTTGGGTAATCTCTGAAAGCTTTCAGGTGGGGAGCAGAGCAGCATAAGATGCAAAGACTGCATGCACTCACATACAGGTCTGGCAAAGCTGCCCCCCAGAAAGGCCCCAGAATATTGCCACAACTTTCCTCACATGCACCGGAACCTTCACCCAGAATATGTGCTAATTGCAACCAAGAATTAGATGAAAAACAATTCAAGTTTATTTTTGAAGTCTCTAAAATTCTAAATTAGCTTAAATGATAGCAAAAGCTCACTTAATATGTCTAAAAACTCTAAATTCATATTCCTGTTCCTGAATTGAACTGTTCTGAAATTAAATCGTACTGTTTCTAAACAAACTTATGTTAACAGAGAATGTTTCTTTCTATAATTAGCAATCAACTTTTGGCAAAATGTAATAATAAAAATAGACTTCTCAAGATGCTTTTTAGAACTTAAGCAAAACTTATAAAGAGCTACTTAAACACAAATATGGTAGTTTACAAGAATTCGGATTTGAAAATCTTTTAGCATCAGTTATATTGTCGGTCTTTGATGCCTAACACTTAGAAATCTAAAAGAATTAATGATGACTATTCAGAATACTCGTATAAAATGTTCATAATAATATGCAGTGTGCCGGGGGAAGTGTAATCACTCTGTAGTTAAAAGCAGCAATGAAGTCTCAATCTTAATGGAAATGGCAGCTTTCCTGTCTGCAGAAGATGCAAGCAAAGATTTCAAAATGTAGCTCAATCTCTTGTGGTTTCCCATGGTATTTTTAATACTGACTACATTGGGAAACGTATTGCAATTAATTCCTATGCAGGATAAAAATTATTTTGATGAGAACAACGCTAGAGAAGACTGTCAAAACTTTGTTTAAAAGCAGATCTGTCTTGCAAAATCTGGACGTAGAGTTTCCCAAAGACTGGGTTTGTTGAGTGTGGTTCTGCCTCTGAGCAGTGGCAAAACCCAGTCCTGCCCCAGCTATTTCTCTCAGTTCACCTACTCCAGCCCCTCCAGGTTTGCTTACACAATACTTCTGCAAATTACAGTTGCATGATTATTGATCTCAATATTGCAGACATGGCTTCCTCATACAGTGCCTACCTAAAAATAATTCTATATTTATCTCAACCTGTTCAAGGGAAACAAGTCTTTTAAACCGTTATTTCTCTAGGTTTGAAGAAAATGGTTGGGGGGATGCTGTGTAGCAGTGTGGTGGTTAAAGAGGAAGATGAGGGCCAGAATTACAGACACTGTGTCCTTTAAAAATATCAGGGAGGCCTTTATGTCTAACAGCACTTTTCATTTGGGCCTGGGTACTAAAAATACCCTACTTTTATTACAGTGAGTTTTTACAAGCACACCGGAATATAGCAATGCCCAAAGGGTGTTTCAACACCGAAGTTTTATCTAAGATCAGGAGTACAGTTCTGGAGCACCTCCAGCTGTTCCCACTCACTACAATTAACTTCACAGAGCACCCTGCATGAAGGACCGGACACTTTGCAGATAAATAAAATTAACTGCATGAACACCTAGCCAGTAACTGGCTCTCAGTCTATGTGACCAGAATACAACTAGTTCAAAGAAAATCCTGAAATATAACATGGAGGTCAGGTCCACAGCATCAGCTGCCATGACCTATACATTCATTCTTACTGGGCTATACTTGCTAGTGCAGATGTACTCTAACCAATGAGTCAAATCCAGCAGCCCATACTTAGACAAAGCTCTTAAAATAGATGAGAAACTGCTATAGGTGATGACTGTTATACTTGTCCTATCAACATTTTGAAAGGCTTCCCTAAAAAGAGCCTGAAGACAGGTATAAATGAGCTCCCAAACAAATTTAGCCTTCAGGAAAACTGAGCATAAACTTGTCTTTCCCAAGCACCACTCAGCAGCACAGCAAGACTTGAATTAATTACCTGAAATTCTTCTTCGTCATGTATGCAGATTTGCTGGTAAGCATGAGACAAAAAAAACCCTGCTTGGTTTTTTATTCATTTTTCTTCATTTCTCTCACATGAGTATGTTCTTTTCCTGCTCCCCAGACCTGCCCATAAATCAAATATAAGTCAGTAAATGCCAGTCTTTGTGTTAGTTGCCAGCAGTCCTGAATCTAAAAGAAAATCTCTACACAATTAGCTCACACGTGCAGTGAAGGGTATGGTAACTACAACAAGCTCAGTGCTTGCTGGCAGGACAACCCTTCTGCCAGGTGGGATGATGTAACAAGCCTGCTCCCTCTCCAGGTGTAATCAGCACGGAATTAAACCACCTGAAAAGCTGATTAGAAGACAGCGGCAGATAGGGTAGGCTTTCCCAGGGGGTGTCTGTTTTCATTATAATTTTCTTTACGATTTTTCTGTCTTCTGCTGAAACTTCTCTCTCTCCCTATGGTTTAACAGAGCATGTTCCTGGATCTCACTTTGAGATCTCACTTGGAGACCTGGTGTCCTAGAAAGTTATGGATCTGTGTATCGCTGTGGGGTGAGTTTAATGCCAATGGGAGTTTTCCCTCCCTGGCCTCCTTCTCCAGGAACAGAGAGCTGAGCTTCTCCTCTTTGGCGTGAAGCACGGCCAGGCAAAGAGCTAAAGGAGCACTGAAGTAACTCCTAAAGAAATTCCTGAACTCTCTATGCCATCAGCTTTTGGAGCAAGAATGTTTTTTTTTCCTTTGAGGCATTTGGCAACTGAGGAAAACCTGTGCCTGCTCCAGCTTTGTAAAGTCACGAGCCCTGGGGCAAGTTCCCCATGCAGTGCTGGCTGTGAGACCCTCACAACTGAATTTTCCCCCCTTTCTGTAGCCACACCAGACCAGGAGCAGCAGCTCTCATGTCTGCCCTCCTAACACCTGCCCATCCCGAGGGAATCCCGAGGCCAAGGCAATCCTGGAGGTTTTTCACCTGGACCTGCAGCCACAGTTTCTCTTTCAGATGGTGCTGCCAGTGATGGGACATGCTTTGGGAGCCACTCAACGTGTTCCCAACAAAGCAAACTGTTGTACTATTCCTAGAAGATGTATTTCAATTTGCAAGGGAAAAGGAAGGTTTTCTGGAAACAGCTGATCATCTGCCATGCAGCAGGTGGTTGTGTGAAGCCTGCCCAGTCCCCCAGCTTGGAGGACACCTGAACAGCAATCTGGAACCTGGTCCTGGAAAAGCCAATGCAGCCATACAGCCCAAGCCTACGTTCTACCAGCTGCATCCCAAACTGTGACTATAATAGAGATATTTTGCTCTTTATAATCCAATAAATGCTTACTGGCTTGTAGCTCGGCTCACTCATAAGAGTCCAGCCAGTGTGCCAACAGTTATTTTTAGCTGCCCAAATTCCATTTCCCTGGGTTATTGGCTGCAACCAGACTGACACATTCACATTTTGATAGCCTTGCTGTTGGTCCCTGTGCTTGCTGACAAATGAGCTCATGCCTTTATTGTTTACCAAAAGGATGTTGTTGAGAATTTCTGATCTGAATTTCTAAATCTCTCAAGTGTATGCCAGCATGAAATTACTGTCCTTAAAGGCAATTTAGTCACTGAAAATCACACACCCTTTGAAATAACTCTACCCCTTATGTCACCTTTTTTTTCTTTAGAAAAATCCCCACTGCCTACCAAAATTAAGCCCAACTGGAGGAGAAATGTGATATGGCAATCTGTTTGTTCTGAATACAGGGGTCTACAGCTTCCTCATGAGGGGAAGCAGACGGGCAGGCACTGATCTCTTCTCTGTGGTGATCAGTGACAGGACCCGAGGCAATGGCCTGCCGCTGTGCCAGGGGAGGTTTAGGTTGGATGTAAGAGAAAAGTTCATCACCCGGAGGGTGGTTGGGCACTGGAACAGGCTCCCCAGGGCTGTGGTCACAGCACCAAGTCTGAGAGAGCTCAAGAAGCATTTGGACAATGCTCTCAGGCACACGGTGTGACACTTGGGGTGTTCTGTGATCCAGGTGGGCCCCTTCCAACTCAGCACATTCTGTGGCTCTGTGAAATTAAGATATTTCATTTGTGAGTATTTCATGTATAGTAGTCAGTGACTGAGAAAGTAAAAGGAAAGGGGCCAGTCTTTCTGTTCCAGAAGTTGGAGTTGGTGGCTGAAGTCTGTCAAAGACCTTCAGAAGGAAGAAGCCCCCAAAGTGAGTGGGTAAAGGACTGGTTGAGTTCTGGCCCTGCATCCCACAAAACTGAGCTCACCTGTATCTTTTCTGGAATATCTAGTTCAAAGCTTAACCCATGGTGGACACTTTTGGTTTAATGAAAAGCAGTGACCAACCAAAGCAGTTTCAGTCCATCCAGACAAATCAGAGGCTGGCAGGCAAGCAGCTTTATCATTCCCAAGCATTTATCAATTTTAAATGGAATTAAATGCAGTGTGGAGTTCTCTTTCTCCCCACTCCCATGAAGGCCAGAAACATTTAAACACTGAAATACTTACAGACTTTAAAGAAGTGCAGGCTATAAAATAAAACAAATAGCCTGCATTCCCAAATACATTTGTACTGACCAGTGTGGCTGATCCACCACAATGTTTCCAAGCACCTCTAACCAGGCCTGTACTGAATTTAGAAGCAAATGTCTATAATCAATATGAAAATCAGACCCATAACCCCAATGTAAAACTGTTTTGTTGAACTGTAAAGGAGTCACACAGGAGGAATTAACAAACGCAATTGTCATTTACAGCCTATCTGTGCTTTATTTGCCTTATTCTAAGTCACATTTGGGGGCGTTCTTTAGTTCTTTCCTTTTTTCATCATGTTGTGAAGGCTTTTCAGCTACTTGACCACAGTGATGGTTGATGATGGAGGCCACCACTTGCACTGGCCAGATAATGACGAGTGATGTAGGTACTGAGAGGCCATAATGATTTTGAGAAAAGGGAGAGCACAGTATAAATGAAAAAAAAAAAAAAAAAAAAGGACTAAATATAGTATAGCATTTAAAAGTTTAAAATTAAATGTGAGTTGGTGTTGGTTTTGGTTGGGGGTTTTCTCCATAGTAGTAAGAATAGAACAAAAATCACGAGTGTTATAGCTCCTTCAAATGTGTGTAAAGCATTTTCCTAAATGGAATATCCAGTCTTTAAGCACACACACAAGACCTAATCTCAGTATAAAGCAGTTTAGAACTTTCAAAGTGTTTTATACCAGTAGAAGATAGGGGCTGTTTTCCTCCAGATATTCCTGAACTTAAATTATCTAAAATACTTCAGTCTACACATAATTAAGCAGATGAATAAATCTCATTGAAGTCAAAAAGCTCCTGATGTGATTTAAGAAGATACAAAGTTAAATTCTATTTGGAGCTTAGATCCAAAAGCTTAACTCCATCCCCATTCAGCAGTGCATTTAGGCAAGTTTAGACACTCACTTAAATCAATAGGATTAGATGTTTTCTTGAAGTTGGCCATGAATTTAAATGCCATGCTAAGTAGGAAAGCACTTATGTAATGGATTAGCTCCAGCTGAAATTTTGTAATTATTATCTAGGACTGTTTTTAAGGGCCTGAAAAACATTCATTTTCCCATTACTTTTTAAATCATCTTCTAGACAAGAGAAAATATTTTCAGTTTTAACTTTTCATCCCATTACCTTACACTCTTCCAACTTATTTCCACTACAGAAAACAAAAAGGCAAAAAAAAATGAAGGGATTTTTTTTCCATACAGAGGGAGAGGGGAACATCAAATTTTAATTTTTTGATTAAAAAAAAATACTAGAAAATTTCAAATTAAGCAAGTCTGTGCAAAACCAAACAGTTCACTGATATCATTCATACTTTTCTAACTGGGCCAGCTGAATGCAAGACTCGTAGAAAGTTTTCACTGAAGTGTACAAAGACCTCTGAGCCCTTTCTTTCCTGAAATTAATGTCTGCAACTTCATACCAATTTCCCAATTTTTTTCAGTACAGCTTCAAGATGAACAGGTACTCCCGTTCAAAGAACAAGAGAAGAAACAAGCCAGCATTTGTATTAAGAAACATTTTTATTAACAAAACAGTAAATTCCACTTGCTTAGCATTTCCAATAATGAATAAATTGGCCTTGCAACAAATAAAAAAATTGTAAATATCTATCACAGAAAGCACTATAAGGTTAGGGGCATTGGGCCTCTCTTTGATGTCTTAGGGTTGAAAGTTTCACACGTTATTTAGTGTTTTGTTAAAAAAGGCAACACAATACAGTCATAGAAATGAAACCATCTCAGTCAAACGAATTAGGTTATTATAGAGAAAGGATCCAATTTTATGTTAGGTAGTTGGTTTATGTCTGTTGTTGCTGCTGTTTTTAAACAAAAATGAATTTTAAATCCACTTGCTGGCATTTCTGATACATCCATAATTGTTGTGGGGTTTTTTGTTAAATTATGAAATTAAAGAGGAAAAAGGAGAACCTTCAGATACAGTGTTAAAATTGTGTTTGCTTATTTTAATAGTAGCAGATCTTTCTTTTTTTTTTTTTCTTGGTGTATGGATTTATTTAAAGATTGATCTACCAAACTGCCTGGAAGTTGGCCTGACAATGTTACTTCATTAATGCAATCAATACCAAGCAGAAAAGACCATTTCATCTCACCCAAATAATATTCTGTCATGTCCAGTCTCCTGTCAACAGATTATTCTTGTTCTTCTCTGTGTCTTCAAGCACTGAAATCTGAACACCACCTGATTTTCAACTTCTTTCCCCCCCTCCAGCTGAAGTCTCTTGCTTCCAGCAATGACCTCCAGTAACACTTGCCCCTGCCATTCCCTGAGTACAGCTGTCTTGTAAAGGTGGGAGAAATTATGAGTGCCACAGGTGAACAACAATCTAAGAAATGAACATCAGATGGATTTTGTGGTTTTCTTTTTTTTTCATTTTTGCGTAAATGCTAATGAAAATAAAAAATCGTTTCACAAATGCAACATGACACACCCTGATGTGATTGGCAAACTCCAAGAGAGGTGTTTTCATGTCAGCTACATGTATTTTTAAAGTGCTCTGACTCCCAGATAGATAGCTGTACCAGTTTCCAACTTTTTTCATCAGCTACAGTGAGTAACACACAACAAAATGTTTTGTGTCTGCTGTTTAAAGCTAATTTTAAATTCCTCCTTCCTGTCTGTAAAGTGTCAATATCTATATTTCTCTCAGGAGGCCTTCTGATGATGTGGTTGATTTCTATAGAACTACCCTCTTTCTGTCTAATGCATTCCCTTTGAACTTCTGTGTAAATAAAATGCTATGCTATGATTTATTGCTGTGAAACTAATGACATATTACTAGAAAAAAATTCCAAACTTAACGTGTAAATTACAGCATTATATTTCATGTGTTTAACTAAAATGCATTAATGTTTTATATATGCAAGATAAGCTGTGTCACTTTAAAACTTATAATGAACTTATATCTGTCTGGTTATGATGTGTTGCACTACTACACAATCAACTTAGCTAAAAATACATTTTCATATGTCAAAATGCCCACCATTGAAAAATACTATCGTGCACCTCAAGAGTATTTCCTTTTTGGAGAAAGGGATAAACTCTGCATTAGAATCAGCCTGGATAATTACAATGGGTATTTTTAGATCTTTTACCACCCAGTGCTGTAGTAGCTGTTGTTCATATAACTGAATGCCAGATAAACACTATATGATACTTCCTAAGATTCTCGAGAAACTCATCATTCTCGTAATTTCTAAGAACAAGGTTTCTGTAAGGCAAACCATGCTCTCCAATAGTGAAGCTTTGACTGGAAGCCAAAGGCCAGTTTAATTCACTAAATATTTAGCTAATTAATGAATGTATATTTCTAGGAAAATTGGCCATTCTGATCAACTTCATTGATGCATATCAGGAGCAAGAGATGGGGATAGGAGGGAGAAGACAAATTACAGTAGAGATATATTTTTGCTTTCTAGTCCACTTCTTTCATACAAACTACTGAAACTTAATTGCAACATAATAGAGCTGTACAGGTAAGAAAAAAATTAGCTGACTCTTATATACATTCATACACATCCCCCTTAGTATAACCACTACACTGTAAATTAAAAAGAAAAAAAATAAAGGGGAAAAAGTCTGGGACAATTTATAATGGCTGCAAAAAAACTGAAGTATGTCTGTTGCTCCAGATGTCATAAAACTCTCTATACCTAGCAACACTTATAACATTGAGTTTACCAAAAATGGCTGAAGAGCAGATATAGTTTGCATTTTCTATACAACAGGCTATAAAACATCACTTATCACAGTCCAGAAAGCACATATAGATGTGTTTTTATATAAACATATGTAATAACATAGTAAGCGTGCATGAAAATTTCCCAATGATTGCATCTATGCCCTCTTGTTTTTCTTTTTTTTTTTCTTTTCTTTTTTTTTTCTTTTTTTTTTTTTTTGTGGAATTGGCCTTTTTTTCACATTTTTTGTTTTTTT